>QPKB01000007.1:42215274-42548827 GCA_003546025.1 Camphora micrantha
CCGTTGATGTTAGACCCAATAACACAGGCCTTCAATGAAACAAATGCTATGGAAAACAAAGAGCACAATGTGCTGACTCCTAGATATGGCCCATGAGAAAGCCTCGGCCCATCACAAAGAGAATACACACCTGCACAACACAAAGGTAAAACAGAAATCCCCCCATCAATGGAAGAAGAGAAACGGATGAGTATCTACACTTACTAAAAGTTATTGATTATTGGATCGTTTTGGATGCTATTCTTCAGCCATCAGTAACCACAAAAAATCAATACCCAAAACGTCAAAAGAGCAAAAATCAATGCCTAAAACGTCAAAAGAGCAAGGCTCGTTTGGATGTACCCAAATTGTCATGGTATTTCCCAGATCAATAAGCAGTAAAGATTTTTTGGGGCTGCCAAACGCAACCCAATTTTGAGAAAATACACTTTTTGATGCTGATTTTTTTTTTTGGGTGAGAATGAATCCTGGCTTCAGAAACTACATCACTACCTATAAGTCTTAAGTCCTAATAAGAAATATACATGTATGGATCAAAGAATTCAGAGTAAAATTCTTTTCATTTGGTAAGGATTGGGGTAGTACTTACAGATGATGACGACGGATCTGGCTATGGAGATGAGGGGTATGTCCACAATTGAAGTGCGGAAATCGTAGTCCCTGAGATGAGAATACAGAGTCTGCAGAGACAGAGGAGAGACAAGGGCCGAAAGAAGAGCAGAGGGAATGAGAGCATCTGTGATAGCAAGAAGAACAGGAGCAGAGAAGAGAAGAAGAGAAACCAACATGCTGATCAAGAAAAAGAGAGTCTTTAATCCTCTCAATATCCTTTTGGGTTTCTTCTCCTTGGACAAACCCATCAATCACTTGATTCTCTTTCCCCTTGAGAGATATACAGAGATTTTGAGAAAGATAAAAGAAAGATGGCTACTTTTTGTATTGGATGGTTTTGGAGGGAGAGAAAGAGAGGGAAGAAATGTTATAGAGGAGATGGAAGTTGGGAGAATGTCATGGAAATTGCAGGGGCGTTTTGGTTGACCAGAAAGAGGAGGAAAGACTGGACTTTTCTGCGGATACAAGGAAGTTGCCGGTCAAATGAAGCTTCCATAACCAAAAGGCACACAAGTTTATAAAAGCCTCCAAAGTAGAATCCGGATCCTCCAGAGGGACTCTACAGAACCTATTGTAATCCCAATCGTTAAAAATTAATACACTCCAGCTATACAGGGTATTCTTCAGATTTTACATAAATCCAAGATTTCTCAAAAGTTGGATTGACTGTTTTTTATGAAAAAAATACAACCAACACAATCTTATGATATTCGTTATTACATTTTTCATCAAACGGTTAATCCAACGGTGGATCAAACTCAGAGTGATTGAAAACTTAAACTTAATACATATACTTGGGGATTGTTTGTTTTGAAAGGTTCGGATTTAAACAAGTTAGTGCGTTTTACTCTTTTTAACTTAAAAATTCTCTGGATTAATAAAGCCTTGAGAGGATCCGGACCTCGGTAGTAACTGCTGGGGTATGGAGACAGTAGGAGCCAAATCTCACGTTTCACTTGGTCTTCTTTGTGTGTGTCTTTTAAGAATAAAACGCTTTGTTTGTCAATTACACCTATGAATTATGTGCGCGCATATGTCATCATAGCAAATAATATCCACTTAAGAATGTGAAACAAAGTAAGAAAAAGATTCTCCACCATGGCTGATCTGCCGAATATTTAAGAAATACTTCTAAGCTTGAAATAGGAGCAGACTGCAAAATGACCCAATATTTATGGATAATATGTTATTGGATTCGTATTTGGGTCAATTTTATTGGTCCAGTGATTTTTAAATCCACTAAAATAGGAGCCCAATCAAACGTGAAAAAGGCTAAATGCCAACACACAAATGGTTTAGTGGTGTTGGCACCTTAGTTTCACATTCATGCCATTGATTTAAGAAAGTTATTAATTATCATTACATACTCAAAAAAAATAAATAAATAAGAAATAAAAAATAACAGATTTCTAGTTTGAGTTTGATCTTCTTTTTAGGTTTTTTCTAGTCAATCTAGTTATATCCATTTGGATTCATCTAACAGTCCCATTTTACTAATCAAGACTTCACCAAACTTTCAATCAAATTAAAATGAAGCGTCTATATTTGCCTATTTAATTTGGATATATGGGAGAAGCATCTAACCCATTTGCCGAATTAATTGATGTGATTTAGTAGGGTTTTTTTTTTTTTTTCGCCTAACTAGCCAACTCAAATTAAACCTGACTCAGTAAATTTGGATTCTTTTTGGCCATTTATTATTTACAATTTTGATTTGGTTTGACATAAATTTGGTTAAGGTTTGATTTGAGTCCATACTTGCCATTAGACCAGCCCAATCGAAATCCAACTCATTTGCACTATAGCCCACCTACTAATATGAGATTTGGGTCGATCCTTTTTAACTTATAAAATTGGTTTTATGTTCATATCTTTAATAGGATTATTATAGGGTTTTTTTTTTTTTTTTTTTTTTTTCACCCCAGCTAAGGGGGTTGGAACCCCATTAAACCCATGCTGGTGTTAAAAAACCCTCAGGTGAGAAAAGGAGACATCGGGTGAGAAAAGGCGGCATGCCCAGTTTGTTAGACATGAGTGGTCCTCATGACCACATGTGCAACACTATTGAGACCCACCGTTTGAGCCCACTAATTTAAGTTACTTTTTCCTTTTTAGTTTTTGGTTTTACTAAGTTTATATTGGATTCAATTTTAGTAAGCCCAATCAAATATGATTCTTGTTGACAGATTTGAGGGAATTAAGGAAACTTATCTTTAGTAGATTTTTTTGATGAGAAGAAATCTGGGTGATAAAGGAGATAGGAGAAAACCCTATTTGAGAAAAGAGATCTGTTCATCATTAAGATTATAGCACAAGGTACGCTTTTAGTATTTTTAGATTATCTATTGTTAATGCGTAAATCAAGATCCATAGGTCTGATATTTTATTACAAACCATATCAGATTTAACACAGTTGATGTTAAGTTGGGACTATAAATGTTGTTAAACTTAGTAATGGTGCCCACTACCATGTTCGTAGAAGAAAAGGTATCCCTGGAATCCTTTTTCCTTATATTATTTTATCTTTGAATTATGTTGAGTGATCATCTTTATGTCTCCTGCAGCCAGGGTTGCAAACGAAACGGTTCCGGATTGGAGCCATAATGAACCAGGATTTGGACCCGTTTCTAAATAACGGCTCCGGTTCTAGATTCAGTTTTGACTTGGAACCTGTTTCGTTGGTTCTAGACCTGGATCCGATTCCGAAACCAGGGTCCACCTAGAGGATTTGAATCTAGTTCTAAAATTGATTCAAATTTATCTTTTTTCTTCATTTTTCTTAATATAAGCATATCATTCAGCTTATAACGATGCATCAAGTCTACTGCTTTAAAAAAGAATTGATTTTAAGGTACAATTTGCAATATCAAAGGCTCATATGACAAGTCCCAGGTCCACGGGTTAGAACCTATATGGACCCGGACCCGTTTATTAATCGGAACTTAAATTAGGTTCTGGACCCGGACCCGTTTATGAATCGGAACCTAAAAGGTTCAAGACCCGATCTTTTACGGGTTGAGACTCCCATATAAACGGAGAATCGGATATCCATTTGCAACCCTACTTGCAGCTTATTCCTATTGGAAGGAGGGGTTAGAATTACCTTGTTAAAGTAGGTAGGATTCAAAAGTTTCATAATAAATTAGAAGTTTTTTTTGTAGTTTGGCAACCTGCTATTCAAGTGAAGGTAACCACCTCTAGGCTCTAGACTTGGATGTTATCAATGTGAGACTTATGGAAATACTTCTATCCTGAGTGTTCTTGGGCGAGGTAATAGGTCCACGTCCATTGGACCTCACACTTTTCTTCAATGTCTTTGATACCAATTGTAACACCACGGGTCCTATCCATTGCTGAAGCTAGCTATTGAAGTAGAGAAGATAACAATGGGTACTTAAGCTGAGGCTTTAGTTGGATGTTTTCAATGTAGGACTTGTGGAGTCCCTTGTATCTGGGTGTTCTTCGGCGGGTGATGGGCACATTGAAACTCAACCAGATCTGCGACTTTGGGCTAGGCTCGTCGGATCTCATAGTAAGGATAAATGGATGTGGCTGATTTTTTTTCTTGATCCTTATTCATATTGACATCTCTTCATCTACATGATAGGTATGCATCTATGTATTCCCCACAAGCTGGACCATAAAAGTAAAAAATTCAGTGTGCTTTTAGGTGAAGATTTTCCTCATTTTATTAGGATATTAAATTTGCATACAGTTATTATATATTTTAATGGAAGGTTTTCAATTTGATTCTAACCACAACATTTTAAATTTGACTCTCGTCGGACCCATACAAACTATGACTTTTCCAATCTCAACATGGCATTTTAAAGTTTCCTTCCCAATAACATCACATGGAAAACCCTTTATTTGAATTCATCTAATATCAGCTGAAAATATTTCTAAAATCTGCAAATATACTATTCTTTTTCTATGGCCTCGGATTAGCACCACTCTCGCCTGCTAGTCGTGTTAGTAAATGAGGAAAAAAAAGGTAATTAAAAGGCACTTAAAGTGGTTGCTCGTAAGTCTCAATACTAGGTATGGCATTCAAGAGTTTTACCATTGTACTAAAGCAATGACCCTCACTAAAAGGCACTCTCTAGATGAAAATTCATAGAATCACATTCCATTAACAGTATATATGGATCAACAGACAAACCCTATATCTTGAAATTGAATAATTCTATTTTAGGAATTTATCTCTCTCTAGAACCAAATCGACACATTGTTGTCCATGCATTTTTAAAGACAGCCACATGGATCTGCATCGGGGTGATGTCCCTCAAATGACACACATTATTCTAATCACTATCCACATGAAATGAAACGGGACCATGTGAGGGGGTTTATCAAAGAGGACGTGGTGGACCGTAGTTGGTCCATTTATTATTACCGTGTGGATAAAACCTCACCGGATCCAGACTCACAAGAAACTGCTGGTACGGTTTGGTACTCATCAGATAGAGTAGATCACCATCACATGTGCCCAGACACTAGAAAGTACTGCACGTCCTTTATTTTTCTGCATTCAACCCTTTCACTATGCTAACATCATGATTCATGACTAAATGCAAGAACCCCGTGCATCATAAGATCCACAAATGGGGTTTTTTAAAAACAAAAAAATGTTACTTGCCGCCTGATAGCAAGAGTCTATTCCATTCTAGCAACTTGAAAATGCAGAGGCAAAATCCTATTGGAATTTCACTTCTTAAGAAAAAGCTTAGAACCCAAAAAACAAATAGAAGTAGACAGGACACCACAAATAAATATATAGATAGAGATGTTTTGGACGCTCCGAGTTGAGCCATTCCATGTGTGCAATGCTTCAAGTAGAAATCATCTTCACTTTTACCAAAACTAATTAAACAAGTAAACACCTCTTCTGAGCACTAGTGTTCACGTTGTGAGCACTGCAGCTAGTGGGCCCACCTTATAATCCATCCAAGTGGACTCCCCCATAGTTAATAATCCCAAGTTTGGTAGCCATCCAAATGAACTAGACTATTAAATCGACTGTTTAGTTGAATTGGATGGTGAAGCTTGTGAGCTGTTAATCAAGTGGTTAGGATGATGATCTGAGCCTCTGTCATGACCATACACAAGTAGGTGGGTCCCCGGTCCCATCCCCAAGTGGGGCCCACAGGGAAGGGTTGGTTTGGATTGAACAATGGGCTAGGCGGGGCACCTGATGTTAAAATAAACAATTTCAAGGCATATCTGCAGCTTGAATCTTGTAAACTAGTCTTACTTGAACAATAGAGAGGGACCAGGAACATAGTTGGATGAGTAAGAAATGGATGCTACAAATATCCAATCTTGAATTTTGTGTAAATGGTTGTCTAGAGGTATGGGATGGATGCTGAGGTGGGGAAGTCAGAATTCAAAAATAGATGCATCACAGACAGTAAAACTCCGAAAGCTGACGCAGGGAGATGGCCAGAGCTTTACATTCGAGTTAAAAATGGAAATCAAAGTGCCAGGTCCAAATAGAAGGAATAAGCCTCTGATAATGATGATCACCAATTGACTGTGAAGATGATGAATATGATTGTATTGATAGCTAAACTAAAGACATTACCCTCTCAGTTGAATCGTAAGGAGCTAAAACCGACTAGATCAGCAGAGCAAGTCAGGTAAAGAGTCAAAACCAGATAAAAACATGGTGTTAGCAATACACAATAGTGCATGACAGTTTGGTCAACATCAACTCACCTAAGAAAACTAAAGTGGGCACACTACATATTCCTCTGGTGGATTTAATATGAACTCCTGCTAAGCACCCTTACTTGGATATCTAAAATGGATGAATTTGAATGTAAGAGGATTCTCTACAGAAATGTCATGACATATTAATGGGTTTTGATATAAATAATGTCAAAATGAAACTGCTGATGACAGAAAGAGTAATTAGTAGACTACAAGAGATAAAGCAGGAGAGTTAGAAAAACAACAGCTCATAAAGACTTATTGATTAACATGTCAACAATTTTTGTCAACAATTTTAGCCGTTCTCTGATTCAGACACAAATTGGGGTCATTCTGCGGTTTCATTGGTCAATCAAATTGTTCAACGAAATTTTGAGTGATTCCTTTCAACATAAATATAGTAGATGCTTAAAATTGTGCAAGCCACGTTATCATTCAAGTAGTCAAAAGCCAAAGCTAATCAACCTCTGGTCCATTTATTCATTAGGACTAATATCCAGGCCTGGATCCAGACCACTGGCCTCAAAAATCCGTCTCCGGGTCACACTATTTGCAAAACATAGAAAAACGTCAGCCCAAGCTGGGCCTTTAAGCATACATATAGCTAGCACAGGTTCTGGCCCATTTAATAATTGGGTGCGGAAAAATGGGCCCAGATATAGCCCACCGGCCTAAAATAACCACCAAATCCACCCTAAAGCAAGACAGGCTTTAGCTGGCCCAGCCCTTGAGCACCAGGCATGATAAAACTTTGGAAGAGGAAATAGAACAAAGCCAAGTCTAGGGATGACAGTGGTCTCCAAGAACCCAACGGACCCGAACAGAAAAAACTCAGGTTACAACTAGGAAATGGACCGTTGTAAACTAAGGTCCGGGTTTTGGGTCCATATGATTGATACCATTAGAGGATAGAATACCTTCAGAGAATAATGCTAATTAAATGGTAAGAGCAGTAAAAGTAAAAGAGTTACCACTAATCAAAGTGGATCCATCGGAGAATTTCTCATGTTCTCTATGGTGGATTGTTATTTGATGGATCCAGCAGGCAAGGGTTTTGCTTCTTCTCATTCAGATCTATTGTCATGCCTTCCCTTCTATATAGCTCTTTCTCATTCTCTTGTTCTTGTTTAATTCTTGAGGACACTAGATTGACAAAAATGGCTAAGGAAGCAAATCAGTGGTGCTAGACAGTGGTCATACCGGGACACTATACCCAAGTTTTGTAGGGCATGTAGAAGAGGGCTTTGGATAAAATCCCTGATCTACAAACATTTGTAGTGAGATTTGAAGCCATGAAATATGAGCAAATTAATGCAAAGTTTTTCTTTCAACTATTCATTTCAAGACTATATATATATATATATATATATATTAATTGGACATTTGGGAACATCTATCATACTTGAGTTTTTGTGTATGGCTAAAGTTTAAAGCCCCCACTATATTTGGTAGGTTCACTGGACTCTACAGAATCTTGAGCAATGTTTGTTTAGAGAAGTAGCGGATAGCATCGTACTACACAAGTAGAAGATGATCTTGGCCCCTATCCACCAAAATCAACCAAACACCAACTTGGATGACATTTCCAAGTAGATTGCAAATGGATTAGTTTGGATTTGATTAAAATAATGCTAATTAACTTGCCATCTTCACCCAAGCTGAGTGCTTTAACCAGCCAACTGAAATAAGCCCAATCTTGGGTTGACATTTCCGACCTGATTAGTGAACAAGTCTATAATTTGTTAGACACATACCTGTTAAATTCAAAGGTCCAGCTTGAGCTTGAGCTAAGCAAGGACAAAGCTTGAAAAAGATCTTGACTAAAGCCTTACAGGTGCAGCTCAAGTTGAGCCGAGCAAAGTCGGCCTAGCGTAGGCTTGAGTTGGGTTGTAACTGGTAAGTTTAATTTCACATTTCACTATGGTGGAAAGAATTTACTAGTATGATACAATCCAATGGCAGGTGTTATACCAAGGGCGGTTGGGATCCAAAGGTTTGCTCTTCCAGTCCTGCATATATTGACGGAGTGTTGAAAATTACGCCGAAAAGAGGGGGAAAAAAAAAAACGTGTGAATCCATTATGTTTAGTTACTGGGCTTGATAAATTCCTAACTGATAAAGACATTTCTGTTAAATATGTTTGGCAAGGGACAGGCCATCTAATCTTGCCTTTAAGCTGGCCAGCAACCTGTTTACTTCGTGCCAAATAGGTTCAGACCAAGCATACAGGCCTAGGACTCAAGACCAAAAAAGACTGGACCCATGTTAGGCTCAGTCTGTTGTGGCCTACCTAACAATTTTAGCTCCATGTAATGTGAGCTTGGCCCAGAATGCATATTGAGAGGATGTTTCTGGTTGTCACTAATGAGGTACTGACTCAAAAAGGCTAACAGTATCAACAGGCCCATTGCACCTGAAATTAGGCTTCCGTTCTCCACAGTTTCTTCCACCTCTATTTTATCCTCCTATTCCACTCATCTAAAGAGACCTGTATCTCAATAGACACTGTAGAATCCAAGTCCTTGGCCTAGCAATTGCAAGAACATAGACTCTACGATAATGACAAGGGGACAACAACTATTCTTTTATATATACTGCTATCGCTATACACTAAAATATTAGTACTGTAATCTACTTTTCTATATCATTGTATTTCAATATTGCATGCGAGCTGTGAACAATGACTTCGATTCATAATATGGAATGGAATTATATTCATTAGTAGGTTAACACGTTGCCAACATCCCACATGGGTAGTTGGACCTATGCCTCTTGTCTTTTCTGACGTGGAAATCATACCCTCTAATAATTAGAAGATTGAGTCATTGCCCCAGTGAGGTCTCACAAAATAGCCTTAACTAGATTCTACTTAGACCAGAAGAAAGCTCACTGGGTAGGGAGGAGAAGCCCACCAGTGTCACTGGTCCGAGGACTATCAAAATCCTCATATATAGTTATGTGGGTCATGGGTTGTAAGTAGGCCCCCTAAGATTGGCTATGATCAGTCCTTTCATCTTTTCCAGGAGGAAGAAACAAGGTTTCTCTTGAAGGATGAGGCGGTTTTTCTTTTGATGATTCATTTAGTTGCAAGAAATTCATGAAATTTACAACAACTCTTTAGAGAATGTTCATCACGTTTTTGAACCATTATTTTGTCCATTACTGGAACTCATTTGGCCATATGATATATTTTTCATCAAAGGTTTTTTCTCTTCACTCTTGGCGGTTAGGACTTAGGACTTGAACATTTCAAGTGGTCCACAGGCTTATTGGAATGGAGCATGAGACCAAGACTGTATGAAACAAACCAACCAAATAAAAGCAAGGGGTGTCCTTTGGAGAAATTGAAAGGAAAGAAACATAAAACGCAATAAACACAAGGGGATTAGTTATGATTCTTTTAAAAAAGAAGAGTAGATGATGCATGGATGAAGACAAGGACCCCATGAATAGAGTACATCCAACCTAGCAGTCAAAAGAGCTAGGGACCAGCCCCGACACACAGAAGCAAAGATAACGTTTTCTGGCTACAAGGCAACCCAAGGTGGGAGGAGGAATTGTGTGGAGTGTGAGGAAAGAGAGAATAGAATGATTATGTGATATCAACTGGACACACAGAAACAAAATTAAGGTCAACTACATCATCATCATCATCATCAATGCTTCATGGCATTCCTTCTTATATTTGTCCCTTTCTTTTGGGTCGGTCGGACCCACCACTGACTGGTCTTGGCTCGGCTTGTGCTGGAATAAATACAAGATGAACATTCTCGTGAAGAGCCTTGAGTGGCACTTGACTGTAGCTATTGTCCCAAGCGCCGAGCCCTTTCCTTGTGATGGTGGGACACACCTTTGGGGCACAAGGGCCACTGGAAGAAGGGCCCTCCATGGATCAGCTCTGTCCCATGTATGGCTTGTATCAAATATCTCAACAGCAAATTTGTATTCGACCAAGACTTGATACACCCATGGTGGGCTCTTCTGTAGATTGTTTCTTCAATCCCAATCAAAGGAGGGCTCCACTGACCCCAAACAAGGAAATGGGTGGGTTGAGGACGGATTGAGCAATTCGTTAATATATATATATATATATATATATAGTCTAAACCCAGATTGAAAATGTCACCCCAACCCAACAATAGTTAAAAGGGGCAATCCAAAACCCTAAATCAACAAGTTGAGTTGGCTCAGGCAATGCCAAGTTGGGTTTGGGTTTGGGTGGTTGGTTGAACAGCAATAATGGACTCAATGTCAATGTCAACCAACCATATATTGATGGGGTCAAAAATGTCAATCAAAATCAGATCAGAATAACGTTATTATTTTCCCTCTTTGACAACTTGCATGGAACAATGATAATTGGGTAACTTTTTTCTTATAATTATGAACTTCTTTCAACAAAAGCATAGACTTTTCCATGCACGGCCGCATTATCTGACTTATTGCTATCTATTACCATACACTATATTTTTATTAAGGTATTTCCATTATACTATTATTTTATTAATGATAGTATCATGACGGTTTTTTTTTTTTTTCTTTTCTTTTCTTTTCTTTTCTTTTCACCTCAGCCAAGAAGAGGGCTAGAATCCATGAGAGATCCTACACATAAGGCAAGAGGGCCCTCACACGTGAAAAAGAATTTGCCCACACATATCGGAAGATGTCTGAGGCCAGCATACCCGAAAATCAAACCCTCGATAATTGGGTGAGAACTGGAGTGGTTCTCGATTGTATCATGAGCTTATTATTGGGATATTATGATACATAACATTAAAGATTAAAAGCATATAATACTTAGGTGAGCTGATATTGTGGACACCCTTGGTCCAAGTCGAGATCTATTCATCTCCTATATCATTTGATTGTCATGCATCTTGGTGTGGCTCCAAAGTAGTCGAACAATTTTTTATTTTATTTTCTAGCAAGACTTTAATTTCTTCTTTTTCTCATATCTTTTTTAAAGCCAAAACAAGCAGAGTGGTGGATAAGTTTGGGTTTTTACTTAGGCTGAGTTTGATAATGTTTGTGAATTAATTTTACCAGCCTTTACCCATAAGCGAGAGTTGCTTTCTCTGTTAAAAGTTTGTAGCATATATGTTTGGGAAAGCAATGCATTAAGGCCCTGTGTACATCCTTGGAGGTTGGTTTATTTGTATTTCTATTTAACTTGCAACTCTATCTACCCATTTTGTACTTGCAACTCTATTGACTAGTATCCTTGGTTCGACCGGAGCCAGGATGTGACTTGTCTGGTTAGATCAAAATCTAGGTCTTACCAAAAAAAAAAAATAGTCATAAAACAGATAAAAACTGGTGGTTGAATTAATCTACCATTACTTACTTTAATATAATTTTAATTTTTTTTTCTTTTCTTTTCTTTATTTTTTTCCCGAGTCGAGCTCACTTGAGCCTGGTCTTTTAAACATTGATTTAGACATTGGACTGATGAAAATGGCCATAATTTAGGCATATGGAATAGGCATGGGCATTTTGCCAATGAATTTGGGGGATGATAATGATTCATGACAGTGATGAATGGGAACGAGTTTTAGTCACAGGAAGGGGAAATAAAAGGATGGAGATGGAGATAAAAGAAAGGACAAAGTAGCTCTGCTAGCTCCATTACTGTCCGTAGGGGGCACAACCTCTTGCTGGGCCTCACATGTCTAGACCGCGCCAGACACATTCCCAACGGTGCCAAGCCTATCCCCCACTCACTGATCCACTCCCTCACCCACCTCCTCTTTCTTTCTTATATCTTTTTATCTTTTTCCCCATTTTTCCAAGTGTTGTGATGTGTTCAAGGGTGGACCTAGGTATATTGTTTTCGGGCACTTGCCTATTCAACATAGAAAAAGCGCAAAACACGCAAGCCCAAACATGAAGAAAAAGCATGTACCGTCATTAGAAATAAGCCATCGCCCCCCTAATTCATACTAACGTTATGGCCATTGTCTACCCCCCACATATAAAAATCATTGGTCCGCCACTGAATGTGATCATCCCACTGTGGCCAATTAGCCGATGCTCGAGCCACACCTTCCATGAGTTGTTACATATCTCCTTTGGTGTGCTATATCCTTATGTGTAAAACTTAGTTGAAATTTCATGGTTATAATATAATTATCATAAGATTTAATTGTGTACCCTAAGCTATCATCAAACTATGATGAGAAGGATTCACCGTGAGGGCTTTGGGCAGGATCTTGATTCAGACTTATTTCTCTACTCTTCACAAAACCATACAAGATTTGATGGTATGATGCTGCGCAAAATATTGAAGAGGCATGAGAGTTGATAGTGAGAGGTATTGCAGTGAAGGAGGGGGATTTTTCACATATCTTCTCAATCTCTAGTTGGCAATCAAAACTAATTAATTAGGAACTATCTCTCGAATCATTGTTCATTTAATAGGATAATTATATTTGTATCGTTAACGTAAGACTTAATTTTGAATTAAAAGCAAAAAAAAAAAGACAAATTGATATTGACAAATTTGACTAAGTGGATTTAAGTGAGCCACATCCGATTGTGCCCATTGATTTGGAACGGGCCAAATGACATGGCTGCTATATTCTATCACTTTGCCATGGAGTAGATATACCCATCTTAACAGTAAATAAAATGATTTCTAATCCTAGAGAGAATGGATATTATTATTGAGCCTCTCAAATGTAAAATTTTAAAGCGTATACCTATTGAAATTAAGCGTTGGACTATTAATTCATGAAAAAAGTGCGATGATAATATTAACCATCCATCATCTGAACCTAAAGATCAGCACTTACAGATCGATCAATCTCAAGAAATGAGTTTAAGGAAAAAAAAGTCAAAGATTAGCACTCTCTCCCAAATAAGAAAAGTTATACAGCATAATCAATAAATCACTTAATCACAACTAACAAGCAAATATGTTGTATCATTATCTCATAACCATACCACTTGCATATTGAAATGAAAGCACCCAGATCAGTAGTGGGTAAAAAAAAAAAAACGCATATGGTAATGAGCATAATAGAATCTTTTTAGGTGAGCTTTTGTGTACATATTATTAAAAAAAATAAAAGCATACTCTAATGCAAATCTTGAATGAATACGGTGGAATCATTCATCAAATGCAAGCCAATTGAAATGCACCAAATGTAACAAGCTCCACTGTCATTCCGTTCATCTGTGTAATAATTGAATAGGATGAAGTAGAATAAGGGCCCTGTCGGTACACTAGTCTTGAGAGTTTTTGGCTACATGACATTTGAGGGTTGCCAGGCTCTCTCTACAAGCGACAAAGGCACTAGTCAGATGATGAGAATACATGTCAGATTAGGCACCCTAACTACCGGTTCTGCCTTTTCTACTGAGAATCTCGGAACCCCTTCCCACAAGATATGTTCTTTCTCCTCTTACTACCATTTGTAGCAGGAACATGAACATGAATTTGGTGGGTCATGTTACACACTCCATGTGACTTTCCCACTTGCTCAAAAACGGTACATTTCACAGAACAGCTTGGTGTGGCACACTGCACATGGGTCTCAACTTGGGTGACCCTGTAGCCAAGTAAGCAATTCAGCTCATCGAGAAAGCAGCAACAGTGGAATTCATGTTAATCAATGTCTTTTTTTTTAGGTCTTTCATGTTAATTTATGTTGAAAGGACACTTAACAATCACAACCATCCAAATTACACGCCATCTTCTCTATCTACAGCTATATAGCTCTTTTAGGTTTGATTTTGAAAGACACCCATGTGTTAAACAAGGTGATCAGTAAACACCTATGCTTGTCTCTGTTTTATCTGGGTGGAAAAATTTTTTATGCAACAAATCACAGAAAGTGTCGTGCCAAAGGCACACCCTGCAGCACGACACGTGATGCCCCGTTTGTAGCACATGCCCTGTTTACAGCCCATACTCAGCAATCTCATAGCCCCTCTTTAAAACTAATCTGGGTTAAGCTATTATTTTTAAGTTTTTCTTGTCTAATGCCCTTTCTTTTTTCTTTCTCCCCAACTAGATAGTCTTAAACCATGTAAGAGGATATCAAGATTGAAATGGTACTACGAGTACCAACATATGGGCATACATTTAGTGAGATCAAGACCGTCCATACTGTAGATCTCGAGTTCCAACTATAATTACTGACTGCCCAATTATGAATGGTCATCGTACAACAGGTTCAAAGCACAAGTCAAGAACCCACATTTATATTGGGATAATGTGGTCCATACAGGATGGCCATAAAAGAGCCTCAAATGCTTTTTTATTCAGTCCATCATAATATGCTCCTAACAGTCCCATGATTATTTGTAACTATGCTATGGATATTGATTGAGAGCTAACTGTTTGTAGTATTGTTGGGGTGGGGGAATAGACGAAGAAAGCCGGGGCAATGGATTTGAGACAAAAAACATGGATGTTGCCATGTTGGTGATGATCACCAGCATCATAGCATCATATGGCAACATGGATGTTGCCATATTTGTCCCCTTTTGGCTACTCATGAATCTCTACTTTCTACAATCTGAATGCTGTGAATGGTCATGTAGCAATCTCATTCTAAGAAGTGGTGGCTAACCAACATTGTAACATATCTTTTTAACTAAGCCGTAATACATAGGGAGTTTCACTTTACTAAATCAACACATACGAGGATTTCCGTTAATTTTTTTTGAGGAAACCCATACATTTCCCAAGCCCCAATATTTTTTTTTTAAGAGCCCGGATCCTATCCTACCCATCAGAGGATCCGAACTCTCTTCCTTCTATAAAATATATGTATGCAGCAGCCCTCTTTCATTTCACACAATACCATTCTCTTGTCTCTTTCACTTCCTGAGCTGTATGCAGCTAAGAAGAAGGTAAGAGAGAGCACATAGCAGAAACTCAAGGGCAAAATCTCTCTCCTCTATCTAGTCTCTACTCTCTACTACCATTCTCTTGTCTCTTTCACCACCTGAGCTGTTTGGTGCTGAGAAGAAGGTAAGAAAGAGCAAATAGCAAAACCTCTCTACTCTTTTAGTCTTTGGTCTCTAAACTCTCTTCCAAATGGGGTTCCCTGTCGGGTATTCGGAGCTCTTCTTCCCCAAACTCCTCCTCTATGCCTTCTCTCTTCTGGGTTTCGTCCGAAAGCTCATCTCCTGCCTCTTCCGCTATATGGGTCTGGCGGATTTTCTCGAATCCGACATTGCCTGGCCCGACCGGCCGGACCAGCTGCCTGAACTCCAATCCGTTTCCGCCATCCTCATCCGAGAAATCCTGCCCGTCGTCAGGTTCGAAGATCTCCATGACGACAACACGCCCGACAGCTGTGCCGTCTGCCTCTACGAGTTCGAGGGCCATGAAGAGATCCGACGGCTGAGAAACTGCCGCCACATATTCCACAGGAGCTGTCTTGACCGTTGGATGGATCACGACCAGAAGACGTGTCCGCTCTGCAGGACGCCTTTCGTTCCTGACGAGATGCAGGAGGCTTTCAATGAGCTGCTATGGGCGGCTTCTGGGGCCCCCGATATGTACGGTGAGTATTCGTCTCCGTTACATTCGTCTGATTCTCTGTAACGGAGAATAGAAAGATGGTGGGAAAGATCAAAGTGTAAATAGATGTTTTGAGGATAATGTAAAAGTTTGGAGTGGGGGGTATATAAATGAATGAGACTAGAACTAGGAAATATTAGATTTTGCCATTTTGATCTGATTTTAGTTTTAAAGGTACTATTCTCTCACTTATATCAAATTTGATTGAATTGAATGGTTTGAGTGTTGCGCTTGCATCAGTTCCCTCTTCCAATGGCTATGTGTGCCACAAAGGGAAAGTATAAAGCATAGATTCCTTTATTACAGTCTCCTTGTTATTTGAAGGAAATCATACCGACATACAAGCTAAAAAATCCATTTTTGATTCTGTCTGTAGATGGTTTTTGATGTGTATGCTTTGAAATAATATCATCACCTTCTTTTTGAGTGTGGATTATCTGCTACATAGAAAGTGGGTCACTTTGGATGTGTTGTGGGACTTGTGCGAGATAAAAAGATGAGCATCTAGTGGAGCTTTTTTATACAAAAGTTGTGAGGCAATCAAGTGGACGTACAGGCAATAGATTAAGGAGAGTTTCGTGCATAATCTTAAATATAGGCTGATGTGATTTTTCTTATGATAAGCTGATACATGGTACTGATGCACCAATACTTAAATGTCAATATGGGCCGGTGCATTTTACTTGATATGAACTGTATCAACAAAACATATGGGTATTCTTTTGTTTGCCGGAAAAATATGGGTGGGGTTTTGTTCTTCTTTTTGGGTAAAATACATGGGTGGGGTTTTAGATTTTTAATGCCATACATGAACCAATGATTTCTTAGCGCCATAAATCACATTGTTAAGAATGTCCAATCAGATGATTAAGAATGTCTAATCATAGAAAGGTAGAGATCACAGACATGCCAAGTAGCTCAGTTGCATTGTGTGGCTGGAGAATTATTGCTTTTAAGTGAACAGAGCAATTAATTGGTGGCTTTTAAAGTGGATCCAATGGGGCACTGAAATAGTCACATTAAACAGCGTCCTCCTCATGTGGGGTTCAACCTTCACCTGAATTTATGAAACATAAAGAAGGCAGCGATGGGTAGATTTGGCACAGATCCAAAAGGCCGGGATGCTGGTCTTATCAAATGATCCAAACATTGGGCCAGGCTCCTAGTTGACATATATGTTACAAATTCATTGTGATAAAATCTCACAGAGTAAGCAATATCTAGATTAAATCAAACCAGGGATAGTTTCAACAAGTACAGGTGGGTGTTGGTGAAAAAAATTGATGATGGGGGGCATAAGTGGGGCCATGAACAAAAGCAAAGAAGGAAAAGCAAATAAAGGCCAACCATCATGGCCTAAAAAAACATTGCAAATGGAGCCACTTCAAAGGAGGGGTCCTCTGCAATACCAAAGTGGCAGGAGGGTTTTGGTGGAGTTTGGGACCTTTGGGTGCCTTTTTTGGTGGGCCGGCCGAGCAATGGAAGGACGGCAAACGGTACAAATGCAGAGCCAACCAGGGGATCGTTCACTGGCGTCACATGATCGTTTTCATTTTTTTATCTTGGCCGTACCCTTTATTACCTGCTGTTTTGTTCTCCTCTCCCTTTCTTTTTTTTTTTTTCTTCCTATGACAGGCCCCTTCAATCTTATCTTAGAATAGGGTGGTTTTCTATCTAGGGATCAGAAATATAATAAATGATGAGTCGATGTCAACTAGATGGGTCCCAGTTCACACTAGAATGACAAAAGCATTGGAATATTGATGCCATTTCATGTCCGGCTGCCTGGCTGAGACTGATGATGGAGATTTATTTAACACAAGGTGGAGGTGGGGCACAACAAAGGTGAGCACAGGTTTGTGTAGCACCATTTTTGGGTGAAAGTCGACCCTTTTAGCTATGTGTTGCCTCACAGTGGAAGAAAAAAGTTGCCAAAAAATAATTGATCTTCTGCTATGCTGACCCGAATCCTACCTCAATTAGAATGATTCACAGGACATATGTTTGTTTTGCAAGAATTTCTTGTAAGCATGTCAGCAGCTGTTTCATAAAAAAAAATTTGATTCTTTGTTTGATTTACATTCCAATCACCATAGATACCTAGGGGGCCTTTTAAAGTCGTAGAATTCTGCGCCTTTGAAAGTGGTAGAATTCTCCAAATTCTCAAATATCCGATTTCCAAAATGCTCAAAAGGGAATGATATTTGAAGTTCTCATTTATCCCCTAATCAAATACTTACAGTTAATTTATTAATTAAACAAGAGAAATGAGATTTACGAATTAGCTATATTAACAGTTCTATGATGTATAGAACTCTGAATAGAGTGAGAGGCAGAGTGTATTTTATGATAAGAATGGCTTCTAAACAACAGAGGTGTCCCCCATGAGTCCACAATAGCCTATAGGTGACAACATAGAAAAGTCCCAGTTGATTGACACCATGACTTCATTCCTAGGTCTTTTTTTATGGGCCCGATCCGACTTAGACTCACTTGTGCCATGGCATTAGTTGATTTTATAATTGAAGTGTCCTCAAGTGTGATAGTATAGTTTCGAAATCACAATCTCCGGATGTAAACTGTGGTCCTAAGCCAACTGAACTACCTCTACTGAATGCATTCTTGTCCACTGATTTGGAAAATTGTTAATCCGGTCCAGAGGCTGCATTTAAAGCGTAAATTCAGAAAACTGACAGAGACAAAAGACAAAAAGTTGTGGGCACGTTTTTTTGACTGGAATTAAATTCCTAAGAATTTTAAGAACTTTTTTTTTCACAATGACCTCGCAAGGCTTATATCTTGGCTCCGCCCCTGGCCTCAGTAAAGTGCAAGTTGTGGTTTAGACTGTAAGAACACTAGGAGGTGTTATCCATGAAAGAGATAAAGATGGTCATTTGTTTATTTGTAAATATCAACAAAAAGGGTGGTGGATAGAGAGATAACAAGGGGGCTTATCTGCAAATTTTCAGCAAGGTGAGTGGATGTGTAGGGTTGTAAACGGATCAGTTCCGGTCCAGGTCCATAGTGGACCTAGAATTGTTAAGGAGAATGTGGAACCGGATCCGGATTCAGGCCCGGAACCGTTTTGGAACATATTTCTTGGCTCTGGAACCGAAACCGGAACCAGAACCAGAACCATATATGGGGCAGGTCTGGATCTGGGTCCGGATCTAGGTAGAGAATTATATTTAAAAAATATGGTTTTATGAGTGATTTTCGAAAATTGAGGTAATATGTCGAGTTTCGGGTTCACAGATCTGAACCAAGGTGGATACAGACCCGGACTCATTTACCTATCGAGGTCTAAATAAGGACCCAGACTCGGTTTTTAATAGGTTAGAACCTTCGAGTAATCGGAGAATCGATGAACCATTTACATCCCTATAGATGCGAGACATATTGTTTTAATTTATTTTAAAAGGCTTAAATTTTAGCAAAAAAGATAAAAAAATAAAATTAGATCCATCCTCCCCTCAATAAATTGTTGAATAAAATTCAAAGCTGACTGAGACCCCATAAATCGCTGACCATGAAGTGGATGGATGAGGTGGAATTTCACATTTTTTGTCAATTGGCCATGTCACATGTGTTCCATGCGGGAGAAAATATTGAGAGGGCGATTAGGATGTGTAGTAAGATGATGAGAAAATGATATTGACATGCATGTCCAAGACCTGACCTCATCTATGTGATTTCAACCGTTACTTAGTTGCCCCGTGCACCAACATTTTCACGTGTCATTAGACTCTAAAAAATTATCAATGACACATAATACAACTTGTTGAGGGCTACGGCTGAATTCGCATGTCCACATGTGAATAGAAAGACACTTCGTTTTCCTGGAGGGATTAAAAATAAATAGGTATGCACGTGTTAGAGGAAATTACCAGAAAAATTACCTTATAGGTCTTCTTCTGGTGCACTAAAAAGAATTTCACAGTTTTTTTACAAAGGCAAGGTCCTCCGACTATTTTTCACTTTTTTGAGCCACTCGTTTCATTTGAGGAAGAAGAAGAAGAGATCATAGATGATAATATCATTACTCAAACAAATGTGATAAGTGGTTGGAGAACCTTTATTGTTAGAGAGAAACTATAAAGGTCTTTTTGGAGTACCAGACATCTTAAGTGATTTCTTAAGGTAATTTTCTCTCAGTTTTTAAGATTACTTGATTCGTTGAAAGAATGAGTTTTTTCTTTTTTCTTTTTTTTTTTTTTTTTTTTTAATGGAAGAAATAATGAGGTGAAGGAGTGGAACTCCAAATTGGAGCCCACTTATTTAAAATCTAAAAATAAAAAAGTTATTCCACTGATTTGAGGTGTCACCAAATATTACTCTAATAAGAGTTGGTCCTATAATAAGATTGATCATTTGATAAAATACATGTGATTAGAGCAACCTTATGCATTATTCAGGGCCACCTTTCTTGTTTTTTTCTTTTCTTTTGTCAAACGATAAGTCTTACATATGAATTAACTCTTATTAGGGTAAAATATTTTGGAGATGCACATGCACTGGTAGAGATTATATTCTGAGCGGCTCAAGTTTTCAAAAGGTGGCCCTCATTGTGGAGTTTCACTCTTATAACACTTGATTTCTTTGAGTCAAACCTTCGAAGGATCTAGACTCCTTCATTTGGTTATGGCTGTAACTTAGGGTAGGCTTGACTGAATGTAGCTGGGCTTAGGCTTTAGATAGTCAAATTGATTCTTAGTACCCACATTAGATATATGTTATGCTAATCTATGGATGTCTATAATAGAAGGTGCCATAATGCTTTTAAGAAGTTTTATGGAATAAAGGGAGAGTATCTATACCTTTAATCAATATGATTAATTCATTGTATCTAAATTTTAACTAAAGTTCTACTTTTATTTTAATTATTATATAATTAGTAAAATAAGAGTTTGAAATATTAAATAGGGTGTATCATCAAACTTTCGTCATCTTTATTTACTAAAGTCTTTATCTATTCAACAAGAAAGTGAGGCTTCTCTTTATATATGTGTATTCATGTTTGCACCTGTAAATTAGCATTATTTTATCTATCAATTACATGTAAGAGATTGAAGGCTCAAATTCTGTAAAGAAATTCATCCAAAGGGCCTGACCTCTACTCTGGTTTGGCACTACTATTGGAGATATGAAATCCCATGCTTCATATCTCGATCATAGTATATCTATCTTGAATCTAAAAATTCCCTTGTCTATCTAAACTTGAATCAATATGTGGGTATTGATCCCAACACCAAACCAAGTGAGTCCCATGGAATGTCTCTATCACCTTGGAATCTTTCCTAACATCACACAGAAGTTCCAGTGTGTCCATGAGCTCAGATTAAATCCAACGTATGATCCATAGATGGGTGTGAATGGGTTCGATTTCTAACAAGTGAGTCCCATTGTAAAAAATTAAAAAGAGAGGATAGGAAGGGGCTTAAGGGCTTGTTTGTGTAAAGCCATATAGGAAACCCAAAACGAAAATCTGAAGGGGGAGGGTCGAACTCTGAAATTTGAGGAACTGCAGATTTAACAACTATTCATTCACTACTTACAGCTGTAATTTAGGTTGCACAAAACAAAGCTCTTCGGAAGAGTAGGGAAATGCGGATTCGATTCCACAAAACTCATGCTGCACAAAGGTGCCCTGAATAAAAGTCGATTGGCATGGAAAGCAGGGGCGGACCAAGGTGGATGGATCTTGGGGCTAAAGCCCCCCACCCATGCCTCAACAAGCTTATACTAATTTTGAAAAATTAATATAACATTTTCCCCTTTCCCCATTACCTTTTTGAGCTTTTTGTATAGGTCCCCCCCAAGGTTTCTAGGATTTGTAAATAGGTTCCTAAAGTTTTAGTATTTGTGAATAGGCACCTGCTTTTTCTTTTTAATGCCTTCCATATCTCCAAAATCAATGTTCTTAATAGGAATGGGCATCTACCATGAGATTTATTTTAGATTTTTATATAAATGACAGTTTTGCCCTTACATACATTAAACAAAAATAAGTATACTTTTATTTACAAAAATACCATTATTTTATCTCAAGTCTCAATGGTTTCTCTCAATAACAAAACTCTCATGCGCGTATGATTGGAACCTATTTGCAGATACTAAAATCTCAATGGCCTATTTACGAAACCTACAAATCTTAGGGGGATATATACAAAAAGTTTTACCTTTTTTACATAAAGCCCCCCAAGTTGAACTTCTTGGGTCCGCCCTTCATGCAAAACACCCTATATTTATTTTATTCAAGACAAGTTTGGATCCCATGAACCTAATCTGGGACTTGGGTTCACTGCATCTTTCAAAAGCAAAAAATGGTTCCAAATAAAGTTATTAGGACTCATCACTCATGCCCCAATTTCTCTAGTTGAGGTCCTCATCCTTGAGTGCCCGTTTTATTCACCATCGTTTTCAATTCATCAATCAAAGAAATCCAGTCCTCCTTGGTCCACACATTTTTCATACTTAGAATACCATTCCATTCTGCTCCAGTGATAATAGGAAGAAAAAAAAATCCCAGTCAAGACAAGGAATTGGATAAATCCTCATCACTTCCACGTTTTTCATTCCGAAACACACGCACATGTGAAATGCAAGTCTTACAAAAAGTCAGGGTAGGAAGGAACTCGGTTGTAGAAACGTTGCCATGATTGTAGTTCTCAATGCTGGTTTTGGTTATAAAATGTCCATTTCCAGCATCTCTTCCTTCACTCCATTAATCCCCACCACGCCCACTTCTCAAATTCCTTTCGGGCCGGGGTAAAAAAAAAAAAAAAGGAACGCTACAGAAAGCCATGGGGTTTGCAGTCCCCCGCTTGGGGATAGTGATTCCAAAACCAATCCTATTTGCTCTCTGCCTTCTGGGTTTCATCCAACACCTCATTTCCTGCCTCTTCATGTGTCTGGGTCTCTCCAATATCATCGAACCTGATGTGGGGTGGTCAGATTCCTCAGTCCAGAAGCCCAAACGCAAGGCCCTAGCTGCACTGCTCATCAAAGAGAAGCTTCCTGTGGTTAGATTCGAGGAGTTGGCTGTTGATGAGAAGCACAATGGTTGTGTGGTTTGCCTTGAGGAGATCCAGGGACAGGAGGAGATCCGGCGGTTGGTGTTCTGCCGGCATGTATTTCATCGGGAGTGTTTGGACCGTTGGATTGATCATGATCAGAAGGCGTGCCCACTCTGTAGGACTCCTTTGGCTGGGAAGATGATGAGACTCCTTTGGCTGGGAAGATGATGAGACTCCTTTGGCTGTCAAGAAGATGAGAATTGAGAAGAAGTAGATATTGGATTGTGTTATCTGTGTCCTTTCTTTTTTTTTTTTTTTTTTTTTTTTTTTTTCTAAGATAATTTCAAAATGAGTGATCCCACATGACATACCCTTACAATGGATATGGATATGGATATGGATGGGGTTGGAGTGGGTCCTATTTTGATACCGATGGTTCAATGGAATTGGGCTGCACCAAAACCCGACGGACCCAACTTACAAAATTGTAAGCTTGAACCTTTTAAATGGGCCTGTTTGGATAAGCGAAAAATAGAGTAGAGTGAAATTAAATGGGCCCTAACAGCCTAAAATTTCAACTCTATCTCGTTTGGATGAGTTTGGCCCAATAAATGAAGTAATGTTGTGAGCCATGTGTACTCCATTTCACTTCATCTCTAAACACATCCATTTCCTGGAGTAAAAATGAATTCTACTTCAAATTTTAACTTCAAAATAAGTTTTCAAATGGAGTGAAATGAAGTACTCTATTTTAACTTCAACCTACTTCTTTTCACTCCACTTTACATGTGAAATCCACTTCATTTTACTCTACTCCTCATTTATCCAAACATGCCCTTGTAAGATGTTAAGACTATTGTAGTTCCACTGAAACTATACAAAATTGTAAGCTTGAACCTTTTAAGATGTTAGACTATTGTAGTTCCACTGATACTGTATGCTTGTCTCTGCTATTTCTCAACATATTTCTTAATATTCTCATCTGCGCACAAAGTCCAAATTGCTTGGTTCATTTATCCTTCACAGCTGCTTGATGGTTTTGGAGCTGCAATTTTGCAAAAGCTGTAAACTGTCGAACCAACCCTACTATTTTTGTTGTGTGACCCACCTGAGTCATTTAAAAATGGTAGCCCACGATCTATTGATTCAGATTGGGAGTACTCACGGGCCAAGTCTAGTTAAGCCGGCCCAAATTCTGGTTTGAATTGGTCAGCATATGGTCTGTGCTGTGCTTTTATGCACATGGCTGGACCTAGGCCTGTATTTCAGGCCCAGTTACTAAATATGCCAGGCCTTGGCACATATGCCTATTGACCTCGACTGATCATACATTTAGCACAAAGGTCTATATAGGTTTTGCAATTGGGCTCAGGCTGGGACTAACTTTTACGGATCCAGTTTTAAAGATTGGGACTGATAATTAAATGGGCCAGGCATTGTCAGCTTTGGTGCAACAATGAATACCCTAGTCGAAAGTATTGGGCCTGTTGTGCAAATTTGCAGATGAAAACACCACGCTATAAAGTTGAATGATCTTGGCTCTTCAATAAAAAGGCCTTGTTAAATTTGATGTGAACCATTTTATTAAATTGTCAAATTTGAGGCTAGAGGTCAATAGCTTTGATCCACTTGTTTTTGTCTGTCGACTTAGACGTGGAATTAGAGATTAAGGTGGGTCAACTGGGTCATGTTCTTTTTTCTTGTTCTTCCAACAAGGAGACACGAACTCACACACTCAAACACAAACACCCCTATATATGTTCCTAAGCAGCTGAACTGAATCACAGCTGGGGATGGTCAAGGACCAAATTTAAGCTGCCAGCATTACTCTTGAATTGGGCTGTGTCTTGAATTTTGATGAGTTAAAGACTGGATCTAGCCTATTTCGGCTCCAATTAATAAAAGCTGGCCTGACCCATATATACTTAAAGGCTTGAGGATTATGCCTTGCCTGGCCACTGACACCTTTAAAATAAAGGGATACAAAAATTTGAAAATGGTCCATGCCAGGCCTAGCCAAACATTCAGGCCAGTGGGTTGGTCAGAACCTGAAAAATGTGTCCAGAAATAAACAGGCTGCCGAAACTTTTCACAATGAAAAATGTTAAGAAGGGATCAGATCATCAGAAGCGAACAATTCCATGTAAAGGGCGTGGTTGGGCTGTGAGGGCTGATTTATCATTAATGACATGACTGCAACAGGACTGCAACTGTAAAGATGGGAGCATTGATAGAGCTTTTCAGAGAGTTAAAGGAGGCGCGGAAGAACCCGCCTAGTTGCGGAACCAGAAAATATACTTGGTGGGCCAGCCAATAGGAAAATAAAAATTTCTTGAAGGGGCAATATTGTAAAAGAACTCTAAAATTTTCTATAAAGGTTAGGGGTTTTTGGGAATTTAGGGGGGTCATGACCACTGCCAGCCCCTCCCTAGTTCCTCTCCGTGAACCCACCCTTCCCCTGCCCTGGGGTGGAATGATGTTACACCTCAACCCGAGTTAATCAAGATTAACTCTAATTAATCGAGATTAACGTGGTTAAGCATGATTAATCAACTTAATGGTGATTAATGACTAAGATGGGTCAAATTAGTCTCAAACAATGAGTTAAGTGTAATGAAATGAGTTTGAGAGAGATTGATTTGATTGAGTTGAATTTAGACTCAATTTATGGAATTAAGGGACTTTTTCATAAATACGAATTTATATGTATTTCGTCGAATGCAGTAAAAATTGATGTCAATATCTGTATCTTGAACAGTACGTCAAGTTTCATAATACACTCTAGTTTATTTGGCTTGAAATGAACCAAATAGGCTTTCATTTGACTTAAATTGAGACTAAGTTAAATGTGAGGGGTTTAGTTGCAAAATTCGGTTATAAAGGATTGGAGAACAGTCCAGACCCATTTTCAGTCGGTTGTTTGTGGAGTTGCTGAAACTCTTCTCCTCACTTCGTTTCCTTTTCTATTTCTTCTTGTTAAATGGCTGAGAAGTGAAGTTTATATGTGATTTAGAAGAGAAATTGTGAGTTTTATTTCTTGTCCATCATTTTCTTCAAGTCTCTTTGGGGATATAGTTGAAGAGAAGTTGTGATTCCCTCTTGTTGAGCTACAAGTAAGTACTTGTAGTGGTTTTGATGGTAATAGAGTTATTTAGACTCTTTTCATTGTAAATAGCTTATAGAAATTTGTTTTGGCTTGTTTCATGGAGTTAGGGTTTGGATTTGGTAAATTTGGCTCAAGAAGAGATTGGAAGAAAAGGGGGGTTTTGTGTTTATCTCAACAATAAGGCAAGTATGAACACTTGTTGTGATTAAATGCTAATTTGAATGTGAGTTGTTGTAGATTTGGTTATTAGGTGGAATTGTAGTTTGTTTGTTTATGATTTAATGGATACTTGAATCATTTGAATCAATGAATGATGTTTATAGTGATTGAATGATGGAATATAAGTGTTTTGTGGTTTATAGATGATGATTAAAGGAGGGAACAGGAGGTTCCATGTGTATTTGCAGGTTGTGTGATAATTCGAATGAAGAGAACGAACTGTTCAGAATTTCGGGTTGGGAATTCTGAAGAGTCCGCGCGAGCGAACAGGGAGTCCGCTCGAGCAAACTGTTTTCTGTGAGTGTTCGCTCGAGCGAATATGGATATCGCTTGAACGAACAAGGTTCTATTTGGACTGACAGATTTTCTGAAGAGTCCGCTCGAGCGAACATGGATATCGCTCGAGCAAACATGGTTCTGTATTGGTTCGCTCAAGCGAACAGTAATTCGCTCAGGCGATTCTGATACTGTTCGGGTATTAATTGTGCGCGTGGATTTTGGGTTTTTGGATTTTTACGTGAAATTGGAGTACGTCTCATGAATATAAATGCTTCCCCAATTAATTTAAGACTAATCATGGGTTAAATTGAATTGTTGAGAATTAATGATGTTTTAAGAAGGGTTCCATGATTGAACCATAATTGATCGATAATGGTCTAAACTCTATGGGTGTTAATTACGGGAACTAACAATGCACATATTGTATATGTAATGTGATGTCCATCGAGTATAGCACGTGCATTGGAAAACCAATTGTTACATCCGAATGGTTGTTTAGAATTGAGATAAGATTGAGTAAAACCATAGATGGTTAATAATTCTCTCATTACATAATTGAATCGTTCATTGAGTCTGGTAATACATAGTGATTTCTATAAGCTCTTTGGAGCTGTTACTACTGCAGCAGATTATATGGGGTGTTCTGGAACTCCGTGGCGATATCAGTTGTCCCTGGCCCGGAGACTGATAAATCCCACATTATATGAATCCTTCCATTTGGAAGATGGTGATCCTTCCTTTTTAGGAAGATGAAAATTTAATTGAATTGAAATGCTATTATAGGTTTGCCAACTATGAAAGACTAATCTTAATTTGAATTGAATGGTAAATTGTATTGGTCTAACTTTGGATTAGACAAATGAAACCATGTATTAGCATGCTAAATCATGTAATTGTTTATACATTGCTGAATTGTCAAATTCATAACGTTATTGATGGCATTACAGGCACAACTGCCTATGCCGGTTCTTCTAAGGCCTCAGCGTCAGCGGAGGAGACCACTCTGGTTCCTCCAGGAGGATTAGTAGAGTGGAAATGAGACGAAAACAATTGTTGTTACTTTTGGAAGGAAGAAAATATGTAGAAAGTGGTTTTGAAACGTTTCACACTTTTAATCCTTGCATTGTATTTAAATATGCAAGTGATTTATGTTGTATATGATGTAAATGAACTTTTGGTTTTAACATAAGCAATGTATAGTTGTTTATATTCTGCATAATATGTAATTGTTATCCCTTGTGAATTTTATGGTGATTGAAGTTCACGGGAGTAAGTATGCGTCACGACTCGGGATTATCTCGGATTTAATTTTAATCTCGGGCTCGGGTCGTGACAAATGAGCTGGGCCATTTCTTGGTCTTGGGCAGTGCTCGATCCTTGTTGTTAAAACATGGTTAAATAATGTGATTCGTGGTGCATAATTTTGCTATACAAGTATGGGTCGACAGTGTTGCTATTGGCAAGTATCTTTCTTGCAAAGATGCTTCAAAGGCAAAGTAGAGAAGCTTGTTACATAATTCAGAAACTGAGACGTATATTGCAAATAAGATATGGCCTCTCTTTTTTTTTTTTTTTTTCTTTCCAATTGTGATTAGGTGCTTTCACCTATGAGGCAATTATTATTAAAGCAACTAGGTTCATAGAGTTTTATGAAATGTTTCATGAAAAAAACAATTTTTGGTTGCAGCAACGAAGAGTAACAAATCTTTTGAAATGCTCCCATGAGAGCATCTCTCACCTTACTACGAGAAATAATGTGAACTTAAAAAACAGCAATTGCAAAGATAGATGACCAAAGGGAGGGACAACACAAGGAGGGGTAACAATTACAAAATTCTAAACTATATGGAAACTTTCAAACGTCATAAATGAAATAACAATTATAGAATTCTAAATGAAAATTAAAAGATTTGTACGTTACTATGTCCTTGGCAAACAAGCTATTTCAAGAATAGTACTTATATTCTCTCTAAATGTCTGAAAGTAAGTGCTTTTGTGGAGCATTGAACAAATTTAATAAGATTATCAACCAATTGTTGGGTCTTGAGATAAAGATCTAAGAAGAAGGCAAAAACCTATTTCCTTGGACATCATTGCCTCCCTCTGATGATCACTTAGTTATGACTTTTTTTTTTTAATCCAGAGAGGAGGGTTTTGAAATAATGAAATGGATGAAGTCACTGTCCTTCTGTTATGAATTGAAATTTTGAATGAATCCTTGCAGTGCGAAATTTCACGTAGAAAGTTTCTTGACTAAGTCTGAGTAAAGAAAGGGGCAGATTCAAACAAAAGGGATCTTAATTCAAGGCCGTTTGGCAAATAACTTTAGCATCAATTGTAATGGTAGTAAGTTTCACGAAATAACAAATAAACCTACAAAATTAGAAAAAATAAAATAAAATTTATGTAGTTCGACAATGTGTCTATGTCTACAATAAGTCGAGAGAAAATTTTGCTATCTATGAAAAAATAGGATAAAAAATCTCACATTCTCATGCCTACACAACAAACTGAACTTTGTTAGCATAAATTACTACACTCAAAGAATATTTATTTATGGTACAAATTCTCAAAATACCTCTAAGAATCTACTGCTTGGAGCTTCCCCTAAATCTCTGGAGCAGCCCACCATCACCCCAGGCAGGGAGCTGCTAAATGCCCATTAGACCCAACAATTGCACACTAATGTTCAATATTAAGGGTGTAAAAAAAAAAAAAACGAAAAACCGTCTAACCAAATCGAGCTGAACCGTGATTAATAACTGTATTTCACGGTTCAGTTATAGTTACGGTTAATAAAATCCAAAAACCATATGACTTGGTTTGGTTACGGTTTTCTGTAATAATTCACGGTTATTAACCGAACCGAACCGTATAATACGGTTCGGTTAACCATATGCGGTTAACCGTACCATTTACAAATAAAATAAAAAATAAGGGAGTTAAATGAAATATTTCTTACCTTATTCAATTGCTCCTTATGTGTCATTTTATCCTCAAACATTTACATTTATCCCCTTATGTAAGAAATGCATTCTACAGTTATTAACTGTAACTGAACCGTTTAATATGGTTAACCGCGGTTACAGTTTTCCACGGTTTTTGTGGATACGGTTACAGTTACGGTTACGGTTACGGTTTTAAAAGACAAAAAAATTACAATTATAATTCAGTTAACGGTTTTTCCAGATTAACTGGTTACCCAAACCATCACACCCCCTCTTCAATACAACTAGATCATGTAATTGAAGACATTTATTACAACATTACATGACACATGAGAAGCATTAAACACAACTTACTACGCATATACCAACACTTTCATTTTGCCTTTCACCTTTTCTTGTTATGGTCTGCTGAACAAATAAATTGGTGATACGGATTGAGACACAGCTGTGTCCACATGATTTAAAAATTGAAAAGTAATGCCACCGCCCATATCAGCCTTCTACAACCATGGGATATGAAACGGGTATAATACATAAATTCGGTATCAGTTGCTTGAGGGCCCATTTACCTACTTTGTTTCAAATTCTAAGAATTTATAACAAAGTGGGTTCCTCCATCCTTAGTATTAAAGAGGACAGTGGAAAGTGGTAAAGGATCTTGGGCAGGGATGCAGATTGATCTGTCACTTTTTGGCATTTTAACATATTATAACCCTGGGTGGGAAATCCAGTAAAATGAGAGGAGATTATTTATTGTCATCTCATCAATCTTCACTTTTTTTCTTTTTTTCTTTTATTTTTTTGTTGCTGAAACATTGATCTTCACTTTTAATCATTCAGTTTCAAGTTCAACTGTGATAGAAAGGCATTCCATCAATTCTTTCTAATTCAATTTGGCAAAACAAATGATGCCTTGATAAAAAAATAAAAAAAAAGGCCACTGTATACCATAGCTTTGCCCACAGAGCAAGGCTTTTTTTAATCTGTTTCTCTAAAGATCACTTGCTTGGACCAGGACTTAAAATGCTTGCTCAGACATTGATTCACCAGTATGTGCCTTGAATCTTAATACAACATAAACCTTACAGATCAGGACATGGTTGAACCAGTAAGTGCAGAGTGCCGACAATTTTAACCAATTTTAGGTTTATGAGACATCACAGTTGAACCAGTTTAGACCACAGGTCAAACCGTCCATTGATTCCACTCTGTCTCCTGGTGCTCACAACATCGATGATGCCGACAGAGAAATCAGCCAAAGTAAAACGGACTAAGCTCGCAGCCATCCAATCCAATTGCTTCCTCTCTCTTTTTTTTCCTTCTTTTCCTAGTACAGTAGTACTGCTTTTGCTTTTTTATCTCTCTCTACTTTTATCTTCTCAATCATCAGAAGTGGCCCTCAAGTCTGCGAAGTGTTCATTGACCATCATATAACCTGGGCCCATCAGATCTGCAGATAAGAAAAAGAAGGAACATGACTGTGTCACATAGCACTAAGCAGGAAAGTTGCTTGTTGGAGCTTAGAAATTGACCCAAGTCAACCATTTGAGAAAAAATATCTATTACAGCCATTATGTAGTGGTCTAGGTGCAACTACTTCAGGTTTGGTAATCACGTGAATCCATCCTTTAAACAGAATCCACTCAACTGAGTGGGAATAATCCTCCCTCCCTTCCCAAATGACCATCCTATAAAAATAAGAATCCACTCAAGGTGAGTAAATGTATTTATTTTTTCTCTTGTATACTTTGCGACTTAAATTCACACACACTTCCCCTGCATATTATTCCTATTTCCCTACCGCAGCGGATACTATAATGTTGAAGAAGATATAGTTGGAAGAATTTCCAAGTTATTTCTATTACAAATCCCAAATTATACAAATACCAAGCCAGTAAAAGGCAGAATCCATAACCCAATATTAAAAAAAAAAAAAAAAAAAAAAAAAAAAAAAAAAAAAAAAAAGAAGAAGAAGAAGAAGAAGAAAAAAAGTTAAAAGAAGAGAAAGAATCATCAAAATGCACATAACCAGAAGCATCTAAATTGCTGCATCATCTCTCATCTAATTCTCACAAGCAGCTGCAATGACCCGAATCTGCCTATGACGTTCAGCTTCCCCATTTCGTCTCCAAAACGCCCTTCTCCACCAAACCTCAAACGCCCTCTGCAAGTTGGGGCAGTCCTCCCCAGAATTCAAGAACCGATCAAACCACCCCATCAAAATCTCCTGCTGGCAGTCAATTGGCAGCGTCAGAATGGTATTGCTCAGACCCTCCTCAATCAGGTGACGATCCAGCCCCTTCCAAAACCTCCTCATCCACCCAAAATCCTCATAGAACGGCTCCAACCACCTCCTCAGCAGCGCGCATCTCGTCTCCTTCGACACCAGTATCTGCCCCTTTCCAATCCCCACAAACAGCCTTGCCGTAACCCGGCTCACCTCGTATCGATGCACCGCCACCACCTTCGAATGCTCCTCCACCAGCTCCACCTCCTCCGCCCATGTCTTCAAAAACTCATCTGCAATTTGGCGGTCAATCAATATATCCAACATCCAATGCAGGTTGTCCGCCTGCCTTGCAATCTGACCCACTTCGCCGCTGTCGGACTTTTCCGCGACGAGGTGGAAATTGGAGCGGAGGAGCTGCAGGCAGCCGTTGCAGGCCGAGTATAATGTCTCCATGCTGAGTTCGTTTTGAGAGGAGTTCTCACGAAGCATTTTGGAGACTAGGCCTTTCATGTCTCTACGAGCTTTCTCATCTTTGCCTTGGAGGACTACTTGGAGAAGACGTGAGAGAGTTTCCTCGTTGGAATATGATTGTTGTATGACTGGGGCTTCTACGGAGACCCTTTTCAGCACTTCCACTGCTCCTGCGTTATCCAGATGAAGCTGGGAGAGAAGGGTTGAGATCTTTTCCTCTTCGTCCTCTGCCCATGGAGCTGCTTCTAAGTACTCTAAACAGGATGAAATCCCAGCGTCGAATTCAATTGTAGCAGAAACCTGAATCATCAAAAAAGGATTCCACAACATCCCCCATTATTCAAAACAAAAAATTCAACAAACCCATTGAAATCCAATCAGTCCAATTCCAATTTCAATCAATCAATTGTGAAATTGGAGAAACTCAAAAGTAAATCTGAAAAGAAACGCAAATTACAAACACCCCCACTTTGAGAGAGAGAGAGAGAGAGAGAGAGAGAGAGAGTAGTACTAGTACCTTTAAAATGGAAAGGACTTTAGAGACATCTTCTCTCATGAGCTTCTTCCTGAGATCCTTACAGTACATGAGCTGCAGTGTCTCCACATAGATTCCGACATCTTCACAGTCGGATATCTCCAATACATGCTGGAATGGCTTCTGCTGCCTTGATCTCCATTCCGGCAGCTTCGAAGCGAAGAACCGGCTGTGGCCGACGAGAATTTGCCGGTGGACGTTTACCGTCAGGCCCAATCCGTCCTTGGAGCTCAATGTCAGCTTCAGGTCGCTCGACGTCGGATCGTTGAATTGGTTGCCGGGGCTGCAGTTGCCAAGAATCTCCGCCGCTCGTTCCTGCAGCAGCAGCTGCCGGTCCTGCTCCGACGCCGGCGGTTTTCCGACAGTCACACTGGGGGGATTCGGCATTGCCGGAATTGGGCTCCTGGGGTGGTAGTCCGGCTCATTCAACATCATGTCGAAAAGAGTCGGGTTCGGTCGGGTTTTGTCAAGCTGTGGAGGCGGCGGGGAATTGGGATTCAATAGCCCGGCGGTTAGGGCGTTGTTGAAATTGTTGTAGCGCGGCGGATACGGAGCAAAACCTCCACCACCACCGCCTCCGCCGCCAGTAACAGGAGGAGAGGAAGGATCCATCAGCGGAGTAGAAACCCTACCTGGAGAAACCCGGATTGTGAACGGCGATGGTGACGGAGAACTCACGGTAAAGATAACGGAAAGTGGTTCTGCTTCTTGGGGTTCCTTCGTTTCAGGCGCCGGCGTCTGTGCCTGAACGTTGGCGGTCGTCCGGCGCTTCTGCTGCTGTTGCTGGGAGGCAGGAGAAGGTTTAGCAGGTGCAGAGTTGGTGGTGGAGCAACACCATGCGCTCTCCGTCGAAACCACGGTAGCCGGCAGCCGCTTCCGGTGGCCGTGGGTGTGATCGGGAGGGTTGGGTGAGGCAGCAGAAGTCGAAATGGTGGTCTCTCGGCGCTTCCTGCGTTTGGTCTTGGGGTTTTGTGTCTGCGTCTGGGTTTTGAGATGGGCGGATGCTGCCATGAATTCACTCTTTGTCTTTTCCCGTGAAGAAAGAGAGAGAAACAGAAAGAGGATTTTTGGGTCTTTTTTGTTTCTGTTACAACTTACAAATGACAGTGAAAATGAAGCTAAAAACAACAGGGGAAGGGGGCCATAGCGATGCTTACAATAGTATAGAAATGAGAATCAAAGGATCCTGTTCTCTTTGGTCCTTTGAAAAAGGAAAAGGGCAAAAAAAGGCAACATAGAATAGGTGATAACACCAATGAAAGTGATTGGGTATTGAAAGACAAAAGCCAGAAGAAGACAGTAAAATTTCAATGCAGGCACTTATGGTAATCAGAAGTTTTGTATGGGGGTTGTTTTGTCAGAACGTCAGCACAGAAGGAAGAGTGTTTGAATCCTAATATGGATTTGGAGGAAGATAAAAATGTAGGATTTTTGTTCTGAAAGGCCATTTAGTGACTGCAACTGAAATTGCATGGCTGCTTCTGATTTCCCAGGGGGATTTCCCATGGGGTGTTGTCAGAGACACTTTTTTTGCTCTCTGTGTGATTGCTTTCTCGGATTTCTAGAACTGTGTTGGGTGTGGGTGTGTGGTCCTTTGGGACTTTTATCTTTATATTCACCAATGGGATGGCCTGAAAAACAAAATAATGAATTATCATTACAATCGAGGTCCTTTTGAGTGATCCAAACCGTTGGAGGGTGAGTCATGATATGGGAGAGAGTGAGAGACGTAAAAATGGCTCCATTTTATGATGTTTGCCTCTGTAGCATGGGACTTGAGTTGTGAATTGTGATTCTAAATTTACAAGGAACCCACCCTGTTCATTCAGTAGAATCATTAGATGGGGTAATGTTAGAGCATGACCCTAGTATGATGGATTCCACTAGATGAAGTAAGGCTTAAGAGTACTCGAGGTTGGCCCAATTAAAATATTTTTCTATTGAATCAAATGAAAGGCCTTTTTCCCCGTATCAAGAAAACATTAATACACATGCATATAAGGTGGTTTTGATTTCTATGTATGAAAAATAATAGGTATCCTGTTTTTAACAAACACATTCAATGTGAGGCCCAAACAGAATCCGTACACTTAAGGGAGGTAGGAGATGTATAAATGCGCACATTCATTGGTGGACCGAATGTCACACCATTAATTGAATTAGTTCTCAAAATTTATTTGCTTTACATAAAATAATATATTTTATAATTAAAAGCAGTGGTTGACAATGGTTATATCAATATCAATGTCAAATCAAAACTACTGCTAATTCACAAGGTGCAAGTATGTTTTGAAAGGGGCTATGTGAAAATGGAACAGAGGGGGTAAATCAATAGGACCTATTTTAGAGAATCTTGTTATTTAACTAATGCTAATGCCATTAAATATAAAGATTTTCCATCATTCTCCTTAGATTTTTAAGAATATGACGGATAGTAGAAAAACATATCAACCACTGAAATGGTGTTTCTAGAAATGAGAGGGGCAAATTTTCATAACCCCAGGACGCTCTCCAGTGGTCAAAATCGGAGACAAAAAGTGGACTTCGAATCTCATCGGTCAAGCCATTTGACCCCTTTAAATTTGGAATGCCCAATTCCAGAGACGCAAAAAGAGAGTCTCGAATCTCTTATTATAGCCCATGTATTTAAAAGCGAGGGCTTTGCTGAGGAACACCTCGAGTCACGGGCTCACAGCCCTACCTAATTTTATGGCCTAGAGAATTTTCATTCTAATCAAATCAAATTATGCATATCAAAAGCACTTCTATTGAGTGCCACCACTCACGTTATGGTGAGCACCAGCTCCTGTGGGTCACACCTCGGGTCTCACGCAAAATAACATGTCCTCATTGAGGGGTGTAAACATAAGGTGACGTGGGGGAAACCCCTAGTGAGGAAAGATGACATCTGGTAATGTATCACTGGCGAAGTCAATCGGGTCATGTCAACAAATATAGATTGCGGGTCAAACAGATTCCAATTAGAATCACCACAATTCAAATAAGACCCATTAAAAAAATAGGTTAAAAAACCAAACACCAACCTAATTTATTTATTTAACGGATCATACGACACGACCCGTTAATCCGTTAATTTTGAAAAAAAATATTGATTAATCACTTTATCGTCTGTAAATTTACCAGAAGACCCCTCGTACGGTCAAATTTTGTTATAATTTAAATAAGTACATCTTCTAAGTAACTGTAGTATCTCTTTTCTAAATTATGGAGCCATACTTTATGTTTCGAGGCTAGGCTCATTTTCTCAGTAACTGTTGTATCTCTTTTGATTAAGTGCATCTTCCACTGAACAAAAGTTAGGTCACCGACACTTTGATTTTTTTGCATGGTAATGTGATGCACACTTGGCAGCATGACTTTTCGGCATGTTGTATAGAGTCGTAAGGGGTTATTGGGTTTATTCGTTAACAACTCATTAATTTAACGGGTTAACAGGTCTGACACATTAACGACCCGAATGCATTAAGGGATCACCAAAACCCGTTAATATCGTGTGGATTCGTGTCGTGTTCACGGATCGTATAACATTTTGACATCACTATGTATCACAGCTTCGAATGAGTAAAGGGTACTTAAGTAATAACCATCACCTTTCACCACTAGAATGAGACCGTTCTTATGTCCGCTCAAATGGCCCGTAAATTTGCACCGTCCAAAATAAGTGCGTCCCTTTATGTGTTTTGGAGCACCCAAGTTCACCATAACATAGGCGCCTGTGCTCAGTAGGGGCCCTCGCAATCAAATTCTTAGTTGACTGCATGTAAAACACACTCAGAGAAGCATTTATTTTAAGCATCATCAATCTAGTGTTTTAAGATAAATCTGGCTGCCGTGATAACATAAGAAGGTGGGCTAGTGATTTTCTATGGTCCAGATTTGAAAAGTGGGCCCGTCAAATTGATTTACGGCAATAACATGACTCAATTTCCATGACCTTTCATTATAGTTAGTGTACGACTACAAGTACCTTCTGACGCCAAGGGAGTCGGATCGATTGTGTGTCGCCCGGATAGAATCCACTAGCCAAACAAATACAGACTGCCATAGTAGCCTCTGCGGCTATTCCCAATTTCCCACTCCAAAGTCCAAATTCCTCCATTTCATTTGGATAAATTTTTTGGACAGAATTTTTAACAAATCCTATGATATGGCTTGAATATCCTAGGGGATATTCAAGCCATCGGATATTCAAGCCATACCATAGGGTTTGTCCAAAATTCTGTCCAAAAAATTTATCCAAATAGACTTTTTGTTTTCAATTTGCACTGTCAATTATGTTTTCATTTGGACTCTATTCATTCTGTTGGATGGTTTAGATAGTAGGACCATAACCAACTATGAGGGCACATTGGAATTTAGTTTCTGAAAAATCATGAAGAATTGAATCCATTTTGTGTTTGTCCTTTTCACAAGGAGAAAAAGGGCACGCCAAAGTTAAATTCTACTGTAACATGAAATTTAATTTATACAATCTTCACTTTTTTGGTAGAAAAACGACTACACAAAGGTGCCCTACAGTAGTTTTGGTATTTGAGGACTTGACTCATGGTAGATTCAAATGGTGATATGATTTATGTAGCTGCCCTCAACATAATTGAAACAAACCTTTGATATATAGTTATTATAATGGTGAGATCAGCTAATGCTAATACTTGTTAATCAGGATTTTACTAAAAGAACTATGTGTAGAATTGAGGCAGCTGGTGGATATCAATACACTGCAAAGGCTTTCATACATAGGCTAAACCAAAGTCCTCTTCCATATAAAAGACAATGGACTTTCCCTGTTTCTTTTTTCCCCTTGTACAGGACTTAATGGACAACAAGATCCCCTGGCTTTGCCCTCGTGCGCTATAAGTTGAAATAGACAACCTATTACCAGGCCATGTTAAGTTGCATGTGTGGAAGATCTCAGACTCCCCCAAGGCAGACCTGTTGGAAATTCACTACTAATTTGCTACAAGAAAACTTCTGCTGGAAAGTATCTTTTTGCAGGAGAGACTACAACTAAATCGCAGATCATCTAGCTAAGCTAAACTCCCCCAACTTCTATTTTCTATAATGTCTCTCTTTCCATTCATATTCATCCATTAATATTTATATGTGCAAGAGAAGACAAACCGGAATGATCGAAGACAGAGCTGCAGGCCGGATTACTACACCTACTGAAGATCATTTAGACCATCTAAGAGGTCTTTTTTTACGTCTTCAAATATAAATACAACCTCTACTTTTGATGTAAGATAATTGTTTAACTAGGTTGGAATTAGGTTCTTGGATATTTTGGTTTTCTGTTGCTGTGTGCTTTCAATATAAATCTCACTTTTAGCAGCAAAAAAAAAAAAAAAAAAAAAAGCACTCTTGACTTAAATATCAGGCTGGGAAATTTCTTAAAAATAGATGATTGAAAACCAAAAGAGATAAATTAGTTAACATTTCAAATAGGCTTTTGCTATATGATGCATGTGGCCTAGATGAGGCAGGCTTGAATTTGAACAAGGTGATCTACACGGGGCCCACCTTGTTGCATGGCTCTCAAGTGGTCGGCATTATGGTAATGATAAAACAGTTCTGCACCATACTTCCTGCGTAAGCAAACCCCATCACTTGTGAGGAAAAAAATGATGACATGGACAATTTGCACTAATCCTCATATACATGGTTTAAAATCTCGGTCTCGGTCGTGGTATCGGTCGGGCCGAAAAACCGATATGATATCGGTATCGGTCGCGGATATCGGTCCGTCGCGGTCGTCGCGGTGTGAATTTTTTTTTAATAAAAAAAAATTCACAAAAATATCCAAAAAATTCAGAATATTAGAAAATACTGGAAAACAATATTTTTTTTTGCATTAGTAACAACAATAAATCAAAATCTAGGTCACCTTAAGTTATGAGTCATGTCTGTGTCGCAGTTCGCTGTCTTCTCTAGTATTTCATATAATGCAACTATTATTGATGCTCATGGTCAATTTATTAGTGTAAAACATAAGAAAATAAAGATAAGATATCTAAATATCATTTAATACTAACTCAATCATAAAATAAATTGTGAAATCCAAGACCATGAAGATAAAATATTAAAATCTGAAACATGATAATGAGATAAATAAATTAAAAAGCACTTAGACATCAAAAGGTTTATGGTTTACATGAAATTAGAAGAGACTAGAGAGAGAGATCGACGAGCATGACAGCCTAATTCCAAGTGGAGTGTCGCCCAAGTTAAATAACATCACTATCGTCATTTATTCGGTATGGATTGTTAAAGAATACATAATAGTTAAAATAAGGGAGTGTAGTGATTTTCTTATCAATATAAAATGATTTCTTCAAGAAATAGTGTTGGAAATGTGCAAGAGAATGAGCTAAGGAGGAGGGGTTGTTCTAAGGAGATGAGTAGAGAGGAAGAATATGGGGGAAGAATGAGAGAAAAAGTGAAAATTTAGGGGTCTTTTTTCCATTATTTTATAATGGCCGATATTTTGACCGAGATGGGCCGATATATCGGTTAAACCGATATTTTCAAAATATCGGCCGAGATGGATCGATATTTTGGCGATATTTTGGTCTGCAGTACCGAGACCGATATCTCACCAAAATATCGGACCGGTATGGGCCAATACCGGTTCATATCGGCCGATATGAACCGATATCGGCCGATATTTTGTACCATGCTCATATATCCTAACCTTTCAGCCTTTGGCCAACTATTGATTCAGGTATAGATATAGGAACTCATATTGGTCCCACAGGAAATCAATAGTGATTTAAAAAGGGCTAAGAATCTTCACAAAAAAGTACGAAAAAATCAATAAAAATAGAAAACTCTACACGATCAGTGCCTTTTTAAGAGAATATCTGTCCTATTTTAATTATGTGCGTTTCAATCCTTATACTATTATAAGTTGTTGTTTCCACCCTGAATAGATTTGATATAGTTTTCAACAACTTTGGTATGTTTTTCTTATTAACTTGTAAACATATATAATCAATTGTAAACTTTATGTTATTTTATGGGTATGTGCCTTGCTCTATAATTCACTTTCTTCAGCACGAGTGTGTTCATATATATATATATATATATATATATATATATATAACAATGCAAACTTGTTTTGTATTTTATCCTTTTAGATTGTAAATTAGAACTCTGGGTTTTTATGGTCCAGCAAAGAATCATATATTAGATGCTGGACCTACCCCAACAACATGCGGTCTGTGGTTACAACATCAAATCATAAATGGTTCTCGACAAAAGAAAACGGATGCAACCTGTGCACCCATGCATGGCCATGAAGAAGAGAATTAGGAGGCATTCACTCATTACAAAGGTGAAAACAATTATGCTGTGGAATAATGAGGAGAATCAATTAATGATTGCCATCAAGTAATAACATGCCAAATATTGCAACTGGGTCTTGAATGCTTTGCTTGAAATGGCCACCCACCCTTGTCTGGGCTGACCAACATAGCGGCATGGTGTCTGTGAATGGACCCAGACAAGTATATACGCCTGCGAACAGGCTGGCTCAGTTCATCTCCCTACTTATGTATAATCATCACAGGACTTGGAAGCTGGAAGGTGGGTGATGGGTTAGGCAGGAGTGGGCCAAGAACCATGCCTGGCAAGCCTAAATTGAGTCCCCTAAACCATGATTACTTCTGAGACCCTGTTTCAGACCCTCACCTACTCTTGCCACAGAATGGTTACTTGTCATTTTTTGACAAAAGAGAGTGTATTCTAAAGGACCACAGACAAGGACCTTACGATGGAATTTTCAGTGGTAGGTAAAACTGCACAGGTGATCTTATTTATTTTTATTTTTTTGCCTGCGTATGGATAATCCTACCCCTTTGTTCATATTCCCCCAGGTGTACCGGCTCTGATCAGCATTCATAGTCGGATTGAACTGAACCACTGCAGTCGGAGTGTTGAGGCAGAGCAATATGTGCACCCACCGGGTTTTACCTATCAGTCCCGTTATTTGGCAATTTACTAGGCTAATAAATGTAATGTAAAGTCTCCATTTTTCAGCTAAGGTGTCTTCTTCCCCCTTTTTTAAAAAAGAAAAGTACCTTTCGCCACTAATAGGCAAAATTACACCCACTTTTTATACAAAAATTCAAAAAGATTTCCTACAAATCTAAAAAAGATAAAATGCCGACCATCTTGACCACCTTATATTTTTTTCTCTCTTGTCATAATGCTTTACATCACTTTTACTTCGTAAATTGCCAAATTGGAAAGTATTTTTGTTGGCTCTACTTATGTGTTAACGGAAATCCTTAGGTAAAAAAAAAAAAAAAAAAAAAAGAAAAGATTTTTGATAAGAGAGAGACCTAGCAAACTCTCTATCATCGAAAGAAAAAAAGAGGTAAATTCTCTATAATGCTCTTTTAAAGTTTTTATTTGTGCTCTTGGTATTTTTTAAGCATATGTTGCTCACACAAATGGTCAACCCAATCCCTTCGTGATGCCGTATTTGAATTGGTGCGGATCTTGTTTTAACACTAATCTGAATTATATTCACCACCATTATATGTCATCATAGATTTAAAAAAAAAAAAAAAAAAAAGGTAGTTGCCTAATTTTGAGGAGCTAAAATTAGTGGCTAGGACCAGTTGATTAGACTGATGTTGAAGATGCACTTAATCCATTTTCTACTTATTCATCACTTATCCATCCGCCTTGATTGTCAGGGCATGCTTGAAAACTAGATTAAAACATGAGCAGATTTTGATGTGCCTTTACGTTTAATAATATAAATTAAATAGCTCGTTTTACAAAAATATCAATGGGCAAGGTTTGGCACATCAAGATTTCTTGCATGGCTGAAAGAACTTCATGCCGGCCTTGACAAAGATTTACAGTGGCCAACTGGCCATGGCCAGGACTAGGCCTGACCTCACCGGATATTGCTCTCAACTATTCAATTAAGATTATTATTATCTCGTAAAATCTATTTGCTTAGATTTTCCCCAGGAGGCATTTGATTTGCTAGAATTCCCAACAATAGAACGGGAGAGTGTAGGATTTTACAATCTATTGAGCTACCACTTATCCCATGACTAAATTGGTAATAGGAAACGGTACAACAATAGTTTTATGGTGAGGGCAATGCTTGACCATAATTATGACCGCTTAGGAGCGATGGTGGACGTTGACCTCAACAGAGAGCGATTTTCTCTTGCGTGCATCGGCATTGTAGCTCTTCTTATGGACTCCCATGGCAGAAAATCGAGTTGCAAAGGCGGTATCCTTCAGCATTTGAAATTATCTAGTTAATTTGTGAAGATAGCATGCCAGGTACTTTCCCCATCATTCGGATTACCTATTTGATTTTTGAGTTTTCACAAATCTTCGTATATCCCTTTCTCTCTCTACATGAATAATATATTTTATTGTATGCTATACGTCCTATACATTTTAAGTATAAACAATGTGTTTAGATTATAACAATTTTGATATGTAATATTGGTGTTTGAGTCGAGGCCACTAGACTCGCAGCCGAAACCTATCCATTAGGTGCATATATATCCGGTTCGGGTCTAGCCATCCAAGTTAAAACGTATGTTTTAATAATGAATGGGCCACGATCTGGGCCCATCATGGACCCGACCCAACAGCAACATACTCCTCGCAAGCCTTCTTTTCAATGGGCCAGTGAAGATTAGATGTTAGGTGGTTTGCATTATTGGCTTGAATGCACCTCATTAATACTTCAAAATCTTAAAAAACAAAAGTGTATACTGATCTTTATTAGGGTGTTCATGGGCTGGATCAGGCGGGCTAAAAATTGGCATTTAGTATACAGCCTGCTGTGGGGCCCATCAGCCATGCATGTCCTATTTATAAAAGTATCCAGATCTTGATGTTCATGGGCTGGGGCAGGCCAGGCTGAGATAGAACCAGGTCCAACTCGACTTTTGAACATGGCCCCATGTCTGGCCCAACCCTGACACAGACCGTGAGTGCCTAGCCCAAGCCTAGCCTATCTCTAAAATGTCATGCCCTAGCCCGCCCATTTAGTAAATTGTGCCCCAGCTTAGTTAAGCCTGGTTACTACTAACAGTAAGAAATGACATATAGAGCTCTTAAAGCCAAATATAAAACGATCTTAAATTCAGATACAAGTATATAAATAACAGTAAAACAAAGAGAAACATATTATCCATGCCTATTACTAGTTCAATTACCAGAGAAAAATTATCCTACATGGCCATTTCTCTCGTTCGGGCTGCATCATCCTACCTTTGGGCTTTTCATCACTTAATCCAAGTATAGCCCAAATCCCAACATTTATACCCAGGCCCGACTCAAGTTCTAAAACCTGAAACTTAGCCCAAAGTGGTCTGGGCAAGGTTCAGGTCTAGCCCATGAGGACAGCCATCCACATCCTTTGTATCAGATATAAATTAACCCAAGATGGACCTCCTACAATATATTGGTCCAGGCTTTGACTATTTAATAGTTGGATCAATCAGGTTGGGTAAACCCAGACCTTAAAATGGAGGCAAAATCCTATCCATATTGGCCAGGTTTGGGTCATGCTCAGGCTGGCCTGGCTCATGAGCATTCTTAATCCTTGTCATCAAATTGTCAATTTTGGAGTCTCTACATTAAAAATGGTTTGATCAACACAGATGGACCTCCTACAATATATTGGTCCAGGCTTTGACTATTTAATAGTTGGATCAATAAGGTTGGGTAAACCCAGACCTTAAAATGGAGGCAAAATCCAATCCATATTGGCCAGGTTTGGGTCATGCTCAGGCTGGCCTGGCTCATAAGCATTCTTAATCCTTGTCATCAAATTGTCAATTTTGGAGTCTCTATAATAAAAATGGTTTGATTAACACAGATGATCACCACCTAAACTAGGGATGTAAATGGGTACCCGATTCTCCTATTACCTGAAGGTTCCGACCCGTTAAAAACTGGGTCTGAGTCCTTATTTAGGCCTCGATAAGTAAATGGGTTCGGGTTCGGTTCCACCTTGGTTCGGACCTGTGGACCCAAGACCCGATAAATTACCTCAATTTTTGAAAATATCTCTTAAAAATCATGTTTTATTAATAACATTCTCTATCTAAACCGAACCGAATCCAAACCTGTCCCATATATGATTCCAGTTCCGGTTATGAGGCCAAGAAACCGGTTTCGGATCCAGTTCCACCATCTCCTTAACAGTTTCGGTTCTGGGTCCACCATAGACCTGGACCGGAATTGACCCGTTTACAACTTTAACCTAACCTAATCCAGCCAAGGCATTTGTTCTATGTGGGTATTGCAAACCTTGACCTGATCCACCTAACCCAATCTACAGCATATATGGGTATGGCCTGGATTTGGGTCATAGAACTTGATCTGTTTAAAAAACAGGTCGGGTTATGGTGTCAGGGCTCAACCCATTGGGTTACTTAAGTCTTAAACAAACTCATCTCTGAAACGGAAATGAGAAGATAAAAGTTTCCTTGGAAGTCTTGAACTATTCCGCGTCCTCTTGGCTCTTACCCTTTCAAATCTCTCGCTCGCTCGTCGACTCAGAGGAAGAAGAAAGAAGAAGAAAACGAAGAATATTCACCAAGGTGAGTTGTTTTCATTTTAGTTGTTCTTGTTGTCTCCATATCTTTCTAATCTGTTTTTTTTTTTCTTGTTCTGGTATGGATTCCTATGTGTATTAGGGTTTGATTAGAGTTGGATGGGTATCTGTTAATATTGTATATTTGTTTTGGATTTTGATCTAGAATTTGATTTGGGGTTTTGATTGGAAGTGTGATTGGAGTTCCTGAATAGGGTTCTAGTTGGTATATGATTTGGGGTAAGATCATAGGGTTTGGTTAGGGTTGGATCAGGGTTTCCTTTGGATGTTTGATTTAGGGTTTAATTGGAGGGATTTTTAAAGTAACCCAAACCTAAACCTCGTGGGGTTTTGCTTGGTTGGAAGAGGATTTTCCTTATCCTGCGTGGTCTCTCCCTCTTTTCGTCTCTAGGGTTTTGCTCCAAAGGGGCTTTTCACCACGCGGAAAACGGCTTCAGAGGCTCTCAGGGAAATCATAGAATCTAGTAAGGAAAAGCTTTATATCCTAAAACTGTGAAATAAACACAACCCCTAATCCTACATATTTCATAGTTGTAGGCTGTTAGGGAAATAACCAAAAGACCAGGAGAGAAATAAATTTTTTTGTCCAACGGTTAGTGATAGGTCTATTCTGTTGCTTCAAGATTATGGAAGTTGTAAAAGACGAAGAGGAGAGACTGACATCCGAAAAACGAATTTGATAGAAATAGGATAAAACGCACAATATGATATAGAATTGGATAATGTTTTGAAGTTGGGATCTTGATTTCATGAAGGAATACAAGACTTTTACTGAGTTTAGGAAAATTGAAAGGGACTATCACTGACAAAGCAAAGAATGAAAGAAAAACCAACTAATTGAATGATTGAAGCAGAATAGTTACTGGATTTGCATATCTGAAATTCTTCAAATCGGGGATATAGATCGACCAAAATAACAATGAACCCAATTTAGAGAGAATAAATGGGATTAAAGGAGAAAGAAGCTGCCATGGGTCAATGAGAATTTGTCGACATGTAAGGTGTCTAAAAACTTGTAGATTATATTATTTGCAAAGAGGAAAATAAGGAGTGATTGTTTCTTACTTTAGTTACTTCTTTTTCTCTGAAAGTCTCCATCCGATCTCATTGTGGATAAATTATGATTTTCTCAACTTTCTATCTGTCGTTTCGCTTCCAAGTTTTCCTAGATGGTAACCCCTAAAACATGCATGTGCAGAATTCAGATTGTCTTAAGGGGTTATATATGTAGAATCCAGATCTTCTAAGGATAGGCCTTAGGGAATTATATGATCCCATTGCTAACCAATCAGTGGGGCTCACCTATAAAATCCACATCATTCAAAATCAGTAACCTGCTTTGTATTAGCCTTGGGAGAATATTCACTTTTATTGGAGTTATGTGCATTGTTAAACAAATCATGTTCAAACATGTGATTAATACAAATGACAAAAGGATCAAATCTTCTTCTTCTTGTTTGTTTGTTTGTTTGTTTGTTTGTTTGTTTTTTAATAACAAATTATTGATGGTGGTACAACTTTGATTGGAGTGTAACTTGGCCTATAGAAGGCAGACAGAGGTTTTGATTTTTGAGGTGGGCCCTGCTGATGTTTTATAGCCATGTGCTCACAGCATTCTATGAGGCTTGCCCTTAAAGTATCCAAATTCACATTTCCGACCCTCATAATAACTCTACCTTTTTTCCTCTATGGGAATCTGAATATAATCCACATCCATTTACTGTTTACATATTAAGAGAATTTTCTTGATCATAATCCACATTGGAATAAATATTTGAAAAAAAAAAGAAAAAAAGAAATTAGAGTGTCAGAATTAATGCAAAATGTACTGGTCAATGACGTGGAACGGAGGGAAGAGGAGGGGCGGATAGGATTGAAGATGGAGAAATAGGGGCATAGATCAGGCAAACCTGAAAAAAAAAATAAAAAATTGAGCATTCACCTACCTTTCATTTGGAGGCATTATTGACTTGGGCTCTCACCAAACTCCAAACCAGGAGGCGGTATAGATCTCGAAGAGAACCGAAAGAAATCTCGAATAAGGATCCCAGAAGCTTCACTTTTCATTATCAATAATTTTGCCTCTTGAGCCAAAAGGCTAAACATCCCTTATATAGGAAAAGAAATAACCTAGATCTAATTTAGACCATCCAAGCATATTGATAATAAAATTAATAAAAAAAATAGCTGGGCCCATTAGCTGGTCGAGACAGATGGGCTTGGCCCATTGGCGGGTCGGCCCATGGGGGAGCATGGGTTTGTCCTGCATCTGTCAACAAGAAGTCTATTTTGAAGAAGAGAATAAATTTACTCATACACATTTCCATTGATGTTCTATCCCTGTTTGTAATGAGAGATTTTCATGAATGAGAGTCGAAAGCATATGAACTATTGAATCCCACCAAAGCCTTCACATATGTCTTAAAATAATTTGGTTGACCCTTTTTAATTTATAGAGATCTTTTAACCATAGAACCCCCTGTCACCATCATCATCATCATCATCAAAGCATTGTCCCAACTATCATGAATTCCATTTCATCTTATAATTCATGTTTGGGTTGTGACAATTTCACGCTGGCTTTCAACCTACCTAATGCACCCCCATCTTTCCCTTTTATTGTAATAAAGTCCCTGGGAGCAAAGTAGTTTCAAAATTGTCTTTAAAAAAAAGTTTAACTACTGCCCTGTTGTTGGGTCTGTAAGACTTTACAGAATGAATATGCTTGTCACAAGTTGAAGATTCTAGCCTGCTTCACTTTTCAAAATTTTAAAAAAGAAAATTCTCTAAATTGAGTAAGATTTCTTCTAAATAAACTTAAAACTAAATACTTCTCTCAAATTCACCACTAACATAATATATTTTGTATGTGATGGGTAGCAAATGCCTCTTTTTGCGCTTACACTCTTCTGCTTGTAGGTGAGGATGGTTTCCCCTCCCTTGCCATCGGCAGCGCAGGTTCCACAATACACCCAGCAGTTCCTTAGCAATGTGCTCTCCCAGCGTGGGCCATCTGCACTACCCTATGCTGAGGACGTGAAATGGCTCATCCGACAGCATCTCGTCTCTGTCATTGAAGCATACCCCAGCCTCCATGCCAAGACTGCTGTGTTCACACACAATGATGGTAGGACCGTGAATCTCCTCCAAGCTGAGGGCACTATTCCCATGGTCTACCTGCAAGTCCTCTACAACATCCCCGTTGTCATTTGGCTCATGGAGACCTACCCTCGCCACCCTCCCTGCATGTATGTTGCACCCACTCGAGACATGGTAATCAAACGTGGGCACCCCCATGTCAACCCCTCTGGGCTCGTCTCTGCCCCTTATCTCCACAGCTGGGTCTTCCCCAGCTCCAATCTCGTAGATCTTGTCCGCACCCTCAGCCACATCTTTGGCCGCGATCCCCCTCTCTACACCAAACAGCACCGATCTAGCCCTACCCCTAGCTCTGACCCTAACCCTAGCTCTAACTCTAACCCCACAGATTCTATCTCATCCTACGCCCGCCCTTCCTTTCCTCCTAGGGTCTACTCCCCCTACAGCAGCGGCGGGCGCCTCCCGCCCTCCCCGCATCGGCCACCTACCGATGACCCATCTGACGTCTTCAAGCGCAATGCAATCAACAAGCTTGTTGAGAACGTCCATGCCGATGTTGATACCCTCCGGAAGAGCCGTGAGGCTGAGATGGAAGGCCTATTCACTGCGCAGGCAGCCCTACGGCAGCGTGAGGAGCAGATCTCCAAGGGGCTTCGGGAAATGCAGGATGAGAAGGAGGCGCTGGAGCAGCAGTTACAGATTGTTCTGATGAACTCTGATGTCCTGGAGGCATGGGTGAGAGAAAATGAGGAGAAGGGTCCACGGAAGGGGAACATCATAGAGATAGACGAGGTCTTTGAGCCGTGTGACATCCTGTCGAAGCAGATGTTGGAGTGTGCAGCGGCAGATCTGGCGATAGAGGATGTAATCTACTCATTGGATAAGGCAGTGCAGGAAGGATCGATCCCCTTCGACCTCTATTTGAAGAATATCAGGTTGCTGTCTCGGGAGCAATTCTTCCACCGTGCAACTGCTGCAAAGGTCAGGGCTGCACAGATGCAGGCTCAGGTCACCCTCATGGCAGCAAGAGCACAGAAGTATGGCACGTGAAGCATCTTTGAAAAGAAGACAAATGTGCCTGAAGTGTTAATTCTACTGCCATGCATTTTAATGTGCTTGATGAGTTGAAGCATGGTGAAAGTACTCAGAAAATTTTCCATTATATCTTGATGAAGAATTTGGTGCTTAGAGGTCAGTCAATACCTTACTGTTTTCCTTGTATAAGTGCATTTACAATTTTCTTTTCTTTATTTTTTGAATCTCTGTGTTGGGTGATAGAAAAGGGTTTTTATGAAACTGGCTGTAGTCATGGAATAATGGATACGTGAAAAGCCTATTCTTTATGCCCATTGTTCCTTCTATGAATATTGTTTTTATGTCTCGGTGTCCTGTTCTCCTTGTATAAGCACATTTATGTTTTTCTTTTCTTAATTTTTTGGATCTCTGTGTTGGGTGATAGAAGAGGGCTTTTGTGAAACTGATTGTAGTCATGGAATAATGGATATGCGAAGAGCCTATTCTTTATGCTTCTGTTGTTTTGGACCATTCAATGGTGAAATTTATTCCAATATACTGAAAAAAATGGTGAAATCTATAACATATTAACATGCCACAAATTTGAAGCTACATTGATTCTTGTATGATTCTTCTGTTATTGATAGAATTATTAAGAAGTTAACTTTGAAGCTGGAGATGGCACAAAAATCTCTCTATGTAATGATATCTGGTTAAAGGATCAACCGCTTGGTACCTCTTTTCCAAGCTTCATTTCAGATGAGACATCCAAAGTGTTAATGTTGATTTTTGAAGCAGAAAATGCCCATCCTATATGAAAAAGTGACTGACAATTTTCTGGCTCGATAGTGTTAAGGTGAAGCGGGAGTTGTCTCAAACCAGAAACACCCGTCTCCCTAATCCTCACACTACCGATAGTTTCCACTGGATGAAAAAAGTTGCTGGAGTTCTAACAGTGAAAGAACTCCATGGTCGGGTTGATTTGTTCCTTGTACTGTATTGTAAATAGTAAATAACTACCATGTTATCTTGCTTTTCTGTCATGCCGATTTAGGTCACTGTTGTGTCCTTTGGATCTGACTCAATTAAGCATGATTTGCTGAGTGATTACCGTGGGAGTTGATGCAGCAGTCAGGACTGAACCCCTCAAATCTTCACTTGAAACATTTTCTTCTTGTGATAAAGGTCTAGTGAGTCTTCACCCAGGATTTCCAGCAAAATCTTCACCCTGGAATGGTCTGCTATCTGCACCACACGTGAGAATCAAATTTCATTGAATAATTTGAAAATGCTGCTAGCACACACATAGATAGGCTTAGAACTTGGTTGGAAGCCTTAATGCAAGTTCCAACTTATAATTTTAGTGGAATCAAACATCTTGTGACAGAACTTCTAAAAGTTAATCCTATTGTGGTTTTGCTTTTCCAACCATTTTGGAGTCATGCTTTGAATTTTTTTTTTTAGCAAGTCCATGAGGTTTGCTTTAACACATTTTAGGAGCAGCAGATTTGGTGTTCTGCAAACAACCAAATTTTTTTATTTTTCTCTTAATGCTCATGCGCTGTTGTTTGTAAGGAGATTGATTGGAACAACAAAGTGAAAGTCAAGCTTCTGAAGCTTGAAAATGATCGTGTAAGATGCATTACCCACTATAGGTACCATTAAAAAAAAAAAAAAAAAAAAAAAAAACCCACCACAGGTATCTGGTATAGTGATTGGGAGTGATTCATGATTCTTACGTGGTTTGGTATGAGAACATCACCTTTTTGGATTTAATTTACTTGGGTGATGGATGGTGATTGGGAGTGATTCACGAGTTTCGAATTGTGATCATTTTCTATTGCAGAATTGAGATCGTCCGATATTGTTTTGTTATATTTCATTTAAATCCTGTGCTTAGGATATTGGCTAAAAATCCTGATCAATTTAATTCATTATAAATATGGCCGGGCAAGCCATCATATATTAACTGTTGAATCCATCCCCAACAACTTGCTGTATGTGGTTACTGATAACTGGTTCTTGACAAACGATACAGATGCGACCAATGCTTCCACAAAAAAAAAGAAACAAACGAAAATTTAAGAGGCATTCACTACAAAGGAGAAAACTATTCCACCCTTTGTTTGGACTTGCCGACGCAGCTGCACGGTGTCTGTGAATAGACCCAGACAAGACAAGTACGCCTGTGAACAGGCTGGCTCAGTTCATGCCTAGTAATGTAAAATCATCACTGGACTTGACTTGGAAGCTGGGATTTCCATCTACCATTTGAGTCTCTGGCCACATGATATTTACATGTCATTTTACGACAAGTAGTTAGGGTATTATAAAGAAGCATGGATAAGACCTCACGACGGAAACGGTAGTATGAAACACTGCAAAGACTGATGTGATGTGAGATCTGCTCCTTACCAAGTGGTAAGTATCGGCACTTCTCATCTCGCTGTTCAGGATCTCAGGATTTGAATTTCGAGTATGCCATCTCTTTTCACTTGTGTGGGCTTTCTTCCCATGTGTGGGGGTTCCTTTCCCACATGAGTAAGCAGTCTTTCCATGTGTGTCCGTGCTTTCACTGCCCAGACGTGATCACTTTCTAGCCAGTGTGTGGGCAATCCAACCCCTCTGTTCATTCCTTCCCCAGGTGTATGGCGCTGGCTCAAATTCAATTGTAAGCTGAGCAACATTCATAATTGGATTGTACCATAGCATTTGAGGTCCCTAAATTAACACCCAATGCCTGTTTGTTTGCATTAAAATAGGTAGGAATCGAATACATATGACTCTTACCATAAGTTGTTATAAATTAAGATAAAAGATGATTCTCAAAAATCAGAATCAAATAATCTTTCCTTTTAGAGAAACAAAATCAAAAGAAGCTGGGAAATGAATTACTAGAGTGATGGTTGGTTTATTTATTTTTCATCTTCTTATTATTCAGTTTCCATAAAATGAAAGTTTATTTGATTCTCTTTTTTTTAAAATCACAATTTTTTTTTTATAGAAAAGGTGAGTATATGTAGTTCTAAAAGAAAAAAGTAAAATGAACAATGTAAAGAAAGAATCTAAAGCAGCTCCATCCTACTTATGCTCATTTTTGAAAATCCATATTTTTTTTTTAAGAAAAGGTGAGTATATGTATTTCGTGAAGGAGAAACTACAATGAAAAATGTACAGAAAGAATCTAAAGCGGCTCTATCCCACTTGTGCTCAAGGAAGAAACCTAACCAAAAGGGGTTACAAATAAAAAAGCCCACAAGCTGGGCAGCAACAGACATTCAGACACAGAAGAAGATGAAACCAGCAGATGAAGACCCCATCCCAAAAAAAAGGCACAGAAAGAACCTCCTGGAGAGAAACAAAAGAAATCAATCCCCAATCTAAGGCTACTTATGGCATGAATCCTATGTATCCAATTCCTCCACATAAACAGGCCCTATAGAATCATCCAAAGGGGATGATGTTCTATTACCAAACCTTACTAATTGAACCATACGTCTCAACTGAAACACGTAGTACTCAGGTCCACATGTGCTGTAAAATGTTAAAGATGATACTAGTCTTTCGCCCTGGTTGCGGGTATTGACTATTGAGCTTCTTATTCTGCCCGGGATGTGGGCTTCTTTGATTTATACTTGCTGCAGACTTCTGGGCTTCTCATTTGTTGTTCTTTATGGGTTTCCCCATCAGCAATAATAAACCTTACTAATACAACAGCAGAGACACCACACAATCTCTGTCCTTTTTATTGGTGCTTATGACCTTTTCAAACGTATGGTGCTCGGGGATGATCAACTTAATCCATTCATGAACACCTACCCTCTTCCAATTGGTATCAAGCCTAGTTCTGACACTAATCTTGAACATTAGGCACAGTTGGATGTCACCGCAATAAATTTTCAAGGTATATTCGTTAAATTTTGAGGAGCTAAAATTAATGGACAGGATCATTTGAAGAAACTGATAATGAAGATGCACTTGATCAAAATCCTCAAGCCCTTTTGTTCTCTTTGCTTTCCGTTTTCCCAAGTTCCATTGCCTTCTTTTTAGAGTTGGTCTTAAGGACAACATTATCCATGTCTTAGTCATCCATCTAATTTTTAATTTGTTTGAAGCAGAATCCTTTTGCAGAAGTGAGGAGAGCTTAGAAGCTTGTGTACCAGGAGAGCGTTTTGGTGGTTAATCTCATTTGCTGATTAACTATTATGTGCTTTTGGGGCCTGCAACTGACGACACAAGCTCTTTTAGGACATTTTAACATGATTGCGCTATATGATCCCATTTGGATGAGAAAAACTTTTCTCTAGGAAAATCTCCTGTGTCCTGTTCAGATTTCTTTTATAGGAGAAAATTAATTCTACTCTTAACTAGGCTTTGCAAAATGCATGAGAAATGCCTTTTTTTTTTTTAATCCTCATTGAGGTGGATTGAACACCCTTTTCTTTAATAAAACTGCATTTTCTACTATTAAAAAGTGACATTTAACTATATCATAATTACAGTATTTTCAAATAATCTTCTCCTTCATGGCCATTTCCCATTCAAATCCAAATACTGGAGAATGATAACTGGAGAATCTCCATGAGGGGATTCTCCACTAAATTTCTCATTTTTACACCTACTGGGATTCTCCCATTGACATTTTCTCCACATCAAACAGGTTACCTGTATTTAGGATTTAACTTGGAATTCTTCAGTACCCATCACTAAGATACATATAACCATCAAGAACAAGGAGCTTCAACAGTAGTTTATAATAAATTGGTGTATTGCAGTATCATCCCAACAGTTTTTTTTTTTTTTTTTAGTTGATCATCCCAACAGTTTAGTTATATATTAGACACGTCATCCATTCATCCAAACCAATCATTAATGGTGGGCCCTGTCATGGTTTGGCCACACAGCAAATCCGTACCGGCCAATTTAAATTATCTTACAGATGACCAGCAAACAGGAAATGAGACCAACAATTCTCAAGGGGAACAATAAACTGCATGCCCCAATCTCTCTGAAATAGAGGAGAACATTTGGCAGTGACCAAAATGCATGATGGGTCCATTATAGCAGCCTACATCATGAAGAGTGGATCCACCTGCATGGTTGCTGGCAGAGCACGGTGTGTTTCCTCTTTGATTTAATGGGGTGCATGCAACATATTTGCAGATCAACCAAATGAACAACCTGCCAGAAACTACTATCTTCTACTGTATCCCTGTTCTCTACAAATAAATTGCTATTTGAATGCAAACACCCCCCAGCTCATAATATTGTTATCACATAGGTAAATCCGTGATGTAGAGACTATTCAATTCGCCTTTGATGCAGACACTACTGGCAAATATTTACAGTTATTATTGTCCATCTTTCCCAGAAAAATCATCTTTGTACAAGAACATCAGGGCAAACCAGCAAACCACATACCTTAAGGCTAAGACATTCTCAAGTCAACGTACATTGAGGTCATGACGGTTATGCTTAGAAAATAACTAAGGTGGAAGCTTGCAGTAGCTTTTCTCACCCTCCAACATTTGCATTTTAACTGAGGTGGGTAAAAAACGACGGTCCACTTGTCATCCATTCATAATTTAGCTCACCAGGCCTTGCAACTTTTTGCCTGAATTAGAAACCAATGTGTAAGATGACAACCATTATGTGCAAGCAATTCTAATAGCTTCGAAAGGAGGGGAAGAAAAGTTATCCGTTCCCTTTGGGATGGAACAGTGCTAGATAAGATGACCACCATTATTTCCACTCTTCGTGTAAGATGACTCCCATAATGTGCAAGCAATTCAAATAGCTTGGAAGAGAGAAGATAAAAATGGTGATCTGTTTGCCTTGGGATGGAGCAGGGATAGATAAGACATTATTTCCACTCTTCCATCTCAAATAGTTAAGTCCCAAATCCCACTAGCCAATATTGATCTGCAGGAGATAATAAATGAGAACTGGTACAATGCAACTGATGTTGATTCTGATTTCTGTGGCACTTCAGTAGCACTGTGGAAAGTGTAGCCAGCCAACCATTTGGCCAAAATATTCAAGCCCAACGGTTGTGCATTCAAATTGACCCAAGTCTTTGTATTAACGAGGCATAAGAGAGAAGATAATTTAAGACGGGGCAAGGATCTGTTTACCATTCTTGATCAGTAAGCATCTCTTCTGTCAAACCAAATTCTCGCAGCTCTTGCGCAGTATGATGCACTAGTAAGCTGTACCTGTTGACATGGTTGGATAAAAGAAAGGAAAGCATCAACATCTTTACTGAACACAAGCATATGCATTCAGCTGTGACTGCTGAATTGAATTACAAAAGCTGCTGTTTATCTACAGGTTCAAAATTGTCCAAGTTTGAGGCTATCAAAATTGTTAGGAAGATCACATGGGCAGTCTACACCAAGATCTCTCTCTTGGTAGAGAAGGATCCAATGGTAGTCAAAACCGTTCTACCCAGTCACTGGCGGCCCATGCAGTGGGGGTGGGTGTTGGGGGGTGTTGGAATTGGGCATGCGAGGCTACAATGATAATGATGAATATTTGAGAGTGCACAATTAGACAACATATCAAGCCATCATGATAAACGAGTAAGATACAATTAGTACAGAAACGATGAGAGAGTGGCTGCCATAGCAGTAAAACTAGATGGGATTCAGCTAAACGTACCTATGTTATGCTAAGAGGCACCTCTCATGGATTCCGTGAGAGGTAAAATCAAATCCCCTACGGGACCATCTTGAATGCATTCTAATCATGGGAAGAATCATGATGGAAAGTTTTTATTGTGGATATGGTTTTGGGCAAAAGTCACTCAATCAGATAATCAAAATCATTGATTTAGAGGCCTTAAAAGTCTCATGGTTTCTTAATTTTCTTTTTTTTTATTTATTTATGAAATTTAATTCAAGTTTGAGTATAATTCAAACTAGTGCCAATTCATGGGAGTTCTTGATCGTGAAGGGGTTAGATTTATCATGGAGTATCCCATGTTATGGTGAAGAAGTTCACTCTCACGCGATCCATGAGAGTACCTATCCGCAAAACACAACTCTCTCTCTCTCTCTCTCTCTATATATATATATATATGATATGGTTCTCATTGACATGCCCAGAGCCAGAAAGTAGAAAAGAGGCATTCCTATCACATTACGATAAATTTAAACATATAAGGCAATGCAATGGATAGAAAGCACCATTACCTTCCACCATAGCCTGTTTGCATAACTAGCATTCCTCCGTTTCCAAGATTGTCAAGGTTCTCAAATTGTTCAACAGTCCACTTGTACCACCTCATCAGAAATACACGCAATGTCAGGCCATGTGAGACTATGACCAAGTTCATGTTGGGGCTCCGTTCACCAGGTGGCTGAAAGCGCCCAATGTCAATATCTGCTCTCAGGGTCTCCCTGAATCCTGTGACAGCCAAACCATATCTATTTAAACACCTGCTCTGTAGGCCAATTATTTGATCCTCAGCCCTATGATAAAACCATGGTATAAATTAGGGTCTGAATTTGATTGTGGACCCATGTTTCAGTGATCACTACTATCATTGTGACATGCCACACCAAGGGCAATTTATGCCACAACTAGATTAGGAGAACATAAACATCTGGTATCTAACCAATTCCACACTGAATATAGACTATCAATGTAGTTCTCATGCATCCTCTACTTACACAAGTGATTGATTAAAGGGTTGGGTTTGCTCCAATTCCAACAAGGAGGTACTGGGACATGGTGTAATAATGGCCATGACAAAACAGAGAGAGCACTTGATATAAATCACCAAAACGCTGACCCAATGGTACATACTCAAAGGGAAAGAACAATATAGGGATGTCCTCAAGTTGTGGGTCTATAATTCCTCATTGCCTCAACCTAAACAGTAGGAAGCAACTCAACAAATACAATCAAGGAAAGCTAAATCACAAATGACTAGGTTGTCCATTTCAAAATACACTCAGCATAGCTTTCTTTTCTAGTTATACCTGTTATTCGATCATAAACATCTGCAGCAGATTCCCCATCAGGAAAACGATAAAAGAAGCGGCCATAGCGATGCCGAATCTCTTTTTCTACCCTCATTTTCTCCCTGTCCTGAAAATTACCTTTTAACAAACTACAGTTAGAAGAACTTCCAGAACATGAAGAAATCTATTCAGATCAACAATTTGATGAGAATGAGAAATCTATTCATTGTTGGGTTGAATTTTGGACACATTAACGGGTAGGATAATAGGATCAAGTCTTGCTAGACTCCGAATCCAACAATGCAATTAAAAAGATGTTGACCGTTGAAGAGAGAGAAGGAGAGGAAACATTGAATTAATTGAGTGGGTCTGGGTCTGGGTCTGGGTCTGGAACTGGGACTGGGATGCATACCGAAATCCTGCTCCCGCAGGCGCGGCTCTTCCCTAACCCCAGCAATTCGGTCCCGCTCGAAGGCCCTGCCCAAGCCACGAAGCGTCTCGAGGGTCCTCAAATAAGGTGAGACGTAGAAGTAGACCTTCCAATCTTCTACTCCTTCGCTCTCGATCATCGCCCGAATCCTCTTCCCACAGTCCTCGGCCTGTTTCCACCCTTTTTGAGTGAGCTCTATTTTGGGGTCAGGAACCATAGTGTAGACGCTCTCGTCCACGTTCCCCTCGCTCTGCCCATGACGAACCAGAATGATTCGTCTTGGACGAGGGCACGTACCCACCACAGATGATTTCTCTGGGAAGATGCGTAGTTTCTTATCAGCAGAGGGGTCTCGGATTTTCACTCTTTGGACTCCGAGCGTGTCCTCGCAGCAGCGGATCGTGGGAGAGATGGAGGAAATGAAAAGAGAAACAACTGATGCTGATGCTGATACCATTCTCTTCTCTCTCTCTCTCTCTCTCTCTCTCACTGCTCCTAGTGGAAACAGCGGCACTTAGATTTTTAAGGTTTTGCGAGAGAGAAGAGGATAACGAAAGGGGGAGTAGGAGGACCAGGGGCCGTTAGCGTTTTTAGAGCGTAGCGTGGACTCACCGTATAGTTTGAACAGTGTCAGTTGATTTTTTATGTATTTTTCTTTTGTGGGGCCCATTTCCCGCAAGATTGAAAGAGAGTGTATGAGAGAGTCTCTATGTATTACATGGAAATCCAATCTGGGACCCATAAAAAGATAATCTGGGGCTGCTGTGTCTTCGCTGCTAACATGGCACGGTTCGCGTTTTCATCCTGTGCTGAATCCCAGGGTGGAATTTTCTCTTATTGAAGTGGAACTTGAAGATATACCATATAAAAAAGGAAGAAGTTCATAATTAACGGTTTGGATTATCATCATGTGAGCTCTTGGGTGGAGTAACGGAGGCATGTGTAATTGTTTATGCGAGCTGCAACGGGTATCCGTACTCTAAGGGCCACCTATTCAGTGAAATCATGGTTTATATTGTTAGTGTCGTACAAATTTGGAGGAGTAGGGGTTTAATTCTCTTCCCTGTGCAAATTGATTACACCATTTGTGGACGAAATCTGCTACATGGACCGAATTTGGGACCGATCCTTGGACCGGTCCCAAACATTCGGTCCATATAGACTTTTTCTTTGTGGACCTATCTGTATAAAGAGCGGGGTGAGCTGTGGCAGGTGCAGCTAGCAGGGGAGCCTGTAAAAGAGCTCTGAATAAAAATGGACGGTTGGAAGCCATTGACGTTGCTATCGGTAATGAAACACGCACACAGTGGGTGTGGCCTGTGGGTGAGAAAGGAACTAGAGAGGCACCTACTATAGTAACGTGCGTCGTCTTGTTATATGTGCGGAACGGTTGTGAGCAAGCCTGTCAATTGTGCCCACTGAAATGGGTATCCGGCTGGGCCAAGCCTAAAAATATGGGGATTTTAAAAAAATTTACGCCCAGTAGGCTGGACTTTGACAACAATTTTAAAGCCCAATCAAAATGAAACTAAGAATGGCCAGAACAGGCCTAACCCGTCAAGCCCAGCCGCAAGTTGATTTTATTAATTTTTCATGAATTTGCCTCTCTCTATCTCTCATTCTGTGATCAAAGATCTTAGCTGTCACCATGCTAAATCATTCTTTGCTTCCTTTTATTTGTTAGCTGGAGGCACTTTTAGTTTTTGCTTCTCCTGATAATTTGTGCTTGCGTGGTTCGTCAGATTTTTACTCATTTAATGTTAGTACCCTTCTGATATTTCTGTGAGCTGCTGTCCATACAAGTTTTGACCTTCATTTGTTAGTGTTACTCTTTCTTCTTCTACTAGCTTCTATATGTGATTCAGATAATGGTATAGGAAGATGTGAATGGTACCATCTTTCTTATTAGATAGTGTGGTCTTGTTCGTGTGGAATTCGTGGTTTCAGATTTCAAATCTTATTGATGATTCTCATTCCCTTTTGTTTGCTGAGTCATGGCCCGTAAAGTTGTTATTTATGCATTTGTTACAGAGTTGCCTAACCTGTTGAAAAACAAACTACGAATCATATTTTATTCCTTTCTATTTGTTTTGCAGTTTGGTTTAGTGTACTTGTTAATGTCTCTGGAATTTTGTGAATGGGAGTGTACTCTGTTGAATGCTAGTTTCAAATTGATGTTATTTATATACTTCTTTGGATATCTAGAATTAGACTTCTGTTTGAGGAATTGAAAAATGCTGAGTAGTTCATTGAATATATGTCATGAGCTGAAATGAAATTGTTGTGGTAAGTTGTTAGAGTTGGGGAGAAAGGATGGGGAGGGAGGCACCACTAGTTGATGGAATGTTTCAAATTCTTTAGATAGTTTTTGGGGTTTTGATTGAATGCTATTTATTTAATTTAAGAAGAATTGTGGTTAATGAATCTGAGTAATCTATCAAATCCGAAAAAGGATTTTCTAGTTTCTAGTTGTTTTAATGTTTTTTGTTGGAAAGAATTATAAATTTTCTTCTATTAGTGAGTTTTTTTTTTTTTTTTCCATACTTTGCAAGTTGAGTTGATAAAATATCTAGTTGAACTTTGGAGTGATCATATTAAAATTCTTCACTTTCTTTTCTTTTGTGTCTTCATCTAGTGTAAGTGAGTAGTCCAATGCAAGAAATTAGCTAAATTTGAAGCAATGGAGAGTAAATGACCAACGATTTTCTTTTCCATCATATTGAGACAAGAAAAAAAAAATCATCTAAAAGCCCTGCCCTGACAAGACGGGATTTGACGTAAGCCCATTTAATTTAGGGTCAAGATTTGACAACCCCTAACAGACCAGCCCTATATTCGGGATGAGAGTGGAGAGCAGAAGCCCGGCCTAGCCCATTGACGGGCCTAGTTGTGAGGTATCTTCCTTTTATAGCTAAACTTTTAAAGAAAGTGTCTCATTTTCATCCGGACAAAACTAAGAATAGGCCACCAATGATCTATCTATCCAGTCCATTGGATGTAAACTTCATTAACGTCTACCTCTTAATGTTTTTAAATACACATGGCTCTCCCTCTCTATCTTTTGAAAGAGATTCATTACTGCTCATTTTTCCTCTGAAGAAAAACTTATATACAAAGGTGACTCACATGAACCACACCTGCTGGCGCCGCTGATATGGTGCAGCGGCAGAACAGCTGAGCACCTCCTCACCTCCTGCCCAGCTTCTGCAAACTATCTTAGGTTAAAATTTTCCCTAATATTTTACTGGCAATATTTGTTTTAGAAGTAAAGTAATCTTACCTGCTATAAACTTTATTTTAGCCATGTTTGGAAGGTTATAACTAGAGAATTTCAATAGACACTACATTCTCGTAAGATCATTGTACCTTACTTAACAAGTCTCTTCAATTTCTAAAGAGACTTACTTAGAAGAGAGCAATTAAAATTCACATATTTAATATTTCCCTAATTATCTATGACCAATTATTCTGTTATCTCTGACAACATAGTATTCCTATTATTTCTAACACCCTTCTATAATCACATGACTCTTTATAGAGCAAAGTTTTATTTTATTTTTGATAACTAATCTTAAATAAGCCCTTCTTTAACATTGTTATTTGTAAAAGTCTTTAAGTGAGGAAACTGTGCTACTCTGATGAATCCAGCTCATTGCCCCCTCTAGATACTTGCTTATCAGTGAGAGTGGGGTAGATGGACAAGTCTCCTCATAAATAAGGGTATATATATATATATATATATATATATACACACACACACATCATCCTTGCTGTTGATTTAGTAGTGGTAAAGGTTTTTTTGCCCTCTAACCATGGACTTCTTTGAGATTCAATACCATAGTGGGTAGTAGTGATGAAAGTGAAATAGTGGTGCCCTTGTGTTAGAAAGTGATTCTTCAAATGCGATTGCGTAGGTGTCTAACCGAAAGTCTAATCCATGAAAATTTCAATTCCTTTTTAACATAATTAAGGAGATATTAGCTCGCATTAATGTCTCATTCCGTTATGAGATAAGATTCACCAACTTAATGGTGGATGTGCCAACAAAGTAAGGGGTGGATATGTTAATTCCTTGAGTGGGTGCCATCTTGTAATTGGAGTTGTAGCTGGTGCTTCTCTCTTGTACCTTCGAACTCCTCTTTTCTTTAAAGTTTTGATGTATTCTATTATTCCTTCTTTTAATGAAATCTTTATTACCGTTTTCGAAAGAAAAAAAACAAAACAAAAAAGGTGATGAAAGTAAAATTGGGGCTTGTGCCGTGGGGAATGAGTGTGAAAGGGCCAACACTGATAAGTGGTGGGCTGAAGTGGGTCTGATGGAGCTGGCCTTCAAATGACCGTTGCTCGTAGAGCATTTTTCCCTTTAAAGTGAAACTGAACATTTCACACCCATGCAGAGTTTCCAAATATGGGGCCTCAAGACGGTCTGAGCTCACTAAGGTCACTATGTATATTGTCCATTTGCGCCCCAAATATTTCTGCTTTCGCATAAGCATTTTGCAAGTTATTCAATGGAGCTGTCCCACCGAGCTCTTTCTACCTTTCTCTTGATTTCTCTTATCTACACCATGGTGAGGTTAGGTGAGGTGAGGTGAGGTACTCCTTATATTCTCTAAGAAAGTGGGCATTTATGACTCAAATGAAGCGAAGGTATTAGCTATTTTGGAGGGTCTTAGGTTGTTTGCAAGGAGATATATTGGTGCTCTTGTGGTGGAAAGTGATTCTTTAAATACGATCACTTGGGTATCTAACCAAAAAAATTTCCATTGGTAATCTTAATTCCATTTTAATGATAATGGGTAGCTTTCGGCCACTCTAAATGTCTCTTTCCATCATGAGATTAGATCAACTAACTCGATCATGGATGCACTAGCCAAACAAGGGGTTGAAATGTTGTCTCTATGGATGAGTGTGATTATGTAATTTGGTTGGAGTTGGTATAATACTCTTGTACCTTCTCTTAAACTTTTTTCTCTTTTACCTTTTCGGCTTTGTACTGGTTTCTCCTTTTTAAGTTTTGTTACCGTCTAAAAAAACAAAAAAGCATGGTGCTATAAATGGTTTGAAAATAATTCTGGCGGATGGTTAAGACCCATCCATTCTTTATTAGACATCATACTGAGACAATTTCCATCTGCCAGAAATCCTTTCGAACAATTCATTTCAGATGAGTCATGAGTCATCTGACCCAACATCAATATCAAGATCTGCAACCAACCCAGCATTCAATAATCAAGCCAAGCCCATACCAACTGGCACAATCCTCTTATCTCATGAGACCGTGTCCTGGTACAATTGCAGATGGTTCTTCATAGTAGAGTAAAGAAGGGGTGTGCTGGCAAGAGAGAATTATAGTCAATGGCAGATGGATGCATGGACGTGTATCTTTCTGTTGGATGGTGGAACAATAATCGTTGCATGAAGACGCTTGGGTTGTTTTTCATATACTCTTTAGAATTCTTTAAAACAGAGAGACAATAGAATAGAAGTTGGTTCCGTGGGTTTTTTTTTTTTAACCTCCAAAATGCCGAAAGGCTGGTTATTTAAGAAACTTCTCCGACCTTAGGGTGCGGTCACACCCGCATGATTATATGTAGATCCGTTCCTGCGTGTGGTTACTTGTAGATCCATCCTTGTGTGTGTAAACTTTCTTCTGAATTCTATACGAAATTTTTAAGATGGGTTTTAAAAGTCAAGGCCATCTACTCTTTCTATACATGTGGATTTATGGTTATTTTATACATAAAATTTCTATATATCAATATTCAAGGAACTGATGATAAAAAAATGAAAAATGCTCTTACTGCATGCATTTGCCAAGAATACTATAATGATTTGGTCTTCGTGATAGAAATGAGAACCACTTGAAAGCCGATAATGAGAGTTTTTTTTAGGATAAAGAGAGCAATGAGATCTTTAAGTAGTATTTTTAAACAGATCATAAGTAGTTGAGTTGAGAACTCAAGTGGTAAGGATTTTTTTTTTTTTTTAAGTGTTGGGAGGAGATGAGAAAAGCTGTTAAGGAAGGAAACAAAACCCCACTTTTTGAGGATATGAATTGATCCTTGCTCCTTTGTTTTCTCATGGAAAAAATAAGAGGGCAAGATTACCCTGCACACTTCTCTTCTCTTACGAGATACGAAAGTTAAGGAGGGGCAATTGATGAGAATTTCAAATTTTCTTTCTCACAATTGAATTGGACAGAAAGTTGAGGAGGGTTGGGAACCACTTCTCATTCAGGGGTTTGAACCCTGGAACCCTGGATACCCTATGAGTTGGCGCTAATTATTATCTCTAGGATAAGAGTTTCTTACAATGGGATCAAATATTATCTCTGGGGATAGAGTTTCTTATTGTGGGAATGGATATTATCTTTTAGGGATGGCCACAAAGACGTTCGCAATTCAGTCCATTTGGATGAACCAAGAGTGGGCCCCACAAGCATGAGTTTACGGAATTTTATCCTAACCACGTCAGCCTATATATATATATATATATATATATATATATATATATTTTGGAGCCTTGCCCATACTTTTTGAAAATACTAAATATATTAAATTCCTTAAATTCCTCTTCGCGACAAAGAGGAATTTAATATATTTAGTATGGGAAAAATACACATATTATAGGAGATTTGAAACCTTGACCTCTACATATATCTCCTTCCTCATTGCACTATAGCATTGAGCTGTCAAACAAAATGAAATGCATTCAGTAATATATGAAGTAAAGATACATGGGGCTGGTTGGGTTGATGCACCCAAAAGCCCAAATACGCTCGAAGCAAACTCAGGTTTATGTATGAAAAATCATACCCAATCCGAACCCTACCAACACGCTACCAAACCCGTCCCTAATAGGAGCTAGGCGGGCCGGGTCCCCATTTAAACCCGACCTATTCTTAGATTATGCACATAGGCTTTGAAGCATTGCAGTATATGAAAATAAAAGGGCTAGAGACCGGTAAAGATAGAAAATGATGGGCGAATTTCACTAATTATCCTTTTTTTCTTTTTAATGTAGATGACAGTATCTTGGCACTTCCTTAATTGATGTCCTTTTCAGTACTTATATCTGTGATTGCCTTAAAATGTTATGTAAATAAAGGGAGCGTTTTTCACCTGTGGACTTGTGCACAGGAAACATCCTGCTTGAAAATCTGTTACTGTTACTTCCTGTAATACAAGGGGACCACAGAATATGATCCCTGCTGAAACTCTTTTTTATAATTTTCCATATACAATCGAGGCAGAAGCACATACATTGGATAGAAGGATCACAGAATATTATACATAAAATCTACAGAAAAAAAAAACCAAACCAATACATTGGACAGAAGGATCACAGAAATCCACCTACAAGCACCTCTCAATATAGATACAGTTCCCAAAATATTAGCACCAGCTGAACCAGAAAACCAAGAAGAGGATATTGTGTGCAGTGTGGTTGATGATGACAACCACAAAGAGTGTTAAGATAGTAGAAATTAAGAGTTAAACTGAGAGTAAAAAATTGAACCTTGAATTTGAAATCAACCGCCCTTGCTTAATATATATTAATTTCACGCCCATGTTCGACCTCAAACCAAATAATATAATCTCTGCAGTGAAAGAGTCTCATTGAATTTTGGTTTTCCAAGCATCATGTGTTTAGTTGGTTACTTTTATAAAAACAGAGGTGAGACTAATTGAAAGCAATTCCTGATGGCAGAAGTAAAATCATCATTTAAGAGGTACATTTAACCTATTTGGAGGGCTCCATGTGGTTGATGCCGAGTGCTACATCAGATGCTTCCACCAAATCAACCTTGAGACTTGACTTGGATCAAAGGATTCTCAAGAGTTATTTTATTGGAACATTAAACATAAAAATTCTGTTCTCTCTAATTTTATATTCAATTTTGTTATTTTATTGACATTTAAAAATCCTAAGCTTAATTGAAGATGAAGATTTGTGTTTTTTTTTTTTTTTTTTTTAATTTCTTCATCGTTTTAAAAATGTACTGATAAAAAAAGGGCCAAAAGAATCAATATATTAGTTAAATGACCTAATATCAACTGATGCATTGAGATCTTGACTATAATTTATACCATATTTGGAAGTGAGTTTTGATATAATAGAAGAATGGATGCTAAAACAAGTCTTAGGATAGAGACACTATCTTGTTGAGTGCTTAAATTGAACAACTCGGGTTTTTCAAAAGAAGGCCCACTGAGGAGCTTCATTAATTCCTCGTGACCGTTAAGGCTATGTTTCTTGAGTAGAATTTATAACTGAAATATATGATGTTGAAAATTCAAAGACAATGATGTGATGGTTGTCCCTAAAGATTTCTGAATGTTATATTTTTTTGCTAGAATTCTAAATTTTATCAACCTGAAAGTCAAAAGTGACATTCGGAACTCTTAGAATTCAAACCTCATTGACATGTTTGGATACTCAAATGGAGCGGAGGATTGATCAGGAATTCCACTTAGGGGACTTTTAGAGAATTTGTTAATTCTCCAAATAAAAATTCTTGGAATTTCGCTAAAAGAACCAAGCCCTAAACATCATTGATCCTAGGCATGTCAAACGGGTCGTGCCGCCCCAATGAAAAGGGTTGTGCCAGCCCAGCCCACCAGATGGAGCGGGCCGTGCGGTGCTGGCCAGCCAGATGGAGCGGGCTGGGCCGTGCCGGCCATTCGTGCCTGCCGTGCCGCCACCTCTTTTAATTTTTTTTCGATTAGTTTTTTTCTCCTTTTTGTTATTAAAATTAAAAATTAGAATACAAACACGGAGAATGACGAAGATATTTAAGTGTTTTGGTCAAACTTGACCTACTCCACTAAGAAGAATGAGAGGGTTCGAGTATTTATAGACTTGGAATTTATGAAACTCAGGGTGCCTGGGTTTTTTAATAAGAATCTCGCGCATGATTTAGACAATTAAAAAATTCAGCGTTTGAAATTCATAGACTCCCACTAGAAATGAATCCTGTAAATTCTTGTAACTAAAGGAGTTTGTACATGTGCAATGAGGATCCATATTAGGTTTAACCCTGCCTGAATCCCCATTTAGATCCACCAGAGTGGCTAGTGACTTGGGTGGGTTTTTCAAATCTTCTAGTCCTTCCTGGATTCACCCCCTACATGAGGATAATGTAGAAAAAGGTGACATTTGTTAACCACGTTTTAGCAGAGGAACCTACTAGTAATGTTCTTAGAAAGTTGCATCATGCTCTGAGATTATGCAGTGCAATCCACAAACTGGAGACTAGGTCTAGGAGCTGAAATATAAATGATCCCTAAAGTCCATACAGGTTTGCCTACCATGGTTAATCCATTAATAGCACTTTGAACAAGAGCACCACAATTCTAAAACATGCTTGCGCAAAGTCATGAAGAATCTTGACCAGTAAAGCATATAAATATAACCAATTGTAAGTAAAGATATTTAAGTGGTTCAGTTAAACTCGACTTACTCCACTGAGAAGAATGGGAGGGTTCGAGTAGTTATAGACTTTGTAAAATTGAAAAGGACACAAAATACCCCTTATATGACCGTTTTATGACAATTTGGGAGGGGGGGGGGGGGGGGTAAAATGGATGAATTTTTTTTAAAAATAGCTATTTTTAAGTGGGCCAGCCACGGTGCCACGCCTGTCGTGCCTGGCGGGCCGCGGGCCGTGCCAAACAGGCCATGGGCAGTTGACTGGTGTGCTGGGCCGTGTCGAATTGGGCCGGCTTGGCCCATTTGACATGCCTAATTGATCCTCACACTAGTTTGTTTATTTTCATAGATCTGGGACATTGTCCCATGGTGTGGCCCGTCACATAAGTGGTATGGATAAAACTATGTATTCATGCATTATGGTTCAGCGGCATCGACATACTATAATAAGAGGGGCAACTTGGGGTCAATTCTCCACTTTCGCCAGTGGTGTTCTCCGGTCCCCCGTGGGGCACTTGGAAAAAAAAAAAATTTCATGTGGGGTGGGGCCCAAGTGAGAGCCTACATACTAGAAAACCATCCACTTAAGTGGGATAAGAGCATGCACAAGCGAAAAGAAAGCACATACAATTAAAAAGAAAGCTCATATATGTAAAAAGTGGTGCGTACCTAAGATTTAAACTCTCAACAGCTGTGGCTCCTTTCTTCTACCTACGTTGCACTAGATAATATAAGAAAGTTGAAAACAAGTTATTTTCCTTTTGTGTGACACGTCCCATTTTATTTACAAATTTTTATTAAACTTTTGTCATGTTGTACTTCAATCATTATATTTATTTACATAGAGTGGTTTTTTTTTTTTTTTTGTGGCCCCATATGAACGGGTACTTAGCATAGCAACCCTTTTGCCTTATCAAAAGAGAAGTCTTTGTTTCTTCCGTGGACCACCTCCTTTGAATGAAGAATATTTGGCTACGAGCCATCCCAAAACCTTGAGGAGCCTACGTTACCTAGATGCATCCAAAACCACTTGTGTCGGGGGAGGTTGGAAGGTCTCGTCATGAGAATAGCAAGTGGGCCCCACATGAGGCACAATATTCAGACTGTTTGACCTTATGATTTGGGTCTCAAAACTTTTAGCATTTTTACAGTAATATTATTAAACTCAAGAGCTAGCATTTATCTTTTGGCTAGATCATTGAAGAAAAGCATTTTTATTGGGGGTAAACCACTGCATGATACTATGAAAAAAATGCGAGATTTTAGAAAATCTTATTCAAAATCTAAAAGATGTGGCCTTAATGCTACACTACTCAAGACAGAAAAGATACAAGGGTGGAATTGGATGGACTCTCTTTACTTTACCTGGTGTAGTTGAATGGTGATCATCTGAGTTTCTCTATACATCTCAATAGTCAATAGTACGGAATATTCTCCAAGTTTGGAGAGTTCCCACTACAATCCTATTATGATCCCTTTGATGTGTCTTTTTATTTCCTCTCGCAAGTCCTTTTGATTTTTTTGGTTTTGTTAGGCCGCCACACAACTAGCATATAACTTTTTGATCGAGTCAACATAAAACCTTAGGCCTTTTGTCAAACTCAATGTCACTACTACCGTGCCCCGCTTGTCTTCTATTTGTAGGACTAGAGGATTATATTTTTCTCATTAAAAGGGAGAGGAAAACATTTTGCATTCTTATTTTCTTTATAGGAAATTGTAATCCTTTCTATGGACGAAAATCAATTCATTGTTACTCATTTCATAATAAAAGAATGTCACGTCAAACATGGATACAGTGGATACATAAAAATTTATTTCAATTTTTCTTTTTGTCGAATAATCTTTTCATTGGACAAATTCACCCTATATCGTAATCTACACTTGAGTGCTTTAGTTAAAATTGGGAAGAGATAAGGAGTGTGGATGGACAAAAAGAGCTAGGGCACGTTTGTGCGTCCGGTTTTTGGTAGAAAATTTAAGATTGAAAAAAAGCTTTTCTAAATTATAGTAAAATATCTTTATTTCATAGAGAAGCGTACACACCAAATGTAAATTTTACTATTGTGCAAAAAAATCACAATCCTCACTTTTTGCGTGAGAAATTGGCAGCACAAATGTGTCTTAAGGAAGAGGCCTGAGAAGGGGGGTGTAAAAGTTCAGTACTCCGGTAAAAATGACGCTGTGTGAAAGAGTGTGGGAAGAGGCCTTAATAAAGGGGGCGGCTTGAGAAAAGAGGATAAAATTATAGCAGGTAGACATTTTTCCAACCCTAGGTCTCTCTTCCATGTGGATTGCACGCAAAAACATGACCGAAGACCCTTTTTTTGTGGGGTAAAAGATGACCCAATGCTTAGTGGCTATGATTGATTTGGGCCAGGGCTCCCTCTTTAAGGCCGTACAAGGTCCTAAAAAGGACAGGTTGAATGCATCCAGTATCCCGAGCTGATTCCGATGCCTAAGTAATTTTGGAACCATAATATATTATAGAATTGAGATATGATCATTCTGATATATTTAATTACCTCTCTCCTTTTCAAGTCGTAATCCTACTGTGTCTTTAATCAACACATTCATCTATAAATAGTCATATCTAAGCTACATTTCCCCCAAAAAAAGCTAGTGAGGGAGGGAGAGAGATGGCTACAGCTAAGCAAGGATCTCCTTCCCAACAAGGGAGAAGGATCCTTCTAGCAGGCATGAGATTCCTGCTTGGGGCAGTCTTCCTTGGGTATTTGATGGTTTGGATTCTAAGTCCAACTAATCTCTGGCGGCAGAACTGGAACGTTCAAGTAGACAAGCATGCCAACTCCACTTACTTTGGTGAGCAAGGTATGGAGTTGAATTCCATTTAATCAAAATCCATTTTTCATTTCTGATGTTGATGAGAGGTGGTAGAAATACTAACTAGCATTTACGATTCGCTCTTCTGTCTCTGTTCAATTCAAGCACTTATTTTGGGAAAGTGTTCTATTATCTTGAACTGGATATGGATGGACCGATAATTTACTCTTCTGAATCATTCCATGATGAGTTTTTCACACTGGGTCATTCTTAATTTACTCCACTGATGATTATTTTGCATTTTCAGGTTCAAACCTCCTAATCTTTACATTTCCCATACTATTCATAGCTGCATTGGGCTGCCTATATCTTCATTTGGGAAAGACAGGTGGTAATTACATGGAAAGGTTTGTGGCATACATCTTTTCTTTTCATTGATAGAAAGTTTGTGGTGCATATAGTCCTTGAGAAAGATGCTTGTTTTTTTTATAATTTAGTGGTAAAATCCAAGTTTCCCTCACCTCAATAATTGGTTTCATTGGGCCTCCTTTTGTCTTCTGTGCACATGTTCAAACTTCTATATTCAAACCGTCTACTTTGATGGCAGGACTGGTGAAAACAGCCGCCTTGCCTTTTGGAAACGACCTTTGCTTGTGAAGGGTCCTCTAGGGGTTGTTTCTGCAATTGAGCTGGCATTTCTTGCCATGTTCATTGCACTTCTGATATGGACTTATTCTACTAAACTAACCATCAGATTCTCCGAAATAAACCGTGGGATGCCCCATCATCACAACCATAGCCACGATCATGAGAAGCGGTAATGTCCACTTTTCACTTGGTTCTAGATTAATGTTACCTGAATTATGGCCTCATCTGTTTAGATGGTGTACGTTATGAAACTTGCAGATGGAAGCTTAAGCTGGGAACTTCAGCTTATAATTTGGCACTGCTTGGGAATATCTGTTGCGCCTTTCTCTTCTTCCCGGTCACTCGGGGATCATCGATCTTGCCGCTGGTGGGGCTTACTTCAGAGGCGAGCATCAAGTATCATATATGGTTGGGGCATTTGGCCATGGTTTTATTCACTGCACATGGTCTTTGCTACTTTCTCTACTGGGCTCTTATCCACGATTTGGAGCAGGTAAGCAAATCAAGTCTTTCTGTCTCTGTTACCACTCAAATCATTTGTTTTTAATGTCCATGATTATGGTTTCTTGATTTTTTTTTTTCTTTCGCATTTTTGGGGAGAAGGTTATGGTTTCTTGTAATTGATGATATTCTCATTGTTTTGTCCTGTTTTGCTGCCCTTGTTACTGTTGCTTTTCATGGTTTGAACCAGCTGCAAAGAAATAAAATGATAATGTTGCTCTTGTACGGAAGTGTCTTTAACTTATTCTACTTCGTTCAAGAAATACGGGCCACAGCATGGAGAAGATTCATCAGAACCATCCATCATGTGGGCCCTACTGCAGATATCTCATGTTCATGGTCTAAAGAAAGAAAAATATGTCACGCAAATGTAAGACGTTCAAACAGAGAAAATTTGATAAAGGTTATGCCAGACGTTGACAATACTACTTTTACTTCCATGTTGGTTAACTTCTCTAGCTTGGGCTATTTTTATAATTATGGAAAAAACTTCGAGTTGACTTCTAATTCTTTTAAGTCATTTTATTTTGATGAAGGACCGAGTTAAATACTGGAATGACTTGGCCGAGTCATCTCGTTATAATAAGTTATTTGCATTCTAAATAATTTGATAGGTAGAGCTAATTCTAAATAAATTAAAATTTATTTATAAATCATTATGTATGAAGTTTCAAGATAGCAATTTAAAGTGCTCGCTAGAATGCAATTTAAAATTTATATTTGATTTTTTACATTCGATATTTGGACTAATAAATTATGTAATATGCAATATATATATATATATATATATATTAGGGGAATATTCAAGTGCATCCATCCCTCACCATATGTGGTGAGGAACACCCCTTTTGAGAAAGTTTCAAGTACAAAAGGGGATCTTTCCATCAAGTACAAAAGCCTTTTTGTACTTTAAATTTCCTTAAAAGGGGTGTCCCTCACCACATATAGTGAGGGATAGCTGCACTTGAATATTTTTCTATATATTATACTTTAATTATTTTACATATATAAATTTATAAATTTGAATTAATTATCATGAGTGCATGTAAATATATGTATAATTATATTTTATAAGTAATAGATTTATTTTTAAAATTATTTTTTTAAAATACGATTTTTCTGAGTCTCCATGTTGACTCTATTCGAATTAATTTTTTTCGTATTGGAAGAGCCGGGTTCAAATCCAAATCTAAGTCACGAGTTTTTCAGCAATGCAAATGATGAATTGATACAAGTGGAGAGCCTATCTACACGTGCAGCGTCCACATAGAATCTTTCTTCAATATCTTTTATCCTTTCTCCGGCTCACCTTTCCTTTTCCTAGTTGTGCCATCAGTGGCAGAGATACTCGTTGCTTTAGTTTACCTTTAACTGGGCTTTACTTAAATAGCATAACCAAACTGCTTTCTGTTGCTGGATTTGTCCAATCCATGACCTGATCCACTACCTTTTATCACATGGAAGACACCAATTCTTACTCAAAATTTGGCCCCATTCAGCAGAACTATTGTCTGTTTTAGGGCCACTAATTAGTGACCACTATGGTTCTTTTTATGGCATGCATCCTTTTTTCGCGAAATTAGACAAACGGCCTTAGATTCAATAGTTAGTCTGCACAGAATGATTTGCTTATTACATTATTTAGTTTTAATGAAGGCATGAGAACACACCAGATTTCATTCTCTGACCCTTGAGGATTTTCATCATGAACAGAAAGGAAAAATCAGCAGCTCAACATCTGAACTTTAAGGGCATGTTAGGTATCTGTAACTGATTTTATACCCATAAGACGACTTTCAAGTATTTACTTCAGAGATTCCCACTTACATTGAAAACTAAATTGTACATTTAAGACCAAAATCACTGTAATTCAAAGACACTCTACTAAGTTTGGAACTCTCTAATTCTTATAGATTGAGTTGGAATCATAACAATAATACCATATTTGTAACTCTCGTTACACCAGTTGAGTTCTAGCTTATCAAATACCAACTGTTAAACACCTGATTTGTACAATGATTAAGTCATTTTCCCTCCAGGGTACTTGTCCTGGTATTAACATGTGAGAGAGTTACTGGTTTCAAATTTTCAATCTCTTCTCCCTAGCCATATATATATCAGTCGTGTTTCAGAATTATAATCTGAATTATTAGATAGGGCAAATCTACAATGTCATAAAGAAAATACAGAAACGTGGATATAGAATTAAACCCAAGTGTCTTCAATTTCATCATGCAAGAACCCGTGTGTTTGTGCTTCCTTTATATACAATAAATACACAGATGCATGTGTGTTTGAAATTCAAAACATGCAGCTCCAGTTTTAATAGCTATTGAAACGGGCTCCACGTATAGGTCCTCTCCTGGCGCCTCTTATTGAATATTGCATGAAAACAGATGTGGCTTATGTTGTTGCACCTCATGATTCATGCACACATATTCCCTGATTTTATGTGACGTGGCCTACCTGTATTTAATGGTCATGGCTCAGCTGGGCAAGAGTCCTTCTGGGTCGTTCTGTATCATGCGCAGGGGCAGATCCAGGAAATTCAATTTGAGAAAGTTTTATGTAAAGGAAATATTGAGGAAATGAGCAAATAAAATAATAAAAAAATAAAACATACTAATTTTCAAAATTTATAGAGTTTTTTTCATAGAAAATTTAACCTATTCTCTGATATGGGTACGTGGGGGCTTCAGCCCCATGTACCTAGGTCCGCCCCTGATCACGCCACAAGTATCAAAATGGGCCCTATTGATTGCTTAATGGCCTGCTAAAAAAAGAAAGCCCACCCTTCCTGATTGCCCATGAAGGAGTTCGTGACCGTCTGCAGTTATGTTTCTTGACCCGTCCATGATGTGCCTACGTTTGTGTGATCAGATTATCGTGAAGATCTAACCTCATAAGGATTAAACTTAGCATAATAATCAAATAACAATTAAACTAGGATATTAGTCACATAATCCTTGCTAGAGAGGACCGTGCATGTGATTTTAAATTTTACTAATTGTACTCTGTAAAAGTGTCTACAGTTGAAAAGGCCATAACACATTCTTCATCCAACTAATAAGTATTCGTTTCCAGATCACTAGTTGGTTCAGTAGGCCTTTTGGACTTCAAGTAGTTCATTTTGAGAAATTCCTGACGTGATTCAGGAACTATTAGCAAACTCCCTTGGTTCTCTAACTCAGTCTTATGAATTCATTAGTAGTGCCTACCTAAAACTCTAAACCACTCAAAAGCACTATCTAACTCTCCAATCAGAATTGGCTCCACCTTGAGATTGATCATCGATAAAATATGAAACTATATTTCGAGTTTATTTTAACCATATGTTTTAGATGTATCAATTTGATTGTGGCCTAACTCTGAGTAGAAGTAAAACTTCTCTAAAAACAAATGTAAAGGAAAGCAATTATTGTGACTAGTTTGGATCTGAGATTTGAACCCTAGTAAGAGATCGACAACATGTGATGAATTAGTCATTGAATTTGTTGACCTCAAACTCCAAATCAAACAAATGCAAAAGCGAATCAAATGAACCTACTCCTTTGTATTTTCTAATAAACTAACTCGAGTTACAAATTGCAAACTCGACTGCAAATTAGTCGAATGTGAACTAGGTAATTATTCTCTAAATCACTTTTGAGTTTACCTTGGATGGGTTTGACATATGAATGATCTGAACTTTCCATTTTTCTTGCAATATCCTCTATTCTCCACTGGTCAAAACTTTGATCAAGCTGATGCTGTCCATCATCAATCAGTGGCACTACAATGGACGTTAGGTCAAATATTACCGACGATCTAAATCCATTTGCAAGAAAGGGCCTCCCTGCTACAGAATTCATAAGAGATTAAAAATAGTATACAGTAACCTGCTTCATGTTTCACTCTATAATCCTGCAGCTTCTGAGATGGGACAAAGTCGGAGTATCAAATGTTGCGGGAGAGATCGCTTTAGTCTTCGGGATTGTGATGTGGGTTGCAGTCCTTCCTCGCATAAGGCGTCAAAAGTTCGAGTTTTTCTTCTACACCCATCAGCTCTACTTCCTGTTCCTACTGTTCTATGTCTTGCATGTAGGCATTGCATTTTTTACCCTCATTCTTCCAGGGGTTTACCTCTTCCTGATCGACCGCTACCTGCGGTTCTTACAATCACGACGGAAGGTCCGTTTGGATTCTACAAGACTTTTACCTTGTGAGACGCTTGAGCTTAATTTCACTAAGAGCCCAGGTGAGACTAGGATAATGGACAGAAAGTAGATCAATAATAGACTGGTGCACCAGGATTGTGCCATTTTATCAACTTTAATGGTTCGGTTCTCGTTTTTGCAGGACTAGTTTATACGCCTGCTAGTGTTGTGTTTGTTAATGTGCCGAGCATTTCATCTCTTCAATGGCATCCATTTACTGTGAGCTCCAACTGTAACTTGGAGCCGGATAATCTTAGTGTGATCATCAAGAAGGAAGGGACTTGGACGCAGAAGCTTTATAATATGCTTTCATCGCCCTTGGATCGTCTGGATGTTTCTGTTGAAGGGCCCTATGGACCTGCTGCAGTCGACTTCCAAAGGTTTCGCACTTTACGCCCTCGAAAATTTTTTTTTCTTCTTTACAAGTCCAAAAGGTTAAACAATGATAGTAGAGGGTGAAACCTTGATTTATTCATTTGGGCCTCGTCAGGAAAAAGTACAGATAAGGAAGGCAAAAGGGCCTTTGTCTAGGTATTGGTTGTATTTGATCTAATAAGCCCTGTTTGGTTAGAGAATTTTTTAGAACTCTTATTTGGTAAGAAGTTTGAATTCTCTTAATGCTTTCCCCCAAAGTGAGTTCCGAAATTTTCAATTACAATCTAGCATTCATGAATCTGAAATTTCGAGAATTTCAAAGGCTAAAAATGACTTTAAGAAGATTGGTTCTCACAATTATAGGAGTGATCAAGCATACAATTTCAAATACACTAAAGACACTATCTTTATAGGTTGTCCTCAAATTTTAGTCTAAAATGAGTTGATCCCACCACAAATTGAGCATGCCATGAGTAACATGATTAAGAATATGATTAATTATCCAGAAGATTGCATTAATTAAATCATCAATGACATGCACAGTTTTACAATGGGACCAACTCATTTTGGAGGACATCCCATAAAGAAGGCCGCCATTCATTTTGAGTGGCTCCAATTTTCATTTGGTGGGGCCCACCTTGGGTTTGCATCCTCTTTCTCAGGGAAAGAGTGTAGGACGAAACATAATAGTCAGCTTTTTGTAGGAAAAAGAAAAAAAAAAAAAAAACGTAATAGTCAGCTTTAACACCAAGGTGAACATAGTAAAGAATTCTGTTCCTTTGATGCAGGCATCAGAGGCGGACCCAAGTATAAGGGTACGGGGACTGAAGCCTCCACCCATACCTGAAAAACTTTTTAAGAATCCCCTTCAAGTTTTGATAATTGATGTGATTTTTTACATTCACCCCTTAATCAATATTTCTTTTACATAGTAAGTTGAATTTCCTGGTCCACCCTTTGCAGGCATGATACTCTAGTGCTGGTGAGTGGAGGCAGCGGCATAACCCCATTCATCTCCATAATCAGAGAACTCATCTTCTTGAGCACCACTCTCACCTCACCAACCCCACGCATCGTCCTCATCAGTGCCTTCAAGACCTCCGCAGACCTCACCATGCTCGACCTCCTTCTCCCAATCTCAGCCACCCACTCCCCCATCTCCAACCTCCAGTTCCAGCTCGAGGCCTTCGTTACCCGAGAAAAAGAGCCACCCTCCACCACCGATCCCCACAAGCTTATCCAGACCATCAGGTTCAAGCCCCACCCCTCGGACGCTCCCATATCTCCTGTCTTGGGCCCAAACGGCTGGCTATGGCTAGGAGCAATCATCTCGTCTTCATTCGTCATGTACCTCATACTCGTGGGACTTCTGACCCGATATTACATATACCCAATACACCACAATACCGGCAAGACCTATTCGACAACCTCTAAGGCTCTTCTCAACACACTCTTCATATGTTTCTGCATAGCTGTTACGGCCAGTGTGGCCATGCTGTGGAATAAGAAGAGCATGGAAGGTAATCTGATTGGGAGCGTGGAGATGGATAATCCCTCGACGACGTTCCTTAGCTCATGGTCGCGGGGCTCTGATGGAGACGTCGAGAATCTCCCACGCCAGTCGCTGGTGCAAAGCAGCAAGGTGCACTATGGTGCGAGGCCCCCACTAAGAAGTGAGTTTTTCTGGTTCCCTGTCTCCTACTTCCTGGCTAGTGCGTATATAACTAAAATGTGATGGATGGAATCATGGAAATGTGAAATGTAGTGACCGTGATGGCACTAGTGAAGCACAAAGAAAACACAATAGTGATATCGACTTAACGATTTACACCTTTGTTTTATCTATTCTTTTCTTTTCAAGTGTCATTACTGTAGAGGCGAATGCTGGAATCCGGATCTCAATCATGGGTCCGACATATTTACATACATGATTCATTTTTGAGAAATTATGTATCCGGTGCTGAAAATGAAATTGTTACTTCTATCGACCTTTAGTTTGAACGGGTCATATCCCCATTGGGATCTACTAAACGAATGGCCCGGCTTGAAACATTAAACAGCTCAAGGTGCAAGGCTTGCAAGCATTGCTCTTACTTAAAATCTCTTTCAGCTAAAAAAAATTTAAATTTAAATTGAGGATCCCAATGGACTCTTTTGTATTTGGTGGGACACTGGGCCACGTCCTCTGCCACTGCTTCCACGTGACCGTCGGCGAGGTTCCTCTTGAATCCTTCTCAAGAAATGTTAATTTTAACCTGCTAACTACTCTACTTTCACGTGGCTGATAGGGATGCTGCTCGAGACTGAAGGCTCCAGTGTTGGGGTTCTGGTTAGTGGGCCAAAAGAAATGCGCCATGATGTTGCAACTGTATGCTCTTCAGGACAGGCAGATCGTCTACATTTTGAGGCGATTAGCTTTAACTGGTGATAGTTGGCCATTTATGTTCAAGACATGGCTTCTTGCTGTTTCTGTAGTAGTTGTTGTTGCTGTGGTAGTGGCGGTCGTGGTGGGTTCAGTTGCTTCTTAAACCATGGATACATCAGTGTGAGACGCCTTAGTTTAAGGTGACAACCAAGGGTTCGACCCTTGCGCTGGAAGTGTCACTCCTCTACCACAAAGTCAATTTAGGACGAAAAATAAAAACGCATGTGGTCACTTGTACAAGAAAATACGGTGACGAATTAAGATTAATAAGGTTGTGAAAAAATGGTCTCAATTCGATGTAATGGTTGGGAATAGCTCAATCTAAAATCGAAGTGTGTGTTATGTAGTCAGGAAAAGAAAACGGCTATGTGACTTTACCCAATATATAAAAGCAAAATGGTGATAATGTTATGAAATAATTTACAATAAAAAAAAGAAATGGAATGGTTGATGTGTTATGAAATACTTAAATTTTCTTTCCCAATAGGTGGAAAAAAAAAAACACATGATTGTTGTGATGTGGCCATAGGAGAAAGTGAATGCGACTTCTATTTTTGGCTCTAGTATCTTTTGCTACTTGCTAGATTCACTGTAGTAAAGAGCCCCATTGTTTCCACCGAATTGAATGCATAGAAATCAATGGTCAAATGGGTTCTAAAGGCCCTCTTCTTTCGAGCCAATAAAGCTACTTAGACACAACAGAGAGCATTTCCCACAAATGCCATAGGGGGACCGGATCCATTTTAAAGCTGGGTCAACCCTAATGTATGGAACTGCATCCACTTCCTCTCTTCTCTATGTGTCCTAGGTTTTAGCCATCACCTCACTGGTGGGCCACACTCCTTCAAGAGTGATATTTGGGCCCCGCATAAATGACTGGTTAGTGATGTTTTTCCTTACACCCCATAAATAAATGTGTGGTTGGTATTTTTTTCCTCTACTTGGAGGATTCATTATGTCCTAGCCAGCTGAAATATTGTTTGATGAGATCGGTAATTATGAGTAGTTAGGATCACAATTTTAAAACTTCACTCACCAAATGACCCCATGTCATGAAACTTTAACAAGAGTATGTCTTGGTCTTACCCTCTGTTTGGGAAGGGGGGGGGGTGGGGGGGAGATGGGGGGTGGGGAGGGAAAAGGGGGGAAAGTGGTTTTGGAGGGTGTTTGGAAAAGGGGGGGAGGGAAAATAGGGGGATGGGAGGGGGAAAAAGTTGTACAAAAATTTTTCCCCCCAAAAATGGGGGGAAAATGGGGAGAGGAGGGGAAAAAGTGATAAAATTACAATATTGCCCTTTATATATAAAAGAGGATTTTAATATTACAATTACAATTTTACTTCCCAAACAAAAGGAGGTAAAATTAATTTTTCCTCCCCTCCCCTCCCCTCCCCTCCCCTCCCCTTCATTTTCCTTCCCCCTCAAATTTTCCCTCCCCTCCCCTTCATTCTCCCAAACGGAGGGTCTTAGAGAGATTTTTCGGAGTTAAAAGGGACTTATTTAAGTCGGTGCCTTTGCGGGGCGGGCTAGTCGAGGGAACTTCTTGACCTATAAATTGGGTTTAAAAAAGTGTCCTTTCTGAGTTCCCTTTTGACATTTGAACTATATGACTTGGACTCCAAAGCCAAAAGTTCGTATAGGGAGGCCCAGACCAGCTTCCAGGCAGTTGACTCGTAATCTGGCGAAGAACGGATATGGACATGTTCTAATTTCAGAAAAGGCACAACTCTCCTTGCTCCTATTTTGTCTCTTATGCATGAGAATTTATAAGATCTGCATTCCTTTCCTCTACAAATAACCGTACGTACCCAAAGAACACTCGTCTTACGTTAATGTGAGAGTAACTGCATACTATAGAAAGTGAGAGGAGGGTGGCTTTGATTTTGATAGATGGATTTCGGTGCAAAGAGATACAGATATTATTCGGCTGTATGGAAGACAAGTTCCCGACCTGCAATTCTATTGCTTCTAGGGATGGTGCTTCTTGGGTGGCTCATGATTTGGATTCTGATGCCAACAAACACCTTCTATGAGATTTGGTTGCCAAAAGTCCATGCCCAGACAGATTCCACCTACTTTGGAACACAAGGTTACAATTCTTTCAGCTTCTCTCTCCGAAAATTGTACTTCCAGCTACTAATAAAGATTTTCATTGCAATCTTAACATGGGCTGCTGTGAAAGTTTTTCTCTCTTATGTTGTTCCAGGTACAAACCTCTTGTTATTCACGGTCCCCATCCTACTCATTGCTTTTGTCGGTTGTTTATATCTACATTTTGGGAAAAAAGGTGGTAATGACAATAAGAGGTATGTTGGGTTTTCTTGTGAAGAAGTTAAATGAGGATGAAGCAACCTAGTTAAAAATTTCATGAGGCTCCTTAGTGGGGCTCACTCGTAAAAATCTTATAAAGTATTTAAAATATATGTCCTCCTCTTGTATCTATCCTCTCCATATTTCACTCTAATAGATGTTGACGCTTATCGTCGGATTAATCACTATAAAACATACAGGGTTTTTGTAATATTTTTATTCATGTGTTTTACAAGTGATTGATCTAACAAGAACATATAAAAAGGCAGGCATTTATCTCCAATGATTTAGATCTTTTATAAGTCGGGCCTACTGAGGAGCCTGAAGAATTTTAGGTGAGTCCAAGCCATGTGACTTGTGGCAACCAGTCTATCTGACATCATATAAAAATCTAGGATCCAAATCAAGATTTATCTGCTGTTTCATTTTAGTTAGGTGGGAACTGTGTAATTAATTTGCTTTGTTCAATAGTGGGATGTGGATGTTATTGTCTATCGTACAAATTGGATCAAACTACATTTATGGCTTTGATAGTTCTCATTCAGATTTTAATGTGTATACTATTCTTTTTCTGTTTACAACATTTTTCCTCTTCCATATGATTGAGATCAATAAAAACTTCTATCATGGTGTGTGATAGTTTTGGTAACAACCATCTTCTCGCCTTATGGAGACGACCTGTGCTTGTGAAAGGACCGCTCGGGATTGTTTCTGCAACGGAGCTGGCCTTTTCTGCTATGTTCATGGCACTCCTCATCTGGTCTTTCTCCACTTATTTATATACCGGCTTCTCCAATATTCAGTTGGAGAAAGAGGGCGAGCAAGTGTAAGAAGATCTTCTCATGCTTCACTCTAATGCCACACATCACTTCTTTTTTTTTTTTGGTAAACATGCCACACATCACTTGAATCTCCTTTGCTCCTAATCCGTGATGGAGATGGTTTTTGCAGGTGGGAAGCTAAATTAAGCAGTGCAGCTCTAAGATTAGGGTTGGTCGGGAGTGTCTGTTGTGCTTTTCTCTTCTTTCCAGTCACTCGCGGCTCATCCATTTTGCCACTTATTGGGCTTACTTCAGAGGGATCCATCAAGTATCATATATGGCTGGGGCACATTGTAATGATCCTCTTTACAGCACATGGCCTATGCTACATCATCTACTGGGCATCAACAAACCAGATTTCTCAGGTTAATTCAAGACTTCTCTCTCTCTCTCTCTCTCTCTCTCTCTCTCTCTTATTGCATGCATCTTACTGTAAGACAAGATGAACTAGTTGTAACGCTAAAAAATAAAAACTCTGAATTATCGTCTTTTTTCACTGAAATGAAGATTAGAACACATATCTAATGGTGCAGATGTTAACATGGGACAAAATTGATGTTGCGAATGTGCCTGGAGAGTTGGCACTGCTATCTGGATTAGTCATGTGGATCACCAGCCTGCCTTCCATTAGGCGCAAGATGTTTGAAATATTCTACTACACCCATCATCTCTACCCCCTCTTCCTCTTCTTCTTCCTGCTGCACGTTCACATCTCCTTTTTCTGTTTGATTCTCCCTGGTGTCTATCTATTCTTGATTGATCGGTACTTGCGGTTCTTGCAATCACGGAGAAAGGTCCCATTGGTTTCTGCCCGGATTTTACCTTGCCAAACGATTGAATTAAACTTGTCCAAGAGCCCAGGTGAGATTAGGATAGTAGATGAATATCCATCTTCATCCCTTTTATTTATCATCTAAGACTATACAAATGGATTTCTGAGTTTCGGTTTCACAGGTCTTAGCTATGGCCCATTAAGTATTGTGTTCATCAATGTGCCTAGTATTTCCAGTCTACAATGGCACCCTTTCACCGTAAGCTCAAATAGCAACATGGATCAAGATCATCTCAGTGTGATCGTAAAGGCAGAAGGAAGTTGGTCACAAAAGCTATACCAGATGATTTCATCGCCGTCACGTGTGGAATGTATGCATGTTTCTGTTGAAGGGCCTTATGGACCAACCTCAGCTCACTTCTTAAGGTCTGTAGGCCAAACTATATGCCCCACAATTAAACTTATAGACCCATGAACACCACTACTGGGACCAATATCAGACCTTTAAAATCCCACCCCAAAGACCTCGATGGGGTGCCCAAATGGGATGATGAAAGCATAATAGTCAGTCAGATGGGGTTCAATTAAGTTGGCTGTTTTTAGGTTGGTATTGGGTCAGACTAATCATGAAAGAAAAGCTAGATTCAGGCCCAAGCCCGCAGGGAGTGAACTGAACCAGGCCATGACAGCCCAGCAGCTCCCATAAATTAGAAATTATAATATAAGATATACAGGTTGGATCCATAGTGTACCCAAACCAGAACCTGACTTAATACCATACCATAACCTAACTCGAATTTAAATTAAAGACCCAACTCTAGACCTGGACCTGAATAAGGGACCTGGACTAGACACTGGACATGTAATCGAGGTCCAAATACTTAATGACAGATTATATAGGAGGTGGCAAATGGTAGGTTAGGTCTTCTGACATGAATCCCACGGATCAAGAGCCAAATTACAAATGGGCCCCGATTTTGGGCCTTACCCGGTTAATAGGTCCCTAGGGGCTCATTTTTCATACATGTAACAAAATCTATGGATGCAACTGCAGCCACGAGATGCTGGTGATGGTGAGCGGAGGCAGTGGCCTTACCCCTTTCATCTCCATCATCCGAGAACTCATCTACAGGAGAACCACATCCGGCGGTCCATCTCCACGGCTTCTCCTCATTTGTGCCTTCAAGAACTCCTCAGACCTCTCCATTCTCGACCTTCTCCTCCCAATCTCAGGAACCAATTCTGCCATTTCCCTCCTAAAGCTCCGGATAGAAGCCTTCATCACTAGAGAGAAAGAACCACCCACTGATGCCCCAAAGTCCCTTCAGACCATTTGGTTCTCACCTGGCAATTCGGACGAGCCCATCTTTGCCGTCCTTGGCCCAAGCAGCTGGCTATGGCTGGGCATTATAATATCCACTTCCTTTGTCATGTTCCTCCTCCTCTTGGGAATCCTCACCCACTACTACATACACCCAATCGACCACAACACTGATATGGTCTATTCAAATTTGTCCCGATCTCTTCTAAACATGCTGTTCATATGCGTGAGCATATTTGCGACGTCGAGTGTGGTGGAACTGTGGAACAGGAAGCAAAGAGTCATGGAAGCGAAGCAGATACAGAACATGGAGATGGAGCCGACCCCAACGTCTTCTTCTCCAGGGTCTTGGTTCTACAGTGCTGATAGGGAGTTGGAGAGCCTCCCCCGCGAGCCTCTTATCGAGGCTACCATTACCAACGTGCACTATGGTGCAAGGCCTGATCTCAAGAGTAAGCTATATAATTCCATAATTCTTCCTACACGACATGGTCATTGCATCATGCCCACATGAAAATTTCCCCATTTCCAGCTCTTTCTCAAGTAGTACTTTACAATAAGTTTGGTTTGGATAGAGGGGTGTTTGTGGGCTGGGTTGGACCAAGCAAAAGCTTTAACAGGCCCGATTTGTAGTATCGGGCAAATTCAGTGCGAATCCAGTCCATGGGCCTGACAGTTAAGCATGGGCCCATCCCAGTTTCAAAATATTTTGATACAGCTAAGTGCTAATTATGTCAGCTTAGAGTGGGACTTTAAGAATACAAATAATCATGCTTGGCCCACTTGACTCTCAATACAAAAATTAGGCAGGACTTTCCCCTGTTTTCCTCAATTTCCACCATCAACAGCGGGGACCACCCTGAAACAGACCCCCACTAGATTCATATCTGGGATTTGGTTACCGAACCTCACATGTGTGTGGTACTGTGGTTTTCATTCCAGAGCTTATATTGGAGTGTCAAGGATCGAGCATTGGAGTTTTAGCATCTGGTCCAAGGGAGATGCGTCACGATGTTGCAACCATATGTTCGTCTGGGTTGGCTCATAATTTACACTTCGAATCTATCAGCTTTAGTTGGTGAATGAATGCACTAGTCTTTCCTTTTTTTTCTTTTTTCTTTTTTTCCTGCAATGGTTAGTAGTATCTGGTTGTATACTTAGGAAGGATGTGTTTATATCTTGTTTTGTTTGGTTAAAAAGTAAGGAATTGTATGCTGCTCCAATGCAAAATTATCAGAGTCTATAAATGAATTAGTGAGAGTTGCTGGCTATCATGATTAAGTGGTGCTGGTGCCTTTGTTTCACAAAAATGTCCAAAATTCTCAAGTTAAAAATGTCACTGTTGACCGATACGTAGTCCAACATAACAAATAATAATAATAATAATAATGTACATCTAGTAGATGTATTTTACACTCAACCCATTTTGACACCCATCAAATTAGCATTCATGGTTGGATTGAATTAATGAAGGGAAGTTGTACTTTGAAGTAGTCCTTTGTTTTACCTACAAAACATATTTTAATACACTATAACCGGCATACTAGTGTTCCTGTCTTAACAAGTTATATTACAAACATTTTATAACCTACACAAACACGATAGCATTATTTAGCATGTCGAATGTGTTACTAGACGTATCCAGCTAATATGGGCAATATGAATGGTCATATTGATTACACATATCTCTATATCTTTGATACATATGAGATATGAGTATATTCCGATTTCTCATATAGCCATAGCCAATTTTCAAAACCACTCATGGGCCCAAACTCTCAGAAACAGACCTCTGTCTGGCTGGACTCAACCTGCAGAATCCCTCAATCCTGATCAATTGTCTCAATTGCTTGTACAGTTGTAGCCCACATCAAGCAGGACAGCACTTCCTGGGTGGGACCAATAGAATCCCATTTTCTTGTGCGCGTGGGGACCTAAAAGCTGGTACCAATTCAACGAACTTTAGGTGTCGGCACTCGGTTGGGTAATGATATAATTTGACTAAATTAATCTTACAAAGCAGACACATGGTGAACAGATATTAGATGGAGGGCCCATGGGGCAGTAGCTAGCATGACTAAATGCACCTTTGTGGGCCCCAAAATTATGGGCAGGCCTGTTGTCATGGAGGCAAACGTGGCTGGCTTAGATTAAAGAGCTCAAGGAAAAGGTCTAACATACATGCATTATACAAACCTATGTGTGGCGTCATGCACACCCCACTGCCTAAGAATGGTGGTCTAGCAGATCATGAATTCATGGGATCCCTTAAAACTTATAGGCCCTGGCCTAGCCCACTTGAAATTCGATATTCATCAACTTGAGTTGCATGCTACCTATGATTTAGTAGAGAGAAGGAAAAATTCCTTCAATCAATGTAGGACTATCGGTGCTATGAATGGGTTGTAATGAATTATCATAGTGGCCTTATCAGTGATGGAACTCGCCCCTAGTTCTGCCCTGGGCCTCACTGCACAAATTTTAACAACGGATAAAAATGTGCTCTCTTTAATAAAGATTCTGTGAATTCCCCTCATTAATAATGCTATCATCAACATTAAATTAAACTGGGACTAGTGCCAAATTCTAAAAGAGACTTTGGCCTACCTGTAACAAGTTTTTGAAATGATCATACAAGGTACAGATAATCAAGTCAAACCCAATTTGTCCACTCTCTTTTATCTCCACTGGCAGTAGGTATGAGTGTATTTTTGGGGTCTTTGAAGTCATTATGAAAGTAGTATAGATAATGCCAAATGGAGATTAACTCGCTTTCTTTCAGTTATCTCTTTCCTCTCCGCGTTGCCTTCTAGTTCCTGTAAAAGACTACTACCAAAAAAAAAATCTTGTACGAGACATCATCGCATTCAATGACACTTTGTCATTGTTTGGTTCATGCATCTTTAATTACACACGAAATCCATATTTTAACAATCTTTCACAGCATGGTTAAACAACTAAGATCCAATTGAATGGCAGCAGCACATATAATTGTGAATGTGTCCTAGTCCTCAACCTAAGGTTTTTATTTATGCATTTTTTTTTGTGGCTGATGCTTTGTGTGATTATTTCTTAAGGGAGACCAACATCCGATAGTGCGCACATATTGTCTTGGGCAATGCCACTAATCTATAATAGAATCTGAAGTAACATAATATATACTGTGTTTACAGATGATAATCTTAAGGTGGAGCTAATTGCTATTGGAGTTAGATATATATATATATAAATTAGTGTTAAAACATAAGGATGGTCCACGAATTATATAAAATGATACCTTTATTAGCGAACAACATAACCATAATGACCAAACAGTAATACCAAGCTATGTTTGACAGAGATAATACAGCAAATAAACGCAGGAGCAGTAGAACTGCAGGGAAAAGAAAATTGGGAATATGATATAGGTTGCATTCAACAAAACAATGATAGTTAATTGATGGCAGTTGCTTCTTTGTGACAGTGATTCACTCAATAATAGCAAAGATTAGCCTGTTTTCAGATTGTGGTTATCTTTAAGAATGATGTGCTGGGCGGCTACAAACATGTAGTGTCTGATACGTCTACTTGTACGTGGGGGCCCACCCTCGGCTATACTCATCAACCATGGAGATATGGCTAAGTTATAAAAAAAGTCATCTTCTTGGAGATTTTACCAAATCTTGCAAATGATGTTTCTTGTCAATATGAAATGAATCAAGACATTAAACAAGCCTTTTACCAAAATGTTTTTAGTTTTTGTGTGATTATCAAATTATTAGCTCACAAGAAACGGTTGAGGCATGTTGATATTAATGCCATGACTGAAAGCAATGAAATGTCCTTCTTTGGCATCATTCAAATAGAAGTTTTTACCTAATTGCAAACTGCATCTTGTTCATATGTGATTTGGACTATGGGACCCTTATCCATGTTGAGACCATCCCTTATTACCCTTGAATTGATACCAGGCACAGTTTTGCACTCATCTAATAATAGGAATATCTCATGGGGCACATTTTTTTTCTTCCCTAATCAACCCTAATCCATTTTGAGACATTTTCATCCCTCCCTCACCAACCAATCAAGAACACCCCCATCCTCCAAAGCCCAAGTGACCCCACAAGCTGTCCGCTCAGAGGAGAAATTTCTCAACCTGCCAAATTAACAAGAAATTACTAACTGGGTGAATAACACTCAAAATCTCAACCCCCCTTATAGTAACACTAAGGGTGGAGCCCTTGAGTGAGGAGGGGTGGCTCCATCCGAGGTCTACTTCGCTCACCCAAGGGCTTCATCATCTCACCTGAGGTCTACTACCTTTACCCAAGGATGGATCCTAGCCCCCTATAGTTGGGTTAAAAAAAAAAAGGGGGTGACCAACTGCTAATATGGGTGAGTTTGGCAATGATATTGATGAGTTTAGGGGAGAAGCTAATTTGTAAAAGCATCCTTTATATTACACCTACGGTTATGGTGACTTGCCCCTATCCCTTTGAATTGACTTGTGTTGTTTGGCCTATCTATTTCAGAAGTCTATTTCTCTAAAAACGTTTTCAAATAGACATTTTTTCCATTAGAATAATTTTTGAGTGGGTGATATTCAATATGTGTTTTGGCTGTGGCTATCTCAACCAATAGTTTATAACCTATGTACATATTTATTAATGAAAAATACAAACAAAATATAAGACTTCTCTTAAAAATATTTAATATTTCTTGTGTCTGGAAGAGTACCGAAATTCATATCAAAACAAACCTGACCGGTATCAAATTACTATTGCCAAAATCCATGAGATCATAGCTTGAAACACGTTTGTCTTTTAACTTTTTAAGATTTTAGGGTTTAGGATTTATTCCTTAATTAACTTGGACTCTATTAATAGCCTCTTACCCCGGTGCCAAGAGGCGTCACTTCTTACGTGGCCATCCAGGATTCAAGTCAACCTTTCCTCACTCGAAGGTTGTTCTACCTTTTATAAGGTCTACTTCCCTCACCAGAAGGCTCCTCGCCTGACCCGAGGTTCACTTCCATCACCACAGGGTTGGGATTGGGGTCTCATCCCCTAAGCTGGGTACCAAGAAAAAAAAAATCTTGGGCTCTATTCTTTTTAAGTACGAACAAAAATTAAAAGAAGAAATAACTAATATTCATCACCTCCATATCTCTATGATAAAAATTAGGAGTGTAACGGTTCGGTTAACCAGTTAATTTGGAAAAACCGTTAACCGAACCGTAACCGCGGTTTTCTATCTTTTAAAACTGTAACCGTAACCGTACTCACAAAAACAGTAGAAAATCGTAACCGCGGTTAACCGTATTAAACGGTTCGGTTACGGTAAATAACCGTGAAATGCTTTCCTCACATAAGGAGATAAATGTGAATGATTGAAGGTAAAATGACACGTAAGGAGCAATTGAATAAGGTAAGAAATATTTTATTCAGCCCCTTTATTTTTTCTTTTATTTGTAAACGGTACTGTTAACCGCATACGGTTAACCGAACCATATCACTATATCATACGGTTCGGTTCGATTGATAACCGTGAATTATTACGAAAAACCGTAATCGAACAAAACCGTGTGATTTTTGAATTTCATTAACCGTAACTGAACCGTAAAATATGGTTATTAACCGCAGTTTGATTCGGTTCGATTCAATTTGGTTAGACGATTTTTTGATTTTCTCTTATACCCCTAATAAAAATGTCACATTCCAAACCCACAAAACTTCTACATCTGCCAGATGTGAATATCTGAGATGGATTTCCAAATCGATGGACTTCTAGAATTCACGTCAGTAATCGTCACATCCAGACAACCCAAGGATCTTCCAATCGATCGCAAAACAGTCCTAATAAATTATCATGCCCCAACACACAAGCAACCCAGAGATTACTTATTCAAGCCATCTCACAAGTCTCACAAAAAAAATAATAATAATAAAAAAAAAAAAATAAAAAAAAATCATCCTTTTAAAAAATCTTTTAATTAGGACTTAGAACATATTAGACTGTATTTCACAAAAGAATTAGGAAAAAAAAAAAAACTTTCTCGTGTAGAACAAATTTTTAAACTTATCCAAGCAGCTACTTATCAGTTAATACTGAACAGCTAATCCTAAATTTGATTTATAGTAACCATCTTTTATCACATTGCAATCAATTTGATAGAATTTTACAGCAATCGTCTTGAACCCTTTCAATAAATGGGCCTCGATCAACAGATTGTCCCCACACTATGATCCAATGTATAGTATGTACAAAACCCATCTTTGTAAAGATAAAAAATCATCCAGTAGTAAGGTATTGATGATAAGTTACCATCTTTTGGCTGGGAAAATAATTAACATGTAGAAATCAAAAGACCCTTTCCCTTTGAAGTAAGAACAGCCCTGCCAGAGTCATTTTAACCTTCACAGTCTCCTTATCTGTTTAACTTTACTAAGGACCAGGAATTCCTTGTTCCTGATCCGGTAATCCCACAAACACCATCCATATGTAGCCTCAAAAGAACAACTGGTCTTGATTCTATTCTGTATGCGTCAAACTCAATTCAAGCCCACACCAATAAAGTTGAGTAAAGTTGAGAAGCCTCTGAAGATCACCCCCACAATAAATTAAACTCTCTTCACAGTGAATCCTTTCTCATTGTCATCTGCAATAGTTCAGACTTCAGACTTCAGCTCTGTGATTCCCATCACTCATCAAATCCTATCAATGGAGAGTCTCCAACTTCATAGAATACTCCCTCCTCTTCTCCTTCTCTTTTCCTTCTTTCATTTCCTCTCAGCAGAATTCTCTCCTTCAGATAACTATCTTATACTCTGTGGATCAACAACCAATGCAACGGTGGATAACCGGGTTTTTGTGGGTGACTCTGTTTCCAATTCAGGTTCCTTCCATCTCTCTGCAACTTCAGAGCTATCGCGCAGTGACCGGAACCCGTCTCCTGATTCTTCAGCTCTCTACAACACAGCCAGAATTTTCAAAGGACCTGCTTCCTATGAGTTCAATATCAAGACCACAGGAACCCATATGGTACGCCTGCACTTCTTCCCTTTCTCGTCTGAAGATACTAATCTTTCCTCTGCTGTTTTCAATGTCTCAGCTTTTGGGTCTTTATTGTTGAGAGATTTTAGTGTCCCAAACATTACCCATGTCTTAAAAGAGTATATAATGGAAGTAGATGCACCAAAACTCGTTATCTCATTTACGCCTTCAGGCAATTCATCATCATCGTCGATAGCCTTTGTTAACGCGATTGAAGTGTTCTCTGTGCCCGACAATCTCATCGCAGACTTTGGAAGGTATATAACTTCTACAGGATTCACACGATACAATGGCTTGAAAAAGCAAGTATTAGAGAGTGTCCACAGAATCAATGTGGGAGGTCCTAAGATCACTTCTTTTAATGATACTCTGTGGAGGAATTGGATTCCTGATGACAATTTCCTTCGGTTGAATTCTTCTGCAAAGGCAGTCAACTTCAGCAGCCCTATTGTGTACCCAGCTGGAGGACCGACGCCAGAGATTGCTCCCGATGCAGTTTATAACACCGCCAGGGAGATGAATACACAGATCCTTATGAGCCCGCGGTTCAACATAACTTGGATTTTCCCTGTGAGTACTGATTTTAAGTACCTTGTTCGCATGCATTTCTGTGATTTTGTTAGCAAGACAGTCACTCAGTTGTATTTTGACGTCTTCATTAATGGCTTGTCTGCTTATCAAGATCTTCATCCATCCGATATCACACTTCAAACACTTGCAGCTCCTTTTTATATTGATTTCATCACTGATCCTGAAGAATCAGGGGCTATTCGTGTCAGCATCGGCCCTTCGGAAATGAGTGATCCTTCAAAAATAAATGCTATATTAAATGGATTGGAGATCATGAAGATGAACAATTCAGCAGGAAGTCTAGGAGGAGTGCTCTCTGTGAAATCGAATTCGATGTCCAAAAAGATGGTTGTTATTTTGATTGCTTCGATTATTGGTGGCCTTGCTTGTATTGGATTGGTGATCTTATGGGTGATCAAACGGAAGAAGCTGCCGAAGAAATCAAAGGAAGCTGCAGCAGTGTGGTCGCCAGTGGCGTTTGGTAGAGGAACCAGTTCCCATACTCGCGAAAGTAGATTAACTGAAGGAACAGTTGCATCCCTGCAAATAAACCTTGGCCTACATATCTCCTTTGCTGAGATAAAACTTGCAACAGACAACTTCAATGAGAGTTATGTCGTTGGGTCTGGCGGATTCGGTAAGGTCTACAAGGGGGTGCTTAGAGATGGTACAAAGGTTGCTGTGAAGAGGGGCATGCCCGGTTCTAAACAAGGCCTCCCAGAATTCCAGACCGAGATTATGGTCTTATCGAGAATTCGCCATCGACACCTTGTATCTCTTATAGGATACTGCCAAGAGCAATCAGAGATGATATTGGTCTATGAATTCATGGAGAAGGGGCCACTGAAAAAGCATCTTTATGGTTCAGATTTGCCTTGCTTGACATGGAAACAGAGACTTGAAATCTGCATCGGTGCAGCAAAGGGCCTTCACTACCTTCACACAGGTTACTTACAGGGAATCATACATCGCGATGTGAAGTCATCCAACATTCTGCTTGATGAGGACCACCTGGCCAAGGTTGCTGATTTTGGGCTGTCTAAGCTGGGGCCTTCTTTGGATGAAACTCATGTAAGCACTGCTGTGAAAGGTAGCTTCGGGTATCTTGATCCAGAGTATTATAAGCGGCATCAGCTGACAGACAAGTCAGACGTTTACTCCTTCGGCGTTGTTCTTCTTGAAGTCCTATGTGCGAGGCCAGTGATAAATACCTCGCTTTCAAGGGAAGAGGAGAACATAGTTGAATGGGCAATGCATTGGCAAAAGAGAGGATTACTGGATAGGATTGTCGACCCACGACTTACTGGGAAGATCAATTCCAAGTCTCTAAAGAAATATTGGGAGACAGCAGAAAAATGTCTGGCAGATTATGGAGTAGATAGGCCTGCAATTGGGGATGTGCTCTGGAACTTAGAATATGCACTCCAACTCCATGAGACTGAATTGCGAAGAGAACCATTCGAAGATAGCTCAAGTCATGCTGCTGAACATCCATTACCAACAGTTCGACGTGCGCCATCTAGCAGTGTAAGAGTCAATAATGTGGCAGAAGGTAACGGAGAGCAGTCAGAGAGTGCTACGGACCTGGTATTCTCGCAGCTATTGACTTATGAAGGCAGATGATTGATTCGAACGCTGCAATGTTTGTATAAAGGGCAAGGCCCCTTGATTTTCTTTGTCCTTCCAATTTAGTTTTAATTGAGCATAGCAGTAGAAGCTTATATGTGGTTGTGAACACAAATGAAGCCTTCTTTTCATTGTGTTTTAACTTTGTTTGGATCACCTTAAATTGCAATCAGTTTGAATACTTGTAGCACAATATATGTCATTCTTCCGGCAGTATATTTATGACTGCCTTATCCACTTCAAACTATTATTAATGCTGAGCTCTGATATTGATTTGAGAGAGCAAATTCAGAAAGAAAGTATGCCACTTGTTGTAGGCCCATACCAGCCTTCTCTATGCTGAATTGTAATCAGATTGGATTACAAACATCAATTTAGCTGGTAAAACTTAGAAAACTGTACCCCAGCCAATGTGATTTTCATACTTCCATGCCACCACAGCGCACACACATTCAGGCAAAATATTCAGATCCCCTTCCAGTTGAGTTACATCCAAATTCACCCTCAAGTCTCTCCTTATGTCAAGTTTTAAGGGCCCTTGTGATAACACGCATTGAGTTCCCTGGGAATTCCTAATGAGCCTTGGATTGAAAGGATGAAAGGTCAAGGGTGGAGATTCGTAAAGAACCAATGAACTTTTAGGGAATTTGGATATATGGAGGTGGAGATGCGACAGACTATTTGCCCCACCATTGTATCCTCACCTTTTCCTCGCTTCCAAAGACCCCTAGGACTAAGGTGAATGGTAGACAATGGCGGACCCTGGAAGATGGGTTAAGGCTTTATGGATGAAGATGTTGTTGAGAGGGTTAGGCAATCATTTCCTAAGAGGTTTGATTATTTTGATGGTTCCCTGATGCTCTCCACTTTTGATCCTCCGTACACCTTTGATGGTTATTAGGCAAACTGACTCTTAAATTTTTCAGATCTCGTTGTGGTCCTTTTCAATCAAACATCATATTTCAAAAATTGTCTCTCAAGGAGAGATGACAGGAACACCTAGGTTTCTTGGGCTGCTTTCAGTAAGTATTGTGGTATCATTGTTGTGACAGAATTAACCACAAATTACTAGTTTTTTTAAAACCACATCAAACACCATGCCACCCACACTCAGATGGGATGAAAAACTGGAAAAAAAACGAGTCTTCTTTCTGCATATTATCAACTCGGAGGGCATTGATGTGTAGAAAAGGTGGGGATTCCATGGATAGATAAAATGATTGCACAAGGTTTTTCTGATGTGTATAAAAGATGGGAACTTCTTAGATAAGGAAAATGATGACATAGAGACCATGAGTGGAGAAAATGATCTCACTCAATTGTGTGTGATCATTCCCACTCCTTTCCTCCACATCAAAACCCCCTCTTAGTCACCTTGCAATTAGCATTTAGTAAGGCTGTCAACAAGCTTGGCATGAATTAATTTAGACCAGAATTTGAATTCATCAGTTGGCCAAGTTTCCTTGAGTCAGACCTATTAAAAAATCTTATTTTCCTATGCAGAAGCCTGGCGATTGAAATGCCCTTCTTACAAACATTACCAGTTTATACTACAGTAACTGTTGCATGTTGTAAATGTACATCATGAGACTTCCATCAAATTATCAATCAACAATTTTCATTTGGATTTTGGAAAATCGATTGGATACTTTTTGCATCTAAAAGGGAGCGGAAATGTAAAACACCCACAAAGCCACGGCATGGAGAGGGCAATTCTTCAATGGTAATGATAAATTCTGATGTGCAATGTCTATGTCGCAGTTAGGAAACTGTGTTGGAACGACTCAATTTGATTTGGCCAAAAAATCAACTACATTGAAAAGGTTTTTCCTAAACTGACTTTTGGTTAACTCAAATGGACTCGGTTATTACTCTACTAGCACAAAAACCTGTGTGGGGGTATTTTACCAGCTCGAGACCTAACGCAGCTCGGCCGATCCATCCCGAGATCGGCTCCTTGGGGAGCCCCGCTCCGACTGTCATCCACCCGAGACTTGGGGGTGCATTATGAAACGAGTACCGAGGTCCACCTCTGCAGTGGTTAACCGGGTTCGGCATCTTGTCAATCTACAATTAATAAGGGCATGTCCTGGCTCAGACGAACGGGATGGGCGCCGAATACGGAAGAAGCGTGGACTTCATTCCGCCATCACATCAGTAATCATGTGAAAGGTCAAGGTATGGCCTGACAGGACATAACCTCTACCTACTTCCATTTATGGGAAGAGTATGGCCCGATGGGACCGTACGTTTACCTACCTCCACTCAGGGAAGGTCTGAGGATACCTAACATATATAAGTGGGCACAGCACAGAACGAAAGGGGTAAGCAAAAAGTAAACTCCCATCCCTCCTCACTCCTGCTCCCTCTGTTTAGTAACAAGACTAACTTAGGCGTCGGAGTGCCTTCGGCCCTCCACGGCCAAGGCCTCTAACCTCTTTTTTCTTCTCAGGTCAAGAGGACACTCCCTCCAATTAAAGGCTATTCAGCAGTTCCCATCAAAGCAAGTCCGTGTTATTTTAGGCACTTACAAAACCCATGCTAATTATGGGCATGAATGAAGAGGTAGGATTAAATGGGGGAGATAGGAGTCTATATATGGAGAAAGCTATAAGTGAAAAGTGGAGAGAGAGAACATCAGCAGCTGGAAAAACTGAAAATAATTTTCAATCAAAATAGAAAGTATAGTCAAAATTGGATTCAAAACCTTCTAGCTTGACATATTATAATTCACATGAGCTTAACTCCGCCAAGACCTGTGCACAATCATTAAAAATCACAATATATTGGCCAAATTTCCAATGCATTCACCTCACACGAACCGAGCATCTTAAGAGCAGTTAGTCCGTGACAAGGGTGTTCATGGCCAGGCTTGAGCTTGTCAAAGCACATCCTACTTTGTTATCACGCCTTTATACTCAGGCCATGTCCAGTCCAAGGCCCTAAAATTAAGCTCGATCACTATCCATTTTCAATATATGTGCCCTTTGTGCTCAATGTCAAGCTGGTCCAGCTGAGCTTTGACCATAAACTGCCCTCACCAAGCCCGTTTAACCATCGGTCCCCTGACCTAACATTGCACACCGATTCCAGGCTTCCAGCCTAAAGTGAGCTGCTTCCGGGTTGACCCAGCTGGCTCGGTCAAGTCAATAGATGAGTTCCACCTCCACTTCCACCTACACACAGCCAGCTCTTCGCTCGCTGATTGCTGTGGGAACTTGGAACTTGGAACGTTCCAACTTCCAATCTATCAAAAACGCGGAATCCAAATTCCAAACCCCAAACAACATAAAAGGAAAAACCGGACAACAAAACCCATACTTCAATCTCTTCTCATTCCTGGAGAAGATGGTGCAAAATCAGAGAAATCCCAATATACTCTTCTTCTTCTTCCTTACCTTCCTCTCCTTGCTCTGCAATCTCACTTCATCTTTCTCTCCTTCAGATAACTATCTCCTCAACTGCGGCTCTCCCTTCGCCACTACAGTCGACAACCGAGTCTTCCTTGCAGACCCCGACTCTCACTCTTCCTCTTCAAAGATCTTCCTCAAGGATCAAAACCCATCTCCGGATTCCTCTGCTATCTACCGCACTGCAATAATCTTCACCACACCCTCTTCCTACCGCTTCCACATCAAAACCAAAGGTACCCATCTCATTCGCCTTCATTTCTCCCCTTTCTCTTCACCAAGTTACAATCTTTCCTCCGCAATTTTCCACGTTTCGGCTCTGGGATTCTCACTCTTGAGAGATTTCAGCGTCCCCAACAAAACCCGTGTCGTAAAAGACTACATAATCAACGTAAGTAGAGAAGAGCTCGTGATCTCTTTCACACCCGTCTGTAGATCGTCTTTCGCGTTCGTTAACGCCATTGAAGTCATTTCTGCACCGAAAGATCTTATCGCCAACGTCGCCCAGTTGGTTGGTTCTGGAGGAGTTGGGAGTTATGAGGGTCTGTTGGACCAGGCGCTGGAAACTGTTCATAGAATCAACGTTGGGGGCATGAAAGTCACCCCTTTTAATGATACTCTGTGGAGAACTTGGATTCCTGATGAGAATTTCCTTTTCTTGGAGACTTACAAAGGAAACGCAGTGTCTTTCGGGGGTCGGATTAATTACCAAGTAGGAGGAGCGACCCGTGAGATTGCTCCTGATAATGTTTACGGCACTGCTAGAGTCATGAAAGAGGCGAATGCTGCGGCGCCAACAAATTCCAATATCACATGGGTTTTTCCTGTGAGTTTGGGGTATAGATACCTTGTTCGGATGCATTTCTGCGATATCGTTAGTTTAGCTGTTAATCAGCTTTATTTCAATGTGTACTTGAATGGGTGTTTGGCGTATAGAGATGTTGATCTATCAGTCCTCACTAATCAGATGTTGGCAGCACCTTATTATCTAGACTTTGTTGTGGATCCTGAGAGTTCTGGGGTTATACATGTGACCATTGGTCCTTCAAGTTTGAGTAGTCCTTCCACGATCAATGTGATATTGAATGGATTGGAGATCATGAAGATTAGCAACTCAATTAGAAGGTTGGACGGAGAATTCCAACAGAGTTGGTGGGGTGGAAATATCAGTGTTTTCTTATGTTCAGTTTTGGGAGCCTTGGCTTTCATGAGTGTTTTGGTAACTGCATTCTTTCTGGTTTCAAGGAGGTGGCATTTGTTGAAGGTCTCTTCAGGAGATAATTTGAAAGATGGCAATCCTCCACTTTCAGTTAAATCAGGTTATGTTAAGCTTTAAATCTCTTTTTTGTATTACATGTTTGGGATATGTGTTGAACAAATGATAGGGTATGGCTTGTATCATTTGTGTGTTTTCATGAATTACTGTTTCTGAAACTCGAAAGAGGCATTTCAATTGAAAGTATTACTGGACCTGAGAAAGGTTTTTCATGTGGATTTTCAGGGACTGTCTTGTGCGGTTCCGTGTGTAATAGCCTTGGGTTTCTTCTATTTCGTCCGATTCCTTGTTTAGTGAACCTGAAATTCCTTAAGATGGCACTTTTTATAAGAAATAGCAGATCTATAACTTGCCCTTCCAGTATTTTTCTTCATTTTCACTATGCAGCAGATGTTTGATTTCAGTTGCAAGCATGGAAAGAACACTTCAAACAGTACCTATAAAACATTAAAAAATAAAAAAACCCACACACACATGGACACAAAGATGCACTTATTCTCTTTCGGAGTAGAGCTTATTTTCTGTAGTTCCTACTGGTGTTAATGGCCAAAAATCCAGATTATTTGCTCATTTGCCAGATTTTTAGGGTGTCTTGGTAGTTAGTATAAACACTGGTTCCATTTCCATTCCGTATCTTAAGTTATCTATATTTCATTAGGGGCAGGAGTCAGAACTCCAACTTTTATTCACTAGGATCTTCTTGATGATACCTACAATTTTCTTGTAAAAACTTAAGATCATGATCATGCAGCTAATTGTTTCATCCACCCAGTCTGTTGTGTTTGCTTCCTGAGATCCTTTCAATTCTTAGTGTTTTTATCCTATGAATATCCTAACCATCAGATGCCATGGATTTTGAATTGGATGTCTTCCTCTGTACATGATAATTAGGAGAGGACTTACCTGATTCTGCACACCACTGTGGATGAAGGATGTCCTGAAAAGCTACAGTTCTGGATTATCATAACTTTTCAGTGTGGCGGCCTACGGACAATATTTATGACATGAAAAAAGGCTAAAGAACAGATGCTTTTGATCTCCAAATTAGGAGATTTTTAGGCAGGATCATCCACTATCGATAACTGGTTTACAGAGTCATCTACTCTTTATATGTTGTTTCTGTGTACATGGAATAGGGAGACAGGGCAAACATATATTTGATCGGAGCAGGACCCTCTATTTTCTCTTAGTTGGGAACATTGGCATTCATCAGACAGTACCATGACAGGATTTAGCTCTCATGTGGGTGCTTGAGAAGTGAGCAGACAAAATTCTGGATAGTGGTGAATGTGTAACGAATTTAAATTAAAAAAGAAAAAGGAAAACCATAGAGGGTCCTTCATATATTGTAATGCTACATGATGTAAGATATATGATGGTGCTGATGGCTCAATATGTGGTAGGCAGAGTGATGCAGTGCAGAAAGGTTTTGATTTCATAGAAAGGTGGGATTGACATAAGGTCAAATAAGGTGAATTGGCGGTTTTGGGGCAGCTTTTTGAAGTGTCCGTTTTTTTGTGAAATTACATGGTATTTTTAGTGGAAACGGGCCAAGGAGCACAACTCAGCGGCTTATGACGCTGATGCACGACCTTTTTGGGGCAAATTCCATTGTTTAGGCCCAAAAAAGTGCGTTTTTTCTATTTTTGGTAATATTTATTTTGATAATAACTTTTAGTAGGAAGGTCAGAATAAGTTGCCGTTTTTTTCTTTGAATTCGTTGTAATTAGTACTTTCCAATGGTGTCATCATCTCAATTTTTTCCTTTTTTGGAAAAATTTGACTATTTTAAGGATTTTCGTGTTATTTTATTACTTTTGGGTTTTAGGGTTATATTTATACCCTTGTAAGCCTGATGGCCGTCGTAACACATATTGAATGAAATTTTTGTAGAGGAGTTTCTTCCCTGTTTCTTCCAATTTTCGGTATTCTATTGAATCAATGAATTTTGATGCCTATTTCCTATTATTCCTAAACAAATCAACAGGTTAATAGAAGGTTGTTTCCCAATCTTCCGTGCGGATCTTTATCGTAGACGCTTCCGCTACATCACAGAGGCTCCTTCAAAGGGGCTGTTCAGCATGGGAAAAACTATCCTGAAATTTTTCTACTGATTATTCAAATGAAGAGAGAGCCAAAAAAAGAAACAGAAGGCATGGGGTATAAGAGCTTTATGTCCAATCCCCCTTCACAACAAAGACAGAGACCATTACAAAATAGGAACAATAGAATCATCATAAAACATACCATCCTTCACTAACATATCCGCCACATCATTTGCCAACCAAACTACATGCTGAAATTCATGGTAATACTAGAAGATAATAATTTATTATCCTTTAGGTAGAATTGGGCTATCCAAGGCCCTCCACCCTCACCAGCACTTATAACCATTTCATGTGTGTTTGCACATTGTCATCTGATGGATTTTTTTCTGTTGAATGGTTGCTATTGTGAGGTGCCATATTTTCAAAATTCAAAATAGGACCTCCACTATTTCCTTTTTGGTGACTGTTTAGATTGATTTGCATCTTCATGTATTTCCACTTTTTCCTAAATGGGTTTTCTCTGCAATCAATTCATGTAATTGCCTAATTCCAGAAGTCTTCCATGGAAATACATGTAAAACCTTTTATTCATTTCATCCTTTTGTACCAACTTCAGTGAATCCAAATGGACTAAAAGCATCCCCATAAAGTAAACAAGGCTGCTAAATTCCAATAGGGGCTAATAAAAAAGACAACCACACCACCAGGCCCTCGACATCCTACACCCCACCACACATGTGCATGGAATTCTTGGCGATCCTATCAACTTCCCCACCATTACTACATATGATACTAGAATGTGTCCTAACTCCTACCTTTTTTTTTTTCCAGTTTGATGTGAACTAGTGCTGGTAAGGGAGGACAGAGATGTCCAGATTAGAAGTTTCTAATCCTTTAACCAGTGACATAATGAGGGGAAATCTCGGTAGCCATCGAGATTTAGAATAAAATAGGCATGTGGATGTTATGATATTCCAATGTGGGAGAATGTTTGGGCATGCCCAATCTATGTTTGGCCCATGAGATCCACAGCCAAAATCGTCAAATTATGCGCCTCACATGTGCTGAATCATGCACCTGGTCTCATTCTAACCTATCTGATGACATTACTATCATGTTAGCTTGACGTCACTATAATGTTAGCGTTAAATGCCCTGCCCATGAGGGTGCATATGAGGCTGTCCATTTAATGATGACTCAATGTTTGCATGATGATGACTAACTTGATTTTTAGCAGAATATATCAACAGACAGTATGGCCTTAAATAGGTTTGAATGGAAGAGAACAACTCCCACTGCTGATCCCAAATTGATGCAAACTGATTATTCTTAACAAAGAATAAAAACAAGATAAAAGAGATACAGCAAATGGTTTAGGGGAATAAAAGGTAAAGGGAGAAAAGATATATGATAGAAGTCTGTGGGAATTAAACTATACTCTAAACCAACACTTTCAAGATATGCTTTTGAAAGTTTCCAACGGAAAGGGAGGCCTTCACATGATCATACCTTGACATCTTGCTGTCTCAGAGCTGCTATGGTACTTTAAGTGAGATCTTCCATCTTAATGCTTGCACTGACTGAAGGAGGAAATGGAATGGTTGGCATTGATGGAACCTCAGTTACTTTGTTGGTGCTGTCCTCATGTGGTTCACTATGCATAGTAGAATTTTGGAGTGCCAGTGCATATTCCAAGTTCCACAACACTTCTCCCATTGTAGGCCTATCATCACCACATTCTGCCAAACAATTCTCCACAGTCTCTCCAAATATCTTCAGTGAATTAGCATTAATTGTGCCCACAAGTTGGGGATCAATAATCTGCTCGAGCAGCCCCTGCTTTTGGCACCGTGTCGCCCATTCGGCTAAATTAACCTGTTCGCTTGGAAGTGAATGGTCTATGGCAGGCTTTGCACAAAGGACTTCAAGGAGCACCACCCCAAAAGAATAAACATCCGATTTCTTTGTCAGATGATGCCATCGAAAATACTCAGGATCAAAATACCCAAAACTGCCTTTGATGTTAGTGCTCACATGGGACTGTTCCCAACTGGGCATTGGCTTTGAAATACCAAAATCGGAAACCTTCGCCAAATAGTGCTGATCAAGAAGAATGTTTGCTGATTTGATGTCGCGGTGAATTATCCCATGTGTTGAACCAGTGTGGAGGTAGTGCAGACCCCTTGCTGAACCAATGCATATGTTGAGCCTCTGATTCCAAAACAGACAGGGCAAGTCATCCAAACCATACAGATTATTTTTCAGTGTTCCATATTCCATGAATTCATAAACCAGTATCATTTCCGACTGTTCATCACAGTATCCAATCAGGGAAACAAGATGGCGATGGCGTATTTTGGAAAAGATCATGATCTCAGTCAGGAATTCTGAATGGCCCTGCCTACATCCTGGGACTGCCCGCTTCACTGCGACTTTTGTACCATCTCTAAGCACTCCTCTGTAGACATTCCCAAATCCACCCCGACCAATAAGCAGATTCAGGTTGAAGCCGTTTGTGGCCAACTGAATTTCCGAAAAAGAGATCCTTCGACCAGAATTCTGATCTGGGCCAGGGGATGCCCCCTTGGGTTTTGGTTTTGATGTGGCTAACCGCTTGTATCGGTGTTTCAGCATTATTGCCAAGATCAATATACAGAGAGAAGCTCCTAAAGAGAGAACCACCAAGACAGTGTAATGCATCTTAGACATTTTATGTGCAGAAGAACTTACTGGAATTGCGCCATTCAGTTTCATGATCTCAATACCATTTAGTATCGCATTCCTTCTTGAGAGAGTACTCTTTTGTGAAGGACCAACTCTTACACGCATGAGCCCCGAGTTATCAGAATCAACAACAAAGTCAATGTAGTAAGGAGAGTGCACACGGGATGTAAAGGCAGATATATTGAAATCTCTGTAAGCAGAGTAGTCATTAAAATAGATGTTGAAATATAGCTCATTAAGCTCCTTACTGACGATGTCACAGAAATGCAACCGAACAAGGTGTCTAGAGTGAGATGGTACAGGGAAAGCCCATGTTATGTTGAAATTGGGCGCCACTGTCGAGTTACCTCTATTCATTTCTTGTGCACTAGTATAAACAGCATCAGGGGCGAACTCAGTGTGCACCACTTCCTGGTAGTGAAGTGTACCAGGGGAAAAGACTGGCTTTGCAGAAGTCCTGCGTATCAGGTAATCTTCATCCGGAGTCCAAGTTCTCCACAGATCGTCTTCAGAAGTACTGATTTTGGAGCCTCCAACATTGATCCTATATGCAATTTCTAATACCTGTCCCAAGAGTCCATTGTAGTTCTCAATTCCTATGGAATTGACCAACCGGGCATTGTTGGCAACGAGATTTTCGGGTGCAGAAAAGACTTCAATAGCATTAACAAAAGCAAAAGTTGACTTATGAGCAGGAGTAAAGGTGATGATTAGTTTACCACTATCTGCCTTGAGAAAGTACTCTTTCAACACTGGTGCTTTCGTTTTGTTTTGGATGCTGAAATCAGTCAATAATGGAAAGCCACATAATGAAACATGGAATAGGGCAGAACTGAGGTTGTAGGGTGGAGAAGAGAAAGGGTAGAAATGGAGACGCACCACGTGAGTGCCTATGGTCCTTAGCTCAAACTTATAGGAAGAGGGTGTTAGGAAGATTCTCGCAGTGACATAGGGAGAGAGTGCATCTGGGAACGCATTCGGATTTTTAAGGATAATTGATGAAGTTGAAGAAATTAAGAAGGAATCTGAATTGGCACCAATGGCTGGGACAGTAATCCGTACACTGCCCGAGACGAGGGTGCTATAGAGTATGAAGGAGTCATAATGGGAACGACCGTCTCCAACAAAAACACGGGATTCAAAGCTGCTAGTTTCATTTGATCCACAGTTGATGAGATAATTATCTGTAGGAGTGAAAGCTGATGACAGAAATGGAAAGTAGCAGCACAGAAGAAGGATAAGCATAACCTTAACATGGCTTTGCAGCAGGTTCTCCATTGAGGCCAATACTGGTAGAACCCAACGGAATGCTTTCTGAATTCTACTTGTGTTAAGTCTTGTATTCATCATGCGTCTCTTATCTTGGAGACGTGGAAGAAAAACTTGATGACTTGACTTTCTGCAGCTGCTGAGAGTGGACTTTGACTCCATGTAGCTGTAGAAGATAGATGAATACAAAACAATGGTGTATCTCCAGACTTTCTAAATGGTTGGCTTCCAGTCTTGCTCCAATCTCTACCGAGTATATGGTGGATATGTGATGTCCTAGTCTCCTTGTGCACAGTTTACCACTAATCAAGATCTAATATGGTGGAACTGGTTATTAAGCTGTACAACCTGACCAGAGTGGGAGTACTGAGTTACCAACATCCAGTCATTAACCCACATCTCAAGGAAAAATTTCTCCCATCGCACACAGCGCTCTATGGGAGCCCTGATCTAGGTGGGACACCCCCTGAATTTTACTTACTCTCCCAAGACGACTAGCACCAATCCGAATGGACCGCACAGTGCATGAGCACAAGAGAAAATCATCCCATCTTTGAGTAACTTGGTGGGGGCAAAAAATAAATAAACAAAATAAACGCAAAGGAACGATGTGGAAGCGGATGAGCGCAAGAAAATTGTCGTATGCTTGAGCAACTTGGTGGGGGCAAAGAAAATTGAGAGGGAGGATGGGATGATGTAGGGTAGAACCAATGGAGTGGAAAAAGCTTTATAAAAGTTGGCTGCGTAACCTCAATAGATTTTTAGCAACCAAATAAAATGTTGGTATTTTGATTTTGCCTCAACAGGCTGCAGTTGGTACATTCATTATCAACAATCCCCATTCGACAGAGCAAATTTCACAGATTAATTGATGAACAGGAGCTTGTAATCTGGGAGATCGCAATGCATGGGTAATTTGGGTTGGGGCCAATTCGTTTTATGGTATCAACCACTGAACCGTGGATTTCGATGGGTAAAGCTTAGAAATCCAAGCTGAAATGTGCCCCCCCTTTTTTCCTGCACTTGTCAGCAACATAACAAGGAATTTTCCCATGTATCATTATAAGTGTTATCAATTACTATTATCATCGTGTCATCTTCATTTATTATTAAAAAGCTAGTAATCTGGGATACATCAAAACTTTTGTATTAGAGGGTCTTTAAAAACTACACTTCATTGCCAACCATCAAATCTAGAATGATGAAATGAAATGTCAATCAATTGACGCCTTGCATTTAGTACCATTGATTAAGCTCTAAGAGGGCTGATTCCACCCAGCATTATGGTCACAATATAGGCCCCTCCATCATCATCTTCATCCTATAATGACGTTTACAAGCTTATGTGGAGGTGACTTGGGCCAGAAACCCTCTTGCAAAAGAGAGGCTTTTTTTACACCTACTTCCTATTCTGTTTTGTACAACCTAGCTGATCAAAGAGGCTTGTGGTCCTTGAAATTCAGGGTGTCCCAGTTTATTGATGGCATCCCCAACCTCTTTATACGTCCACATGGAGAAAATTTGGCAAGACAAGGATACATAAACTGGTTAAAGGAATGTTAGTAGGAAGAGGAGAGGAGGATAAAACTCTCTTTCAAATTCACCATATCACGCTTGGGGATATAATAAGATTACAATATTTCTCCAAACTATAAACATTAAAGTTACTTAACCTATACTAAACAGATATCAAAAAGGCTACTTGTCCCGGGATTTTTATCCCGGGACGTGGCCCGGCTCCCATGGGGAGTCGGGCCATGTCCCGGGACAAAACCCGGGACAAGTAGCACGGCTGAACAGATATTTCTAGTAGAAGAAGACTTTCGGATTTCTTGTAAACGTAACAGTCATGAAACAAACTTAAATAAATAATCTTGAAGACTTGGAAGACCTTGACTTGGTGCAGTTGACCGAGTTGACTCCACACTGACGTGAAACTGAGGGAATGGATGAGTACAAAACAAGGGTAATCAAACAAGCTTTTTCTTTTCTTTTTCCAGAGATGCATTCCCAAATTTTCAATAACTAAATTGAGTATTGGTATATTGATTCTGAGGCAAAGGTGGCCCCATTGAGGTTGATAGATTGCAATGGATGGGGTGGGATCTTCCAGGTTGGAGCCACCTAATTGAGGACCACCTAGTGGGAGGATCAATCAATCTGTGAACCAACTGGTTGGGAGGTTGCAATGAATGAGCAATTCAGGTTGGGCCCTACTTTATTTATGGTATCATTTTTCATCCACTGAACCATTGAGCACACTGACACTCGTTCTAGCCTAGAAATCCAAGCGAGTTGTACTTTTTTCCCCATTTCTAACTCTGCACTTGTCGGCAATAAAACCAGAAATTTATGTTAGTCTGAGTACATACGAATTTAGTTCAATATTATAAAGACTGGTTGCAGAAATAAAACAGTACACTACCTACATAATATAAATTCACTTACAAGGCAGAAAACAAAGAACAAACAGTTGTTGGGATTAAGTAATCAAAAAAGTTTGTAGAAGTGAGGTGATCAAGGCTGGAGTCTGATACTATATCTTTAAGACAAATTTTGCTTACGAAATTCAGTGGCGTTTGTCTCCCAAGATACAATGATCGAATTCACACAATAACAGCACTGCAGGCTGTATGACCGGCAAACCAGAACTGCGACAAATCTCTTTTTAGACTCCGACTGATGACCCAAATGCAATGCAGTTGCAGAGAATGAATGAACAAAAGACACAGACGAGATGGGTTAAAATAGCCTGCTTCAACACTCTTCATGGGATTGCATCTTTTCTGTTCAAGTGAACAGACCCTTCTGGACTTCAGACACACTCCATTTGGAAAAAGAAGTTTTATTAAATAAAATTTCTCCAAAAATATAAATGGGTAATGGGCCGAGTCAGGCCCAACAAACCCAATGCAGTGCAGGGGGTGCGCGCGTGTGGCAATGAGCCCACCTTGGTCTAGACCCGCCCTCCCTCCTCCACAAAAGTGGGATGGCCCTTGGGGCTCAACCTTTAATACCAAGGCAAACATATAAATCCAAATAATCTATAGCTCCCAAGCAATGTGAGATGTAAATTTACCACTTCCTTGTGTTTTCATATTTATCATGTTCAAGTAGTGGTATTAGGAGGCAATTTCTCATTCGCTCCTCAATGGATTAAAGCAACCCAATTGATGTTCTTAATCTACTCATAGAGTAGATTACATTCCCATGTAGTCCCACCTAAAAGAATAAGTTGGGCCACTTCTATTTTGGCTCAAACTTGACCAAAAAACATAGGTGCTCTACCCACTTTCCAACAATTTACGGGGAAGGGAGGGATGTGAATGAATTATCATCACTATCATCGTGTCATATAAAAAGGAGGATTTTACCGGTAAAATCCCAAAATATTGCCATTTATCCAGAAGGGTCCTAGCCATTTGTGCAGCACCAATTGGGTCTTCCCGCCACATTTCTATTTTTTTTTTATTATTTATTCCTACTGACGATAGTGTCACTCAATGAAATATTGAGTGACGCTATCGTCACTTTGTGCATCCTATATAACTTCCCTTCGTCCCCTAGTTTCCATTCTTTTTGTATTCTATCTTTCCCAAAAGTTGTACTTTGTCTCCATCCGAAGGTAGATACTTGCTCTGGGCTTGTATACTTACTTTATTGCTCCTTTTGATTTCATTTTAGTGGTTGTTGGAAGCGCGTCGTCAACACTCCAAAATATAAAACCTTACTTCTAGATACAACACAAAAAGAAAACAAACTCAGTAGCTAGGTGAGTAAGGGTCGATCCCACAGAGAGTGTTCACTATTTCTTGTTCTTTTTTATATATTTATTTCGACCGATTCTAACAAAACACTAAATGGGGGGGGGGCGGGGGGGGATCAGAATTTTAATCAAACTAATTGTGATTGATTAAAATAAAACTAAATTAATAACAAAAATCAATGGATCAAAGCTTCAGTTCTTCGGTTCAATCTTACCCTCACAGTTGATGAAACAATCAATCAATTGTAACATTATTCTACCCTTCAATGAAACTAATAATCTTAGGTAACAACAAGGTCCGCTACCCAAAATTCCCCTTGATTCCTCACTAATGAAACAAGCTCTCCATTAGATTCTAACTATTATACAATTTAAAACAAGTTCTCTTAATTTAATACAATGGCAGCATTAATATCGAGGGAATTAGATTATTTTATACAATCACGAAAGTTTGGACTGTTTAACTTAACTCATGACAATTATAGCAATAAACGAAAGCTTCTCTGCAATCATATATCACCATTTACTATAATTGATTAAGAACAATATCAATTACGTAATATAATTCTCGAATCTAGCAATTAACAATAATCTGATCAATCTAATGGGCCTTGATTAAATCAACCAAGCCAAATATCAATAAAAACAATTAAAATAGATTATCATGAGAGATTTCATAAGAGAAGGGAGAAATAACATTGCTGAATTGATTCAACCATCAAACTGCAATGGAGGTTCGAAATCCCCTTGAACTAAATTGAAAAACCTAGCCTGACATGCTTGAATACGAAAACCCTAGAATATTTTTGTTTTCTCTGCCGTCCTCCTTCTGACTCCCCTTAAAGAAGCCTTAAATAGATATATAAAACATATGATAACTTCCCCAAAATGTGTACAACTCAAATCCCAAAATTATAGGTAATTCAAAACGGATTGACAGAAATCCCAGAAATTGTGCTGCAACTCGTGAGGCGTTTTGCTATCATATAACGGCGGAATCTTGACTTGGTCTCTTCATGAAAGTTGTAGCCCTGGATGTTTAGATGATTCTAGGGTTTTGAATCACCCGATTTGGACTTTGGAAACCCAAGTTATGGCCCATTGAAGTTTACTAGTTCGGACAAGAATCTCATATCAGCTTTCCAGGCCTGATTTTGAAGCAACACTAGGAGGCCCAAACGAACTCGGATTTTTGCAAACCAGACCTTTCTGAAAAGCTTAAGACGTCTTCTCAAAACTTCATGACACCACTTTCTCGTTCTAAAACTCTAACGCCATCCAAACCTCAATTGAAGCTCCAGGGATCAAATCTGCCTAAAAGCTAAAAACTTTGCACAATATATTCCATATCCATTCTTTTACCTTCAATGCTTCCCTAATTCAATAAACATATTAATCAACACACTTAAACACAAAATACGTGATAAAACTAAATATAAAGGAATTAAAAATATTAAATATTATGCTCTTATCAGTCGTTGATCTTCATTTAAGAGGTTTGTGCATTTATGCCTACTTTTGCAGATTTACATGAAAAAAATCAATATAATGTCTTCTTTTTTTTTTTCTTTTTTTTGCTTTTCCTTTTACTTTGGTATAAAAGAAGTTAGACAAACTCACAGACATTTGTATTATTTATTAGTATAAAAAGTTTGTTAAAATGGGTGATATAGGTTATTTACTTTTGTTGTTTGATGAAATTTTTAAAAATAAAAATAAAAATCCCATCCTTGTACCATATAAGACCCACCTATTAAGGATTAACGAGCGTCCCTCTTTAGCCCCTTGCAATCTCATACTTGTTTGGTTAATGATGTGTTCTTGGCATTTTTCAGTATATGTTTGTACAGTAATAATACTTAAATATATGTTCTTTGTTTTTAATTAGGATGTCGGGTGGTGATTTGATTGTGATTTTCCACTACGACGGGGAATTTAAATTTGACATGATTCATCCGGTATACGAAGGTAAAAAACAGAAGATGAGGTCCATTCAAAGCGACATAACATTTCTCGAATTGGTGAACATAGCTCTTGAAAGTTCTGCGGGCATCATGGATCATGAAGAGGCGAAAAGGAAGAATGTTGATGATAACAACCAACATACATCAATCAATCTATTCCTTTAATGTGGTGTATGTATTCATTCACTAATGAAAATAGTAGAAGATAGTAAGTCTTTAGCCATGATAATAAGGGAGGACATTCAATGTGACATTTCATCAAACAAATAGCGTGTGTGAGTGCGAACTACGTGGAAACAAGTAAATCCTCGAATAAAATGAACAGAATGGGTTACAAAATCAAAAACAAAAAAAAAAAAAAAAAAAAAGAAAAGAAGAAGAAGAAGAACTCACACTCCAAACATACATAGTACTGCGAAATTACACAATACACATTTCATACCCAACACAATGCATCAAGAACTCCATACATACATAATGCTCCGCAAACAATGTAAAAAAACATTGCTAATGTGAAGTACCTTTGCGTAGACGTGCGATATCAGAGAAAGGTTGATGGATTGTAAAGAAGAAAGAAGGTAGTTGAAGCGGCGTCGTCACTCAAGAGAAGAAGGAGAAGTTACCGATTGTAAAATGGTAAAAATCAGACGCGTCGGTGGATATAAGCATTGGCGAATGACGACGCTAGCGTCACTGTCGTCAGAAACCCAGTGATGCTAGCGTCACTCACTGTATATACTAAAAAAACAAAACAAAATAAAATAGTACTGACGGACTCAATTGGTGCTGTACAAATGGCCAGGACCCTTCGGGATAAATGGCTGTATTTTGGGATTTTACTAGTAAAATCCTCTATAAAAAGCTACTGATCTTAATACAAAGGGGAGACATATACTAGTCACTAGTGTCTAGTGGTATTTGCAGCTTGTCAAAATTCAACCTATTTGTACATTAACAAATATCATATAAGCATATGTGATCACAGACATGTTGAAAATCCGCACACCAGTTGTTTTTGAGGTTAATCTCTACAAATCCAATTAAGAGGAATAAGATCAACTGATAATATCACTATACAGGTTTTACCTTTACAAACAGTTCGAACTCATAAACCCATACACACCACATGTAACTGGGACATTTAGAATTATAATCTAACAATGACTTTAGCAAGAAATGCAGTTCGTAGAATGAGATTGAACACTTAGGAACCAACTAAAATAAACTAGATACTAAATGGTATTAATGAGGAATATGTTGAATATTCAAAATGCTGCTCCTTAAAATAAAAATAGTTTAGGTATAATTGAAGATGAGTAACCCCTTTTTCTTACCTTTTTTTCCAATTAGCAATTGCTTAAAGTTGGTTAATTGCCCATCTCTAACTGTATGATTTATAACAACTGTCTAGAGTGAATTCTGACCATTGCTTTGGTACACAGACTTATCCCAAAATCAAGTGAATGCTAAAGACCTAGTTGCCCTATCACTGTGAATATAGCCTTTCCATAGAACCATTGCTCTTTTTTCCTTGTAACTTCTAGGAAATTGTCTATTCATACCAAATTAATGCAGCCTATTTGTAATCCAGTGAACTATCTAAAGAGAAATCAAGGACAAGAAGACACAATAGTCTCTCAGAACCCACCACTATGCTTTTAATTTCCCCCATCTCTTCTAATTTCATCAGCAATCCACATTAAGAAAATAATTACAAGATAACTTACAAGGGAACTTGATCCATAAGTAAACCCCAGCCCTTCAACCAAACAACTAAAACTAATTCTAATGCACTTATATCCTAGAATAACCAAATTCAGTCTACTATTCAATATAACTATTGGAATGAAAATACCTTAACATGAGACCTGAAAACAATCTATCTGCCTTCACTGCCCATCAATTGTGAGAAAACTATACCAGATGCTGCGTCTGAACAACCATCACTTGTACCCAAATCACCGCTCTCAGCTGCTGTGCTCGCAGATGGAAGACGCCTAACATTCATTAACGGAGACTCAAACCCAGTCACAGTGCTGTCTTCATGTGGCTCTCTCTGCATTGCAGTCTCCTGGAGTTGCAATGCATACTCCAAATTCCACAGCACTTCTCCCATTGTAGGCCTATCATCACCATACTCTGCCAAACATTTCTCTGCAGTCTCCCCGAATTTCCTCAGTGAATTGGGATTGACTGTACCCTTCAGTCGAGGATCAATGATCTCCATGAGCAACCCCTTCTGCTGCCACCCCAACGCCCACTCAGTCAAGTTCACCTCCTCCCTTGGAAGAGAGAGATCAATAACAGGCTTCGCACAAAGGACTTCGACAAGCACCACCCCAAAAGAATACACATCCGACTTCTGGGTCAGATGGTGCCTTTTAAAGTACTCTGGATCAAGGTACCCAAAGCTACCTTTAACGTTAGTGCTCAACATATTGGAATGATCATTGGGTACCGACCTTGAGAGGCCGAAATCAGCAACTTTAGCCACGTATCTCTGGTCTAGCAAGATGTTTGCTGATTTAACGTCTCGGTGAACAATGCCCTGTGTGGAGCAGGTGTGGAGGTAGTGGATGCCTCTTGCAGAACCAATGCAAATCTCAAGCCTCTGCTTCCATGACAGACATGGTAAATCTTCTCCATAAAGATGGTTTCTCAGGGTTCCATTGTCCATGAATTCATAGACCAGTATCATCTCCGAATTTTCTTTACAATACCCAATAAGGGAAACAAGATGCCTGTGGTGTATTTTGGACAGGACTCTGATCTCCGCGAGGAACTCACGCACACCTTGGCTAGAATCATGCCTGCATCGCTTCACTGCTACTTTTGTGCCCTCCCTCAGAACCCCTTTATAGACATTGCCAAATCCACCTGACCCAATAAGCAAACCCATGTCGAAGTTGTTTGTAGCTGACTGCAATTCGGCAAAAGATAGCACTAGGCCAAGATTCAAATGTGGACTGAGATATACCTCGGTTCTACTATCTGTACTCTCTCTATACAGAGATAATGGGGACCCCAGCAAACTGCCCCTGGGTTTTGGCTTCTGTTTCATCTGCTTCATACAGTTGAAAACAAGCAAGCACACAACCACCATTACACAAATCAAAACAAGGCCTCCTCCAGAAGCCAAACCAATCAGGACCTTGGTGGGTTTCTTTGAATTGGAGTGAGAAACAGAGCCCGGTGCAGCATACACCTTCATGATCTCCACCCCATTTAGGAAGGCGTTCTTGCCCTGATCTGTCGGCCCAACACTTACTTTTATATGCTCTGAATGATCAGAATTGACGATGAAGTCTATGTAGTAAGGAGCAGCCGGGAATCCGTAGGTAAGCCTAGAGAGATCGAACTTCTGAATTGCATATTCGAAATCGATATAGACATGAAACACCAGCTGATTTGATGCACCAATCAAAATGTCGCAGAAATGCAACCGAACGAGGTGTTCATCACCTGGGGTGACTGGAAACAGCCATGTTATATTGAAGTTCTGCGCGAGAGACTGGTTATCTCTCTTCATTTCTTGAGCAGTACCATAAACAAAGGGAGGAGCGATTAAAGGACTCACTCCTACTCTCTCGTAGTTGATGTTTAGGTTCTGGGGTGCCTTCTTTGCAGCTTCTGGCTCTTTCAAATACCCCTCATCAGGAACCCATTTTCTCCATAGCGTGTCGTTTGAAGGTGTGATCTTGAGGCCTCCTACGTTGATCCTATACCGGGTCTCCAACGCCTGCTCTAACAGACCATTGTTGTCCGAACTCTGCGTGGGAATGTAACTGACGTTGTCGGCAATGAGACCATCAGGTGCAGAAAAGACTTCAATTGCATTAACAAAGGCAAAGGAAGATGGTGAGCTGCGAGAAGGAGAAAACAAGATTTCAAGCTTGTTATCTCTTGGCTTGAGAAAGTACTCCTTTGGTGTGCTGTTGGTGTTTTGGACATTAAAATTGCTCAATAGTTGAAACCCAGAAACCGAAACGTCGAATGTGAAAGAGGAGACATTGTACTCTGGGCAAGGAACAGGATAGAAATGGAGGCGCACCACAAGAGTACCATTGCCTTGGAGTGGAAAATGATAGGAAGATGGTCTTGTGAACAGTCTTGCAGTGCGGTAGAGAGGAGATGTATCTGGAAGTGTGTTTGGGTCATTGACGGTAATACTGGAAATAGCAGAGAGATACTTAGAATTTGAGTCTCCTTGAAATTCTCGATCGTCATCTGCTGCATATGCGGATTTGGTTGACCCACAGTTTATCAAGTACTGATCTGAAGGTGAGAAAGATGAGGATGTAGTAGATCGAAAAAAGAACAACAACAAGCAGAGAAGAAGTTCAATCATCCTATGGCTTTGCAGCTGCAGCAACTCCATTGATAAGATGAAATCGGGGTGTGTGTTTTGAGGGAGAGCAAGGGATTTCCTTTCAACAATGAGGATTATGGACTCGCGGCCCTGTTTATTTCTCTCTGTCCCTGCTTTTTTTTTTTTTGTGGGGTGGGGGATGGTCAAAGTTGATTTTTCTATGTAATGTTAGTCTTGAAGGAATTGTTGTTAGAAATATCATATGGAGAAATTGTTGTCTCAACAGATGTTCAGATATTTCCAAATTGGGGGATTTTCTAGATACTATTTGAGAAAATGTGGCAAAAAAAATTGATTTTTAATAATAAGTTAATAAATATTAAAATATGATTTTTTTTATTTATTTATAGCAATTTTCTCACAGTGATTTTTTATTTTTATTTTTTTTGTGTGATATTTTCAAAATGTCAAGATAGTGCTATTTCAGATTAATACCACAATATTATCTGATTTAAAAAAGAAATTATCATCATATTTATAACAGTGTTTATACAGGTTGGAGTTGGATATTTTGGTCATGGTCCCACTCCCAATGGGCTTGGCATGGACTTTTCTTCTCAGCTAGTTGCAGAGTTTCTATGTTCTTTTCATACCATGGATTCCTTGCCAATGCACAGCGACATCCCAAGTTCCCAACTGTCCCAGGGCATACGGCATACCTTGAACGGTCACACCAGGAATTGGCCCAATCTGGATCCGAGTTTAATGGTGCTTATTACCTTTATTCGAGCGCAACCCAAATTGTCAATTTCCCACCTGAGTGCAAACTACTCAAGGGGGCCGAAAATTTTAGGTGTTGAAATTCTTTAAAATTCAATGTACTTTTTTTTTTTTTTAACATGGAAAGACAGTCCGCACAAACAGGAAGAAGTCCCACACATAAATTGTACTGTGCAAATATACTGTATAACAAAACATGTATGTATATTTCTCGTAAATTGGGTGTACAGGTCGAATTCGGGTACAAGAATTCGAAACCGAAACTTGGTTTGAATTTCATGTAAGTTAGGCCTGAGCCCAACCAGAACCCAACAAGCCCAACATTCACTTTTGGTGGATTGATTTATGGGGTGTCGGTTTGAAAAGATATGCAAGTTGCATTGCTCATGTAGATTATCACATAGTACCGGGCACTGTGGGCTTTGATTGCAACGGATGGTGGAAAGTGGCCTATGGTCCTAATGAAATTAAATGTTCAAGTCATTCATGGCAATTGGCACCGACCGACTGTGTCAACTGCTTACAATGAGCTGTGGCATTTCCTGGACCACAAAACCTATGTTCTTGGAGTCCCTTATTAAATACTTGGTACCAGGTATTATAATGATAAGATGCAATTACCTTCACGTCAGGTTGTCCCAACAGATTAAATGCTCCATACCAAGAAGAAGAGAAAAAAAAAGATCAAATGCAGTCATTCACAAGGACGACTACAATTAGCAATGGTCATTGGTCTTTGGTCTTTGGTCCTCACATTGAAAGCACCAATATTCATAGACCACTAATACAATCTAGCAAAAATAATAATAATAAATAAATAAAAATAAACAAGGTCAACCACATTGAAAGGTCTCAAGATTTAAACTCTTTTCTTTTTCATAACTTGGACACCCTTTTGAGGTCATTGATTCAATGGGCTAATTCTTTTGATGGCGTCCATTAAATCTACACAAATGTACATCGGACAAAGTCAGTGTGGATTTAAACATATGCCACTCCACCAACTCTTAGTTGGGTATACAAATCTGACCTTCTCTTCTTGTATTTTCTTATAAGAGTGATCATTAACACTTTAGACAGAAAAACACTAATTAAAACTTGTAATGCATTACTTTCTTTTGGAAATAATTAAAAATCCTGACGCAACCATATACACATCCATATTTCTTGTAAACCATCAGCCCTTTCATGGATTCCCAGAAAAATTTAATCGGGCGCGAAAAATAATAGCAATTTGGTTTAGAGGATCTAGAAAATGCAATCAAATTGTAATGTTCATTCCTACAGTGAATGTCTTTTCAACTAAACAAAACTAGGCCAATAGATGAATTTACTGTGCATCAAATAAAAGGTCTGAATCCCTACTGTGTGACTACTGTATGAAAAAAACAACATGATTTATTTTTAAATAAAGCAATTTTATTAATAGTTTAGTCATGTTTTTTTTTTTTTTTTTTCGTTGGACAATGAATTTAGCACCAAAAGCAAGATATTAAACACACTGGTGAAAAGATGGACCAAAGTATCACATGAATGGTTTACATCATCCAAAGATAGGTCTACCTCTATATATAGATGGATTTGGTTAGAGGTTACAGGTAAATCTCCCTTAGAAACCCTCAAATGTAATCAAAAGGCAAAGCCACCTAAATATACCATAAGCATTATGCGGTCACTTAAGTAATGTAACAATAGTGGACGCTCTTAAATGCCAGCGAACCCACAAGGCCGGTTTTGCACTTTACAAGCTTAGTAAAAGTCAAGTAAAGTCTCTATTTTTCAGACAATGGGTCACATCAAAAGTATATTTTTTTTTAAATGTTCTCCTTTTTCAAAAATAAAAAATAAAAATGTAACCTCATTTCTCCACTAAAAGACCAAAAAAAAAAAAAAAAACCACTTTCTATACAAAAAGCACAGTGGCGAACATATTAGATGTAGTGCCCAGGATAATGGGTTAATGGATAGGGTATCTATCAAGTGGTTCTCACCTAAAAAATAGCATTACAGTCAAATTGGCGGATAGCTTGTTATAGTCTTATCGAGTATATTGCAGTATATGGTTGGTTGGATGTAGAGATGTCAAAGTACGGCTCGACCTCGCACGGGAGTCAATGGCAAGAGCCGTGCTGGGCCGAGGTGCCTAGCACGGCTAGCTCGTGTCTGCCGCCCCCAATAGCTATAAAACGGTCATATAAAAGTCTATAAATACACAACCCTCTCATTCTCATTTCTCACTAAAATTATACAACTCTCTCTCTCTCTCTCTCTTCACACTCTCTAGCTCTCTCTCAAAGCATTCAACTGTCTCACTCCCTCAAAAATTTGATGTATTTATATCATTTAAATTTGATATTTTACATTTTTAAGTTTATAATATATTATATTAACGCTCATCTTCTTCCCTTTCTTATATTAATTATCACAAAAAGAATGCTATTACTATTATTATATAACTTTTTTCCTTTCAAGTTTCATTTTTGAAATATGGATGGACGATTGTCTAAAAAAATTCTCACACAATCTTCTTCCTTTAATTAAGAGGGAGAAGATAATTTTGTTGAATTGGAAGAGGAAGAAGTAAGTGAAGTCCCAGTACGACCCACTAGTTCTCGTAGACCATCCAAGAGAACTAGAACCTCTCTTGTTTAGCAAACTTATGAAATTATTAAGGCTAAATGTAAATATTGTGGTAAGATTTATATTGCCGAATTAGCTAGGGGTACCGGCCATTTATCAAGGCATATGAAAAAATATAAACCCAAACACATTGTGGGGACTTAAGGGGAAGGGGGTCAGGGACACAGACCCAAATTTCTACTACTTGTAGTAGTAGTTTGGGGTTTCTACTACTTGTGGCAGTGGTTTGGGGAAATTTTCTTATAATGCTGTTATTAATAAACAAATGGGTACGAAAGGGGTTACTATGGCTCCTCAACAAGTCCAGCAATCAGGTGGAGCTAAATGGAGTCTGTTTTATAGCAGACTGGGTAGAGCCTCCAGCTCAAGTAATTCAATGACAGACTTATCCTTATATCTTGACTCCAGTATATTACTAATGCAGGATGCATCTAGTTTTAACGTTTTAGCCTAGTGAAAACAAAACGAAAACATGTTTCCTGTTTTACGCTCATGATTTATTAATTATTCCAATATCTTCTGTAGTATCAGAACATGCTTTTAGTGCAGGTGGACATGTGGTGAGTGTCAAAAGAACGAATCTATCTGAAAAAACGGTAAAGTGTTGTGTTTGCCTATAGAACTGGTATTTAGCTTATAGGAGAAATCAAGAGTTAAAAGAAATTGAAGATTATAATCCAGCCAAATACATTAGCAGACTACAAGTCTAATTTTTTACTTTTTCTTCATTGATAATATAATTTTTTTATTTTTTATATTTTTACTCTCTAAAAATATTGTAAAGGCTTTTAAGGTAATCCTATGATAAGAAAGATCCAAATGGTTCTCTTCCCAGTAGAGTAGGCTGAGTTTGACTGAATCACTCAAATATGTGTGTCATTCTGTTTTCAGTGTTTATATTCTAATTTTTAATTTCAAGTATAAGGCTCAAACCAAAATGAAAATAAAGATAAGTCGGTGGCCCAACCGAAACAAGAAGCACGGCACAGCCCAGCATGAAAAACACAATCCGTGAAATGGCCGGGCCAAGTAGTAGTCGTGTCAATAGGGCACGGCCCGTTTGGCATCCCTAGTTGGATGGATCATGGATGTGAAAGATGCAGTGGGTCCGAAAAAAGATAAGACGTTGGTGAGATTGTGAATATTAACTACTCCCATTAATGTGGCTGAAGGAGAAGAAAGAGTTGGCCTTTTTTTTTTTCTTCAATAATAGGGCAAAGCAACAATACGGGGGCGTTGCATCACACTATGATGCAGTGCATAGCATATGCACATGGGTGGGACCCGATGAGATTGTGAATATTAACTATTCCCATTAATGTGGCTGAAGGAGAAGAAAGAGTTGGCTTTTTTTTTTTTCAATAATAGGCAAAGCTACAATACGGGGGCGCTACATCACACTATGATGTAGTGCCTGGCATATGCATATGGGTGGGATCCACTTTTAAGAAATTCAATTCGTTTATTGGTTCTAAATCCATTGTGGTATATATACGTAAAATATTATTCAACAAAGCTACAATACGGGGGCACTACATCACACTATGATGTAGTGCCTGGCATATGCATATGGGTGGGATCCACTTTTAAGATATTCAATTCGTTTATTGGTTCTAAATCCATTGTGGTATATATACGTAAAATATTATTCAAATTAGCAATATGCACACCATTGGATTAACTAAATTCCAAACACATAATTCAACTTAATCTACTTTCTCTCTCTTTCAGAAGATGGGCACATGTTTAAAATCAACTGATGAATTTAATGGTAGGCCATACAAAATACACTTTGAAGTTATATATGCAAAGAATAGGATGAGTGCAAAAGATGATGAATGGATTGGAATTCTTAAAAGTGGCCTCCAACCATAAGCATATAATATGATGTAGTGCCGCTCCGTATTGCAGCTTTGCCCTTTAATAATGTAGCTTCAAAGCGTTGGAATCTTTAATTCGTCTCATAACTCTTGAGAGGTTTATAAATATAAAGCAGTGGGTCAAATTTCACTCCCACAAAAGTTGGCTTGGCCATCAAATTGCTGATAAGTAAAATAAAGTGTGTGATTCATCACATGATTTATTAGAACTCAATGATGATAGTGAGCTCCAAACAGTTTGTAAAAGAACTGATTGAAACCAAGTTTTGGATTCCAAAGACGTTCCTCATCGATTGGGTTCCTAAAAAGATTTCGGCCATTCCATCAATAGAATTTGAAGAATTTCAAGATTCCAAAACTTTCAAAGGCTCAACAAAATGAGGCAGTATAACTCATCCTTTAGCATTCATGAATTCTGAAAACATGAGATTTTGATAACTTTCAAGCGAAACGCAAGTTGTCAATCTTTAATGGCAAGCCCACATACCATGATTTCTTCTAAAGGTGGGCTGCACATAGGTGTGCTCATGGGCTGGGCCAGCCCGATTTGGGTCTAGCCTGCTTTGGGACGGGTTTGGATATGTAATGAGGGCCCGATTATTAAATGGTTGAGGCTTGGATTAAGTGATAGAAAGCCCATAGCCCGGCCCGCCCAGCTTGTGTAAGAAATGCATGTAATTTAATCTAATTAGTGCTCTAATTTTCACAAATATGATGAAAAGCCAGGTTTAGCCCGGTCCGATTGACTAAATGGGCGGGCTCGGACCTAACTTTTATGGCCCGTGTCCCATGTTCTAAAAAGGTGGACTCCAAGTTCATTTTTTGAAGGTGGGCCCTAAGTACCAAGATTGCTAAAAAGGCCAAATCCATATAACATCTACAGGTTGATCCCAAATTGTGATTTTCTAAATATGGCCCTAGATATCATAAAATCTCTAACTGTGGGTCACATATTATAATTTCTAAAAGTGGTCCATCTACAATAACTTTTACAAGTACGGCCACATTGTAATTCAAAAGGTTCGACCCACATAATTTCTAAATATAGGTCCACATTTACAATAATAATAAAAAAAAAAGGTCCACTCACATTGTAATTTCTAAGGGTGATTTCTATATTCACAATCACGCCGAAAATATAAATTTTATAAATCAAGATGCATGAAATTTTGAGACACAAATTCAGCATGAATCAAACAAACAAACAAACAAAAATACTCATAAATCAGAGAATTCATCAGTGTTTCAAAATCCAGCCATTTAAAATTCCTCCACATCCAAGAAATGGGCCCATTTGGTGGACCAGAAAGGACCTCACCCCAGCTATTTCGAAAAAGACTTGGCCTGGGCCCTTAAATGGTCGGGGTCTCGCACGCGTGCACCACGGTCGCCTGCGTTTGTGTGTTTGCGGGAGAAAGAGTGCCCTTCAAGGTTCAATCTCTACACGCGCGAGTCTCTCTCCATCTCTCCATCTCTCTCTCTCTCTCCCTCCCTCTGCAGTGAATTAGGTCAGCGGGAGCTTCAAACTCATTCGATTCAAATTTCTCTCCGCTCTAGATGAAGATGAAGAAGATTCGAAATCAGGTATAAGAAGTTTCAATCTTTCATTTCATTCTCTCTCCCCTCTTTTGTATTTCTGAGAATTTCGATCAAGAACACCTGTAATCCGTATTGCCTTGTATTTTACTGATCTTCTCATTTAATCGAAAACCCGATCCGGTTGAAATTCACCATTTTTAACATCCATAATAAGTAGATCTCAATCCCCTTTCAAAGAATTTGGGGTTTTACATGGAATTAGGGTTTCACGCATTCAGCAATCTCGATTGGCATTTGTTACTCTTGAAATGATTGCCTTGGGTTACGTATAGGGGTTATAGGATTGGTTTACTGACGGGATCGGTTTTGTTTGATTATTGTTTGCAGTAGAGCGGAGAGACCATGCGCGAGTAATGGTTTGATATTTGGTTACTTGGGTTTTAGCCTAGAGATTTGATTGCTTTATCTTTGGGTATGGGGAAGAGCGAGGGATTTGGGAGATCATGGAGATTCGCTTTGCCAGGGGATGCATCTATCAATGCCTACCGCTTTGCGCTTCTTCTTTCGCCGGTTGTTTCTGTTTGGGATTGCATTGTTCGCAAGATGAGATACTCCTTCAGACCTGAATGGGTGTAGGATTCAGCGTCGCAGATTGATATAGTATTAGTTAGAATAGAATTTATACCAAGAAGTTTGCTTTTGGATTGTAAGGAGATGGGTTTGAGAATTTGAAGAATTGGAATTTGAAAAGTTTTTGTTTTGATAGATTACGGGTTTAATGGATAACATGGGATGTGTGCAAGTGAGGCCGGCTGCACCTAGGAAAGAGAAGAAGAAGCAGCCCAAAGATGAGTTGGATCGCAACAAACAGGCTGAAAAGAAGAGACGGCGGCTTGAGAAAGCACTTGCAACTTCGGCTGCCATTATTTCTGAGTTAGAGAAGAAGAAACAGAAGAAGAAAGAAGAACTGCAGCGGCTTGATGAGGAGGGTGCCGCAATTGCAGAGGCAGTTGCTCTCCAAGTCCTTTGCGATGATCAGGGTGATTCATGCCAGATTGTGTTGAAGAAGAGTGACAGGTTTGAACTTGACCCTTGGGACCATGCTGGAAACATTGGTGTTTTAATGGGGGGATGGAGGGCAGGAACAACTTATCAGAGTTTTGCAAAACATCCGGTAGAACGCGTGGGGTGGGTGTCTGATGCATATGGGTCTGAGTGCAAGTGGAGTGGCTGTGAATTTGGCTGGTCTTTTACAACAGGAAATGAAATACTCAGAAGAGATGCTGTAGCGCCGCATTTTGTAGAGAGAGGTCAAGGGGCAGAATTATCCGCAGGGCTTATGGCTGCGCAAGCTGTGTCTGCACTTCAAATTGCAGATGTACATGAAGATGCATTTGCTGGTGAAAGGAGGGCAGCTATTGTCATTAATGGGATGATGGAGAGTGGTGATTTAGGTAAAAGAAATTCAATCTCTGTAAAGAGGTTTGACTATACTAATTAATAAGTTTGTATATATTATAGTGATGTGCCTTTGTTAGAGTACAGTTAAACTTTCTCAATATGAAGTGGCTTGATGTATGCTGAAATTGTATTTTTTGCTTATTGTTTTTTACAAGAGTGTTCTATAGACCATCTTATAATTCTGTATGGCAGTAAGATCTTGATCACAGTTCTTATTTTGTGATATATAGTTATAACGCAACATTTGTATTGGTTTTGAATGTTATTACCAAATGATCATCATTATCGCCAAGTAAGAAATATATTTTAGTCTTTTCCCATATCAACAGAGTTCTTGCTCATAAATTTAAATATCTTGTTGCAAACTTGCAATCACTTCTTATTTTCTCATGTCGCTGGATGGAATGTTTGGAATACCTTGTAACTGGAGCCTTTTAGAGGCAGATTTTGAGATGAGACCCATATTGAAGGGAATGGTCCGAATCTGCATGCATGTTGTTGCAGGATTGTAAATTTGTAACCTCATGAGGCAGTTGAAAATCTAAATGGTAATGTTAACTCATAAAAGTGTAAGATATACAGAACACTTACACCGTCATCATCATTAATTTTGTTATGTTATATTGATTTTTACTTCTAATTCCCATTTTAAACATTTTGGATTGTTCAAAAGCAGAACAGATTAGGCCTTCTTTAAATTAAGCCCTTTTAGTTGCTTAATTTTAAGTCAAAAAAGATATTGGTGGTCGTAAATGCCTCAAATAAACTTTTATTTAAAAAATAGGAAAAGACAATTGTTCTATGCGAAATCATGAAACTTGCCCTTTTTTTAATGAACCATAAGGTTTGACTATCATAGGATTCATACCATAAATTGTAAGTTTCACCAAAAGATAATATGATTCTTAATGGTCAGCTGGAGCTCAGCTTGTAAGGGTTATAGGGGCGTATCTGAGTGTGTGTGTGTGTGTGTGTGTGTGTGTGTGATTCAAGTCCTCCTTGTAGCCAAGAAGAAGGGGTTCTTGGCATAATGGTATTTAAGCATAATATCTGGATAATATTGATAAAATTTAAATCAAACTGTAAAAGATCGTAAACTGTAACACTTTTATAATAATGGCAGTAGAAAAAATTATATGCTTTAATTTTACATTGCCCCATCAATTTGATTTTGAATGTTTAATGGTCTGTGCCAACTTCACTGTTGAAAAAGATATGATTCATGTAATTTGCCTCTGTAAGGTGAAGGATATTAGAGAAATGTGCCATTGAAAGAAAAGGAAATAGGAGAAATTTGTGAAAACAGTATTTTATACCGATGATGGTGTCTAATGACCATCACCAGTACTTGTGCCAGTTGTCTGTGGTTTACTTACATTTTCCTGATTGAACGAACAAGAGACAATTACTGTTAAAAAGGAAATTTTAAAATTTGGCAATTGGTGACATATGTATCTGTCTATCTGTCCCTACATTGTGCTGCTCTAGGAAATGTGCAGGGTGAAGAGAATTACTTGTATTGTGATATGAGAATCAAATGGTTACTACCAATACATGCCCTTTGGGAGGGTTGAAAATGAATGCAACACTTAATAGGAAAATGTTCCCTTCTGAAAGTGGAAATATGGATGGCAAGTATGTAGAAGTACACCAAGTAGCAACTTGCAATGCATATGCAGACCACCAAGTACCTAAAGAGGGTGTCACTTTCACATGACCATTGTAGTCATCAATTAATAAATAAATTAAAAATAAAATAAAATCTGAAATCACTGTGATCATATTTTTTTTAGGAGTAAATCATTGTGATCATTATTGTACCATAGTTGTTAGAATCCAACAATTTGTGTTGAACCCCAAGGAAAGAGATTCATTTCTATGCAACAAATCTCATTTACTGATGAATCTTAGGATTCATGTGTGAGATGAGATGTGTGGTAAAACTAAGAAGGATAGAATAAAAAATGAGCGCTTTTGGGAGCATTTAAGGGTAGCATCAATAGGGGATAAATTAAGAGACTCATTTCATATGGTTTGGGCATATCCGATCAGGCCACCAACCTCATCGTTGAGGAATAGCTTTCTTATGCAGGGTGATGGCTCACCAAGGAGTTTACGGGTATAGGCCAAAGAGGACATGGATGGAAGTAGTAGGGATAGGTATTTAAAAGTGCAACGTATCTACGTATTTGGCTTAAGATAGATCGGAAAACGGAATTCATGTAACCAACCCCAACATGGTTGGGACAAGCCTTTGATGATGATGAGCATACAATGATGAAAGCCCATGAATGGGTGGAATTCTTATTAATAACAAAAGAAAGCTTGCACTAAAATTCAATTACAGATGCAATAAGCTCTTTTCAAACGCCAAATAGGGCTTATACATTAGATATGTAACTCTCTATAATATGTCTTAACTATTGACATCTTGTTAAGAATCTCTAATTTATTTCGTTGCATTTCTTGTAATGATTATTCACTACTTTTGAAAATTCATTTCCATTTTACAACTTAAAATTTCTCTTACAATTGTAAGTTATTAAAGAGTTGGAAGACCAATGATTCACAGATTGACACATGACATATAAATCAGAGACTTATGAGAGTAATACATTAAGCACCTTTGTGCATTGCAACCTTATTTGCCACCATCTGGATATGCAAGGGGAATGTTCTTACTAGTGGCGAAGACACATGCTCGTACTGATCCACTGGGATTATTAACTTTGGCTACTTCTATTGGTTGGTAAAGATCAATGTTATTCTATTTTTGTTGTTATTAATCAGTGGCGACAGATCATTAGCAAGGATTTTGCGTTTGTTACCCACCAAGCAAATGCTCAATCTGTAATCCTCAAAAGGTGTTCATTCGAACTTCCTCTCTCAAGGGAGATTGCCTTGGAGAATTCCATCAAGTTCAGTGTAGCTTTTTAGGTTTCCATTTTACCCAAATTCAGAAGCTTCTTTTTTGATTCCTTGTTGAGGTGTTGGCAGGAGTTGGCTTTTTCTTCCTCAGTTTAGGGACCATCCGAATCCCTTTTCCTTCCCCCATTGGGCTTTTACAAGCTCAATTTGACAGCAGTGTTACCAGTTACCCAGGTCCTTCTGGCAAAGGGAGAATTATTAGAGATTCTTCAGCAGCTTGCATAATCGGTTTCTCTAGTCTCGTAGGGATCTGTTCGATGGATGAGGCTGAGTCGATAGCCCTTAGAACGGGTCTCAAGGAATGCGACAGATTGGGTCTCTCCAACATTTCAGTGGAGGACAACTCTCGGTTTGTCATCCACTGGGCATTGTGCTCTTCGAAGCCGCCTTGGCATTTGGCAGATGTGGTTAAAGGGGTGAAGGAGATTGCTTCGATTACTTTTACCAATGATTTGCGCAGAGCTAGTGCCACAGTGGATCTGCTGGCCAAGGAAGGAGTCGGGACTTAGGTGGTCAACGTTATTTGTTGATCCTTCTCCCTTGCTCATGGAATTTTTTGTTTAGGGGTTATTGGTGATGGGAGTCACCTTTTCCTTCTTCTTCTTCTTTTTTTAATCGTTTTCCCTTGCGCTTTTCAGTATAAGTCTTTTGTATTGATTGCTTTTTAATAAAATCTATCTTGCCATTCAATATGTGTGTTACTATATTGTTAGTTTTGGCGATGATTCTTGTTCCTTTTAATATCTTAACCCCGAATCACTTCTTTGAGGATGGGATTTTGGGGGAGTTTTTGCTCAGTTTTCTTTCCCTCTTTCGTCTGAATGGGACAGCTATGAGTCATACACCAGTAGTGATGGTGTAAGTGAAAGCTTTGTGCTGGGTTGCTTGGTGGAAGATATTCTGATGAGTTGTTATATAAAATGTTTCCAATGACCATTTAAATATAGGCTGCATTTGTAGGCTTTTATGTGCACAAGCTGTAAGGAGGAAAAATATTTGGATCAGATGTCTTGTTGGAGGATGTGAAAGGTTAAGGATGAGTGAGCATTTGGCTACTAGGGTTGGTTGTTATGACTCATGAAGAATCCTTTAGTTGGTTGCTATGTGGAGTATTTTACAGAGAGAATATTAGAATTGAAAAAAAAAAAAAAAAAGAGTTGATAGGTAGTTGGAGATAAAATCTGATGTTTTATTGGTCTTTAGTTAGAAAGACATTGTGGAGAAGTCAGAAGAGGAAAAGCCCTTTTGTTTGTTATTTAACCTCAATATTGATGGCCCTGCAACTTGCTTCATAGGGGAGATAGTGAGGAATAATATGCCAAAATGTGAGTGAAAGCATATCTATTTCAGGATCTGTTGGGTGAAATGTTCAAGTACATGGAGAAACTTCTTCAGCCTTTGAACATGTGTGTTACTTTTTTTCTTTTTTCTTTTTTCTTTTTTTGAAAGGACATGTGTGTTACTTTATATGTGCTCAAACTATTAAGAAGTATATTTCAGCATTGGTTATGTCTATGATGTCTAACGAGGCAAAATGTATTTTCATAGGGTACAAAGGCTTTGTTTTAATTGCTGAAAGCTTTGGCACTAGTTGGGTATTTTTCATGAAGTTGTCTAATGTTATGAAGGGTTTTTTGAGTAGGCAGTGCACATTGATATTAGAGGTTGGTTGTTATGAACCTTCTGTTGATTTCTGTGTGGAGTGTTCTTAAGAGATATTTCTTAGTAAGAATGTAATAGATATCTCAGCCTTTAGTTTGTAAGATGCAGGTGTAGGGAAGTATTATGAAGGATCCATCTTTTCTGAATCGGATTGTGGTTGTTTTAAGGAGCACCAGCAATGATACACATATACCTTAAGAAAGACCTGATGAAGATACCTAAAGTTTGTAGGCTCCAAAACTAGCCAACATGGGAGGATAGGGAGGAAGAGTTTGCCAATATGGGCTCTTTTTTTTTTTTTTTTTTTTTTTTTTTTATAAATAGTTTAGGCCCTTACAGGAATATGAAGAGGCAGATTACTAATAGTATGTGTCTTTCAACAAATCCTCTAGATAATCCACTTTTTTGGTGCCTTTGTTGGTTTTGGTATATGGGTCCACCTCTTTCCATTCCAATCCCTCCACACACACCAACCCCCTTGAGTTGGCACTGATCATATTTTCACACTGTTCCAAGCATTAGTCACTGTTGTAATGGTTTTTTTTTTTTTTTTTTTCTTTTAATCATTATAACTTTGCATGTTGTATAGCCACTAAAATTTGAGGACCAGAAACTGAGGGTGAGGATCATTTGATTGACCTTCTATGGGGAACTACTTTAATCTATGTTAAACCTTTTTATTGTTGTGTCTCCTATGGTTGTCATGCATCCAGGTTGGCCCCACTGAAAGTGGGCTCTTATAGGGGAAAAAGTCTGGGCACTGCAGATTTGCTTTTAGCATGTCTTCCAACCGATCTGTGCTCTTCTTCTGCAAGCGCTATAACCAATTTCTAATGGATGGGAAATGCCTTAATGATGGAGCATGTAATGTATGTATATTTATTGGCTATCTTTGTCTCATTGATATAGATGTAGTCCTTAAAATATTAAGGTATCTACTGCCTGGCATTAGATCTGTGCGCCCTACCAATGGTGCAGGCTAGATTCCCTATGGACCATGGGAGATTTGGAGCATGTTTGTGGGGCAACTTTTATGTGGAAAACATGTGGAAAATCTGGCTGCTTTTTTGTAGTAGAATTTGGACCGGTGCAGCAGGAAAGCACAAAAAATGGGCTAAATTTTTTAATTTTGTTCGTGGAAGAGGAGAAAGTCTACATCATCAGTTTTCTGTGGATGTACACAGACATGCCCTTACTCATATGCCTATGAATGCTAATAATTTCTAAATCTTTTGGGGTGCCTAGCTGTCACAAGGTTGTTACAGGAATCTGATTGGTGGTGATATCTTTTCAATGAAAAAGAATAGTGATATGGAGCAGTGGAGGGCTAGAAGGAAAGGATCATGCAACAGGACTCCAGGAGTGAGTGTGGCATTATATGTATTGTATTTTCTAGCCCATATTGAAAATTTCGAAAGGCTGCAGGTCCTTCAGAAACTTTCGAGTTTGTTTTGAAACACAAGTGTGGATATGGTGCATTTTGGATTTTCTGTAGATGCCATTGAGTTTGTATATTTTTGTTGGAATATATTTTCATTTGTTTGGTATGGCACTCCCCCAATAAATAAAACTGACTAAACATCTGAATGGAAAAGTGGACTAGTATTGTAGTGACTGTTTTGCCCTATTTCGGTTTTCTTCCACATGCATTAGAGGATAAGGGTCTAGTTTGGCTTGATGGCATATGCATGCCCATTGATTAATGATCACGATGATCAAATCTGTTGAATGATGGATGCTGTTCAGGAGCATAGTTGGCCCTAGTTCGATGAAAATCACACATTTGCTGCAGTGAAGGATCCAAGTGCACGGATTGCATGAGAGGTACTGACGTTTAACATTTTTTCCACCACAATGGACTCACACGAAAGTGAGGAATGGAAGCATCCTACCCCTAGCCCCTCCATCCATGGCCATTAAGTATAATCTCCCTTAAAAAGGCACTTTTTCTTCTTCCCAACTTTGATCCTAATGCTGAATGAGTGTCCTATTTGGGCTTATGGCTATTCACATGGATAGCATGTAAGGGGGTAACTTTATCGTAGGTGCCCAGAAAATAGGGTAATCATACATGAGAATTGTGCAGATGGCTCTATTCTAAATATTCATGTGTAATTATATATATAAATATGGATATGTGTGTGTATCTACATTTGCAACAAAAGAAGTTTTAAACCTGTTTTTGAAGGCAGCAAGGTGATGTACCAAACATAAAAAATTGTTCCCACTGAAAGCAAAGTCCACTCGTTCATTCCCCAAGCAAACATCCCATGTGTTTAGCAAAACTGCCATTAAGCAAGAGGTTTACTTCAGAACGGAGCATCCCTCGTAATGCGGAAGCCCATTTGGGCTTAATTTAACTTTGATCTCTATTATTTACTTGTGCAAGCAGACAAAGGACGAATCTTTTTGCCACCAACTTTCACCATGTCTAATCAGAAAAAAAAAAAAAAAAAAAAACTGTCAAGATAAAGGAATGCCCCCACACTGTCTCTGTATTTTAAGACTCCCCTGAAACTTCTTTTAAGTACTGGGGTCGAATTGCACCCTCTGCCTTTCTCTATTGGATTTTAAAATCCTCTCTATCCTGGAAAAATAGTTCTGAAGTTTGTTGTACAGAAGGATATCACTTTTCTTTTCTCTTTTTGGTACCACAAGCCACCTTGGCTGGGACCCATGAGAGCACCCCCATATGCAGGGAGAGAGCACTCCCAGATGTGAGGAGAGGGCCCCTGCACACTTGGTGAGGGAGCAGCCTTTTAGGGATCAATCCTGGTCATCGAGGTGAGAGGCATGGTTTCCTACCAACTAGGTAACTCCTTGGTCTCAAAATATTAGACATAAGTGGATGAAATTGAATTGTGCAAAGAAATGGAGCCTTTTTTTTCTATATCACAGAATCCTCCCTCTATACTAACGTGTCTCTAGATAAGTCAATATTTATTGTGATTTTGACATATAGTCCCCTTAATATGAGATGTTCCAATTTCATGACCAAAATTCAAGTAATGTAAGAAAAGTCGCTTAACTCTAGTCAACTTATTTTTTAAACTTTTTTTTCCTGATCCCATGATATCGTGACTTTTATGAAGCATTTTACAGAGATCTTTTTTTTTTTTTTTTCAGATGATAAAATGTGGGAAATGGTGATCAAATGTGTATTCCCTTCTCACAAAATGTAAGTTTTTGTATTCTATACAAAATGAATTTGTTCACTAGTTGCAAAACATATATGATACAAAATTGATAAATCCCATCATGGGATATGGTGAAAAAAGTTCAAAAAATATAGTGTTGACCAGAGTTGTTTAACTCTAGTGACATTACGTAAATTTGAGTCATGAAATTGAAAAAACAAAATTTAAAGTGAACCAATATGTCAAAACCCCATATTTATTTTGTGAAAGCAAATTTGAAGGTGAAAGTCTAGGGTATGAGATCTCTAGGTTGATCTACTCAATAAATCATCCCAATAGTATGCAAAAACAATAATCTACGCAACGGAAAATAAACTAAAAAATCACACACCACAAAGACACCAAATTTAGCGTGGAAAATCCTAACCGGGTGAAAAACCACTAATCCGAGCTGAATTAACAATTAAACACTATAAATCTCACAATCACAAGAAACTCAGATTTCATCCCCACATATCCCCTACATAAGGACTGAAGTTACATGTTACCTTGTGTCGCTTCATACTTCAACGACTTCACATTGTTGATTGCAACAGATTCAATCATGCGCTTGACTCCTTAAATCTTCTACGTAAGAAGATGATCTTCTACAAGGGATGCAGAAGAACCCGGCTCTCTAGAATATTTAACAGCACAACTATTTTTCTCAATTAAATCTCTAATTCAGAACTTAAAAGATGATCTATGTATCTCTTTGGATAGAGAGTAACACCCAATATATAAACTCAAATCCCTGCTTAGAACTCCTAATAATAATTCAATCAGGAAATCAGTCTTTAAACAGAATTCAGATCAAACTAGGCTAGCAGCGAGCAGGTCCCTCGCTGTAAAGAGGTGCCTCTCGGTTTCAACGATTTTGACAGAAGTTGGATCATTTTGTCAGCCGATTTTATTGACCCTTAAGAGAGGCAAAAGGTGGAGAATCATATTTTGCATGCCCCTTTTCCGAGATACGTTTGGACCACGTATCTTTCCCCACTGCATCCAAATGGATCAAAACGAGCTGAAACCCATAATCACAGGCTGGGATTCTGGTCATTAGTAAAGATTTTCCCAATCTAGATGGGCTCCATGAACTGTTTCACCTGCTTGAAAGCTACGGGTACCGGTAGCCGTTTTTCCCCAGCGAATGAACGTTTAAAAACGACCCAAGCCGGCCCAACGGTCCACATTCTACTTTGTTAAAACAAGAAAGTGATAGGTATTGGGATTCACGGGATTGATAGTTGATAGAGAATGCTTGGCCAAACAAACAACAGATTCGTTTGTGATTAGCCCTTTGTGATTAGCCCCTTCATAATGATCCTTGCTCCATTGATAATGACACCATTCTTCCTTTCGCCCTTTTTCATTGCGTTTCTTAGAGTCCTGCGTCATCTGTTTCATTACCACTGTTTGCTTCGAAGACTCGCAGGGTTGATATAACATGTCCTCTTGCTATTGGACGGCTATAAAGTGCTTTTAAATGTTGTTTACACCACTTCCAAGAAAAAGTAGTAGTGGATGTGGCATGTGAGGACTGAGATCCACTAAGGCCTGTTTGCCAAGTGCTCAAACTCAAACCCATTCATCTTCCATTCCCATGCCGAAAGGCGAAAGTAACCTCTTGATGTCACTTGTCAGCCGCATTCATAAGTGATATGGGTAATTCCACTCATACTCGATCAACTTCCTCTTGAAGCACTGCGCACCACATGGGGGCGCACAAGACGACACTGTAGCAACTGCCCCTTTTTTTTGCTTTTTTTTAATAAAAAGATGCTCGTGAATGCATGTAGTGTAATTTGTTATCTTATCCCCACTAACTGGGTTCGAGTAGCTTCTCAAATGGATGTGCACCTAAAACCTGCACAACTAACCATGACTGTTTTGGCATCATCAAACGACAATTGATAGTGGATCGGCACCGCTCAATCTAAAGTGGGTCCCACTAAAGAAAATGAGCATAGAAATTCTTCTGTTCTGTCAGTTGATTGAGGAGATTTTTTATTTTTGGAGCTCTTTCATTGACGTGTACTGGAATGGAGGGGTTTGGGATCTTTTACTGCTGCTTCATGTGAGAAGTGGAGCCCACCTACAAAATGTTCGCCCGTGAGGGACAGGTGACAAGTGAGGGCGTGGTTGTGGTTAAGTTGCTCCAGTCACGGGTGTGGCTTGCACGCCTCCATAGAGACAAAAACGCATTTGAGAATGTGGGCCTTGATCCCTTAAAACTCCATTCCTCCCATTGCATTCAGACCTAAAAAACACAAACCAAAAAAGACTAGTCCGGATCCAGTGGTCAGCAGCCCTATCAATCTAATTGTGAGGCCCGTTTATAAAATTACTGTACTTGAAAACATTCTTTGATCCATTGGGGTAGCCCTACCTTACCCTGAGACTTTGAGTGTAGGCATTGATTGATGCACATAGCCATTGTAATCTTATGAAATAAATACTAAAACAGAGTAGAACATGAAAGCAATGAGAATGGAGTTTCAATACATTGTAAGTTCTGAATCAAACTCATATAAAACCAATATCAACTATGCTTAAATGTCTGCAATATTTCAGGTGATTTGACTCGCTATCGACCTCATGAACACTCTCGAAGAGCAAAATTATGTTGTAAAATTTATATCGCCAATGTGATTGTTTTGCCATATACAATCACCACAATTGGTCCCCAAAGGTTTAAGGGAGATGATGTTTGAAAGGATAGAATTGGTAAAAAAAGACTTATCTCCACAGTTCAAAAAGATCACAACTCATGAAAAGTTGGTAAAAATGACTGCTTTTAAATGAATTTTTTTTAAAAGAAACATTTGGTGATTGTCGTCAATCTGTGTCCACTCGTCACAACACGTGTATTATATATGCGTACATATGGAGATTTTAAAAAATACATTAGGTACACTATATTTTCAAAGATATAAATTGAAGAGTTTATTAAGATATACAAATTATAATACATACTTATTATACAACTCTTTTTGAAAAGAAGATTAAACTGAAATCTATTTAAAAAACATTAATATGAAAACTTTACATTTCAAGAAACATGTATATCCTTACATACAACAAATACTAAATATGTTTCAATAAAGTTGAGACAAGGTTTTTGATGACGATGATGGCGATGATGTTAGAGGGCATATTTGTTATGCATAAGATTTCTTACTCTCTGGCGCACAATGTGCAGGCACACGGTGTTCAGAGCCGCAAAAGCTATTCTGCATTCTTGAATGGTCTTTCTTTACAATATGATAGGTGAAAGTTTTCCTAAGATTCATACCATTATGGTTAAAAATTAAGATCAAAGGGAATTTTTAAAAATGAGCATAAATAACATTTTGTTTTAGGAAAATAGAATAAAAAAATTAAGAACTAACTACTAGGGTAATGACTATATTATTTATTTTCCATTTTCTTTTTATTCTATTTTTTTAAAAGGAAAGGTTATTAATTTGATGCTCATTTTTTAAATTTCACTTTTAGTTTTTATTTTTAACCACTTATACTATGAATCAAATGTATTCAATTCCTATGTATTATAATGCAAATTAACAAACAGACCTTGAGTGTAAAATTAATATAAAATATATTATTAGATACCGGTCATCAAAAAGCTTCAATACACATTTGCTTTTCTTTTCTTAACCTCTCTTAAGAAAATCCAATTAACCAAAGAGTACATATATGACTTTTTTGAAGTTTCTGTCTTTATGAACAACGACTTTTAAATCATAATAATGAGTCCTCAAGGAATTCTGCCCAACCACATATACATGACATATACTTTCGAGTAAGTTTTGATTCTTCTGTCCAGGCTTAAAGCTTACCCACCTCCGATTCAAACAGGATTTGGGTTTGGTTTGGTCTAACCCTCTCATCCCTCCTCCCGAGTTGAACTCGGTTGCTCTCTTATGAAGCACCCCACATGATGATGTATGTCCTCATTCATCACCATTATCTTCTTCAAGAGAGCCTTCTTATTTCCCATGAACAATTTGGGTCAGCGAGGGTACTTGATGACTTCGTAGAAATCCTTGTATTTGTATCCAATCCAAGCCACATTAATGCCTCTCGCTTACAAGCTTAAAAATGGAAAAAGTTTAAAACACGCAAGGGTAAATCCGTCCATTGATTATCAACTTAAAAAGGACAAATGAAATGACCCAAAGAAACAGAAATTATCAGCTATCTTTCTCTATAAATAGATCCTCCTCTCTGCAAAGATAATGCACACACAGACCAGAGATTCTTCAAAACCCCAACAATGGAGTTTCAAAAGAGAAGATCTCAAGTACTCTCCCTTTCATATGACTATTTTTATTATACATAACAGAGGAAGAGTGCAGTTAATAACTAGCTTTTGCTCTGCTTTTTTTTTTTTGCATGGAAAAATGATTTGATTTTAAGCCGCTTGGTAATGTGTATCTATCTTATAGTCTTTGATGAAGAAGAAATTGATTTCTGAGATTTTGCTTCTGGGTTCTGCCTTTCAATGAAGTTTTAGTGAAGAAGGACTTCTCTTTAGACATTCTTCTTCCTATTTTTTATTTTACTTCAATCTGTAGGTGATTTTCTTCTCTGTTTTCTTGTAGAAAATGGCACTGATGATGGTGGTATCCTTTTCCTTTCCCACTTCATTCATATCTACATATAACAATTTTGTTTTTCTTATCAAAAGATTCCATTTTCCCTGTTTTTACTGTTATTCCTCTCTACCCTGTTCTGGGGTCTCTGCTTTTGCCTTTCTCATTTCTCAGTCCAGAAAAGAAGTCTTCTTTTAATTGAAAAGTTTTGATTTTTATCCTGCTTTCTTTGTTGGTTCTCTCTGTAAAATGCAGCCTTTCATTTTTTTTTTTACTCTTCTAAAGTTCTCTAATCAATGTTGAAGTTGTCTTCTCTTGGAAAACAAAGAATAGTTTTTAATGCTTCAATCTCATTCAGTCATTCCCTCTCTAACCCCAAACCTCCATCTATCCACAGCTATTTCAGACAGTTTCCCTGCTTGTAATTGGATTTCTGAGCTTAAGAAGAGTGGAATGCCGAATGAACCCTACATCGGAAGCGTTCAGTTACGAGGCCACGACATGCAGAGCCCACAGCGTGTCGTTGACTGATTTCGGAGGAGTTGGAGACGGTGTAACGTCCAACACCATGGCCTTTGCAAAGGCCATCTCCCATCTGAGCCAGTACGCATCGGACGGTGGAGGGCAGCTCTACGTTCCTGGAGGCAAATGGGTCACAGGAAGCTTCAATCTCACCAGCCGATTCACTCTCTTTCTCCACAAGGATGCAGTTATTCTCGGCTCCCAGGTATGTTTTATGATCTTTCCTTCTCCTACTTTCAGAGTTTCGGGATGTGTTATCGGCCGTGAGAACACGTATCGGGCGTTACGTGGATTATAAAGTGTTTCGGGCCCCTTCCTACTTCTTTGATGTTTCCGTTTGGGCCCTTTTCAGTACAGTGGGCCCCCACTATCATCACAATGGCTCACTGTTGCCTCCGTGATTTGTCAGATCCGTTTGGGTATCCACTCATGTGTATCCACAGCCGGATTTTGAGGAAAAAGACTGTAAGAGAATATATATGGCTGGATCACGTAAAAATTAGCACCATCAAATTATCCTAGTCCTTGATTTAATAGTCGTAACTGAAATCTTTAAGCCTTAGACTTTTATTTTTATTTTGAAGATTTAGTCCAATGACTAGTAAAAGTTGGGTGTTCACATGAAGATAAGACCTTGAAAAGGAGATAAGAGTTTGAAAGGAACTGCGCTAATGAAAGATGAGGGCCTTTTAGAGCTAGTTGAATTGGACATGTAGTCCGCTCGTAAGAGAAAATTGTCCATGATATTGGACTATATCTTCGCGAAGTTTGACTAACAGGACTCTCACGTATAGGCAGCGTGAGATTTTCAATCCCCAATCACCACAAAGTGGGACCCTGCATTAAAGGTGGGCACAAAAGTTTCGCGAAGTGCCCCTCTTATGTGAATACTTGCCTACCCAAATATGATATAAAAGGTAATGTATATTTCTTTTTGTTGAGTTGGCCCACTGGCCAGGAGATGAAACTTTAATCCTCCTGTCCCTGTCCCTGTCCTGGCAAGGCGGGGGAGATATGGGAGCGGGAGTTGCTATCCACGGCAACTACTACTTCCATCTATGTTCTTTTTGGTGTATCCCTTTTCTTTGGTGGGCCATCAGCCTATATAGAAATTTTTTTTGCTGAATTGGCCCACTGGTCAGGAGAGGAAACTTAGCCTCCATAAATAAGTGGGAAACTCTCACTTATTTATGAATAAAAATATACAAATACTTACATATATATTAATAATATTTCTATTAAGCAATAATTAAGTTTCCTTTATAAATGCTAGTTTCTGATGAGGCCCACCCACATGGATGCATGAAGAATATGATAACCTAAAATATCAAATTGATCAAATGATTTTAGCACTTGGCCTTCAAAATGTAAAGGCTATAGGTTGTGTCAATATTTTATCTAATGGCGACTAATTCCCAAAACCAATGTCAATTCAGAAGAGGTTGGTCTTAGGTGAGGTTTTTATACGAAAACATGATGCTCTCAAGATTTTGCCCAATTTAATAACTGGATGAATGGATTCTGGCCTGGGTTCCAATGGGTCCATTGGGTACACCCTGAACGAGATCAGGGTTAAGACCTGTTTGTGGTGCCCTTGGGATAATGAAATCTCACCCTGCACAAAAACACAAATTTAATGCTCTCCTAATAACTATCCATTGATCCCAGATTTTGGCATGACGCCCTATGATCAATGGACAGAGATTTTCAATGAAGTTGAATTTTGACCGGGATTTGTTAGCAATCCCTCCTATTTGTGGGGCCAATTGATCAGCTTAGCTGCGATGTGGCCTTTTCTTCATTAGCCATATGTGATTTACTGAAGTCTCACCGTGGAAGATTCACTATAAATTGGCAATCAAAAGAGTATAGTTGATTTAGTAACATGTGTAAGATTATAGTGGCAGAAAATCACAAGAAGTCTATTTTTGTACCAACTCCAAATGTATAGTCCCAAGAAACTACACTAGTTTCATTTTAGTCCGATTTGATAATGTAATAATATAGAAAAAGATGTCTAAACTCACCATCAAGTATTCCCAGAATGAATGCCTGCATCACAAAACCAAAAGTTGAAGATTGCATACGCAGCTGAAATAGAAAAAATGTTCAGTTGTAATAACAAGTTAGGAATGTGATTGTCAGCCATTCCTTTCTTCATTTTGAGCTGGATTGGTCACCTCCTTCTATGTGGTTCATGTATCACTTCCAAATTGCTATTGATTATATCATTTGCTTTATTCTGTCGCATTTGAGTTGCTAATGTTGGTACATAAACTGTTGTTGTAGGATATGAACGAATGGCCTATCATCAATCCCTTGCCTTCATATGGAAGAGGAAGAGATCATGCTGGTGGAAGGTATAGTGCTCTCATTATGGGATCAAACCTCACTGATGTGGTAATAACAGGTACTTTTTCATATACAAATCTCTCTTCTTTGTTTTCATCTTGAACTTTATTATTTTCTCATACATAATTTGAGGATTGAGTTTGCTGATTTCTCATGACAAACTGCTCTGCTTATGCCCTCTGTTGGATTTTAAGGGGATAAGGGCACAATCGATGGCCAAGGCGCTATGTGGTGGGCGAAATTCCACCAAAACAAGCTGAAATACACTCGTGGATATCTCATTGAAATCATGTTCTCCGATCAGATCCTGATATCCAATCTTAACTTGGTGAACTCACCCGCGTGGAATGTCCATCCTGTTTATAGCAGGTTCTCTCCTTCAACATCAACCTACATCTGCATATTATTACACTTTCACTGATGTCATTTTTAAGGAATCATATTCATAGCAAGGGCAAATCCCACCACCCTGAAGTTTAAAATCTCACATATCCTTCATTTTGCTAAATCTTTCTTCAAATTGCATTCAAAGAACTGAAATATTACAAAAAAAAAATTGTGTCAACCACAAAATTATATTCTTTTTCACTACTATTTTTCAAAGTCTGTAGTATTTTTACCCATATTTGTAGTTCATCCGCTATTGGATTTGGTACATACGGCAGACTTGTCTAAGATCCAAGCTTACCACCTTGGAGGCATAAATTTGAGCTTTTCATTGTTCCAAGATATTTAGAAGATTTCTTGAGAACATTAGATGAATAGTGGAGGACTTTCAATAAAATTAGTTCTGCTTTCATGGTCTAGTTTTCTTTCTTATAACTATGCTAATTTGGTCCTATTTCCTTAATGCCATTTGTTATATGCAGTAATATTATCGTGAAAGGAATTACAATAACTGCCCCAATCAAATCTCCAAACACTGATGGAATAAACCCAGGTTTGTTATTTATTATGCTTCTTCAATTCCTAGTTTTTACTTCTCCGCCCCTGCTTTGTGGTGGTACAAATATGGTTTCACATGAAACTGGACCAGTACTCTCATTTGATGCCTATAAATTAAATACATATATTTTGGTATTCATAGGGCTTATATGATGATCATATTGACAAATATTCATTTACAGTCATCCTCATTTGATGATATTCCCTATCTTCAAATATTAACGAGATGCACACGCATGAATACAATGCCAAAGCCAAAATCTTAAAAAAGAACAAGCACTGCTCAATAGGGCTGTCAACCAGTTGAGCCAGGTTGACTTGGCTCAGTTGGGATCTGGCTCAGGCTCAAGTTAAGCTAATTGAGCGGAGCTCAAGCTTGGGCCTACTATATTTGACACTATTAAGAGCCCGGTTCGGGTTCAATTGAGTAAACATTATCTATGAGTCCAACACCAAGTTCGCCCAAGCTTGGGAACATATGTAAGAGGGAGACAAGCTAACCTCAAGCTCATCTCCTTGAGATTGAATTGAGCTCAAACCAAGCTGAAGTTGTGGATCGAGCTGCTGAGCTTGATCAACACTGACTCATTTACATCCCTACTGTTCAATCATATTTGTTGGTTTTCCAATTTATGGTCTGATTCTTTCAATAATTTCTTTCTCGTGCTCTTCAGATTCTTGCACTAACGTGCGAATTGAAGACTGCTCCATAGTGTCCGGCGATGACTGCATTGCCATTAAAAGTGGTTGGGATGAATATGGTATCGCTTTTGGGATGCCTACGCAGCATGTAATTATCCGAAGGCTCACTTGTGTTTCGCCCACTAGTGCCACTATTGCCCTAGGCAGTGAGATGTCCGGCGGGATCCAAGATGTCCGAGCTGAAGATATTACAGCCATCAACACTGAGTCTGCTGTGAGAATCAAAACAGCGATTGGAAGGGGTGGATTTGTAAAGAACATATATGCAAAGAGGTTCACAATGCACACCATGAAGTATGTGTATTGGATGACAGGCAACTATGGCAGCCATGCTGATAACCACTATGATCCAAATGCAGTTCCTGAAGTTCACACTATCAGTTATAGTGACATGGTTGCAGAGAATGTTACCATTGCTGCTAGATTGGAGGGAATCGATAAAGCGCCTTTCACTGGCATATGTCTTTCCAATATCACCATTGGATTGGCGGAAAAATCTAAGAAACTGCCATGGGACTGCACCTATATTAATGGAGTGTCAAGCTTAGTGACACCCCAACCATGCCCTTCGTTGCCTGAGCAGGGTTCAGATGCAAGACCCTGCCCTTTTCCTGAAGACAGTCTACCTATTGATAATGTGGAACTTCAGCAGTGCAAATACAACAGCTACAACGTATAAGAATCTATATATATACTTTGCTTATGTATACTTTGCTTGGCTTGATTTAATCGCAAAGTATTTCTTATGTGTTTCTGGCTTCTTAGCTCTTAATGTATAAATTTTCTAGCTATCAGATGCTTCAAGTAATGAAAGGAATGATTGTGTAACTGTTTACAAGGTTCTCTCTTCCACTAGATGATGAACAAACCACACAAAAGGTTCATTCTAATTTCCTGTTCAATTGGCATGATTAATGAGCCACATTGCCTTTAATTAAACCAACTATAAAGACCCAGAAGGCTAGAGCATGCACCTTATGCGCATGAATCCGAATATTTTTTTTTCCTCCATGTAACGGGCACTAAAAACCATTCCAGAAGTAGGCTCAACCGAGTGCAGGCCATACCTCTCCCTTTCAGGAAATTGGTTTGATACCTTGTATAATGTGTATCTGTCTGGTGTTGCCAAATTCAAGTCTTACAGCCCTTTTTATTTGCTTGAAGTTAAATTTCTAGAAATTCTAAGAAATATATTTTTTTAAAACGGGCTAAAATTTAAGAAAAAATAAATGTACATCCATAAAGGACTATCAAATAATCTCTTCTTTAATGAAAAATAAATTAAAGGGAGATGTAAAATGAATATCCAGCTATCGCTTTTGAAAATTATTTTTCATCTCCTCTTAATCTATCTTATGGCACATTTGTGTAATTTGCCTTCCTGTGAAAGGAATTGGAAAACTGAAATATTTTTTCACAGAATAACTTTTCCATCATTTGATGAAGATACTTTGGAAGATCTTTCCCATCATTTGATGCAGATACTTTTAAGGGAGGATATTATTCATGTGCCCTTATTTATAGTCATCAAGGGCGGACCAAGAATTCTTTTTTTTTTTTTTTTTTTTTTTTTTTTTGGGGTTGGGGGGGGGGGGGGTGCCACTATGTAGAAAAAAATTCTTGAGGGTTTTCTTGAACTTTTTGGAGGAGGGCCATATGAAAAAAATTATAATGGGCAATTCAACCATCAGTCAAAAATCACTTCATATAAGTGAACAATTCATTAAAAAAAGATTGTCCAAGATGCTTTAAATGAAACTATGAGAATTTTAACTTTCGAGCAAAGATATTGTTCATCTGGTTCAGCTGCCACCATGTATGCATGTTCGCGGGTTGTTGTAAGGGATGTATAGAAATATCGGACCTTTGACATATATACACACACCCATAAGGTCATTCTAGCCGTTGATTTAATACTCTCGAAGCTTAACGGTCTTTTAACTATAGCAATATGTTAAAATAAAATAAAAAAAATCAATCCATCACTTGATAAAGATCAGAAACAAATTAGGGCTGGTTGAAGACCATATGATAGCAGTGAAAGTGTGAAGGGGTACAAATACAATGACCAAAGGTGGATCAAATAGGCCCATATTAAAATGCACCTATTACCAGAGTCCGACAGGCATGACTCCTAAAGCCCAATAAAGAATCCTCATGGGCTCATACTAAGGTGCCGTTTGACATCTCTTAAATTTACCTCTTATTATTTTAAACCGGTTCAAAACAGACATTAAAGCGATTGGTAATGCATTTTACCGTGTCCATTTGGAAAGGGGATAAGACATCAAACGTCTTATTCATGTAGTCAAGAAAGTGGTAAGATTTAAAGTAGACACACATGTCTTAAGCGGAAAGACATTGCATGAACAATATTTTGGACGTTAACCCTAACGGTCCCCTTTTTTCAATTTTGGATTACCTTATGGGACCCACAACCATGATCTACACAGTTAGAAATGTGAAGAAGGTCCAACATGGCCATCTATCCAAAGTTCAACCGTTGGATGATCACGGATCTTGAGATATTTGCAAAGAAAGCAGACTGTTGGATTTGGATTTTTGGACCTTGTGGGCCGCACAATCAAGATCTGAATCGTCCATCCTCTTTGGAAAGCTACAAATAGCTATGGGATCAAGTTTAAGGTGTTAACTAATTATAGATATTGAGATATTGGTTAAAAGCATATACCATTAGATGTAAACAAGCTTATGTCTCTTTCATGTTACTTACCGTCAATCCGATTTTTATGAATTATAAATTATTCTGGGCCACTAAATCATGATCCAAACTACCCATAGTCTTTAAAATGTGGAACATGTGTCTATGATAGAATTTCAACCATTATATAATCATAGATTTTGAGATATTTGTAAAAAACTCAAACCATTAAGTATATTTTTACATCTATCTTACCAAGTAGTCTAATTTTAAAATATTTAGGTCTTGCCAAACAATCTATTCATAATATATATATATATATATATATATATATATATATTTGTGTGTAAATGTCCCCCGTTGGGACCATGGGACGGTCTAGATCCTCACTCACCTTTACCGCCGTAATTGACAGCCCTGCATCATAATAAAACTTCATTTTCGGTGGTACTCTAATCCCTTGCAAATAGAGAGAGAGAGAGAGGAGTCGGATTCGGAGGAGAGTTTTCTATCCTGGCCGTCGTAGAGAAAGGTAAAAACCCTCTTCTTTCTTTACCTCTCTTCAACTCGAAACCCTAGAATTCCCAATTTCTAGGGTTTCCAATCTCTCCAACTTCTATCTAGATTTCGCACTATTTGATTTATTTTTTCCCCCTTTCCTTCTTCTGGAATCTACCCAAGATTTCTGATTTTTAGGTTTCTCTGCGATCCTTTTCTCTACTCTGAAAACTATTGCAGATGTTTTCCTTCTTTGTTTGATTGTTTTAATGTCTGATTGTTTCTCAACATCCTTGTAGATATCATTCCATTTATTAAAGAAATCATCTTTGTGGGTTGGGTGACTGGCATCAGACAAGTTTGTTCTTAATCAGGCGGCTCTCTCTATTAAGGTACTTTATCCCCCGCCAAGAATTGAGGATCTTTCATAGGTCTTTTGAAATAATAGGGTTGGTTCATTGGATTTGGATCATGAACAACTGTTAAAGATACAATCGTAAGAAGCTTGGGATGTTGTTGGTTGTACTTTTTTTAAAAATTAGTATTGGTAATGTTTTTTCTGTTTACTACGGTGCCTTTGGGTTGGTTGCGTCTCCAATCAATCACCAGTGGTTTCAATATTTTTGACTGTTGGGTCTTTGGAAATTTGAAACCACGTGATTTGGAATACTGTTTTTTTTTGTTCCAGATCAGTGTTTATAATGAAGATATGGGGTGGAAAGGGACGAAACTACATCCTGGCTAATGTGGTTTTAGATTTCTACATCTTACCTGGGGACGAAACTCCCCAGGATTACCATTTACCATCTATTATGGCATTATATTTGAAGGGATTCTGATTTGGGGTACATTAAAATGCATCCAATTTCAATGAACTAGTGTGTAGCATAATGGCAAGGTGCGTTCCCATTACGGGAGAAAAATAGTGATCAGAAGAATCATATTACTGCTTAATGTTGCTTCTAGTAGAGAAAAAACAGCACTCAATTGCCGTCTCCAATATCTCGAGTGACCTTGCATTGCTCTCTCTTAATGGTATTTTTGGGCAATGGTCATAATTCTTCACCAGAAAAAAAAAAAAAAAAAGTCAGAACAACTTCGAACTAGATGGTAGATCAGACCTAAACATTAGCACTGATTTCTAGATTGACACAAAATGTTGATTCAATTTCCATTGTTGGTCGAGAGAGGTATACCTATTTTGCCTTGGGCTTCTGTACTGTAACAATCCAATACTGCAACTAGGCTTGTAATAAGTGTTTGGTTTGTTACTGCTTTCGTGGACACATTCAAGACCACAATTACCACTATATCCACTTTCCTTCAAACATTCCTAAATTTTTCCTTCCAATTGCTCAATTCTGTTTAACACATTATTAATGTTACTACGTCATCCTCTTACATTTGCATCTTTTTCTGAACCTTTTCTTGTTATGCTGTTATATGTGCAAGAGTTTGACATTCTAATTAATCAAATACCTATAGAAGTTATTTGATTAATTTTCAACCTGTGCATTTCCGTTCTTTTTGGACCTGAAATCCATTTTTTAAGCTATTTATTATCTTAGGATTACATGTGTCTTGGTCATATTGGACTTTTCAGTGAATATCTTGTCTTGAAACTTGAAACTTGAAACTCTAGCTACAGGCCTTCAGGTTCAGGGTCACTTAATGAATCATTTCTTACCTGCATAGAAGCTATAACAGACAAGAATATTTTATGGGAGTGGCTAATGTTCTTTTTTTTTTATATTAGTTACAGAGGAATTAAAGTTCTTCTGTGAGTCAGCATTGTTGATCATTCAACTATATGCATTTTATTTTTTGGATGTTTTGAATTTTGAATCCATGCAATTAGATGACTACTTTTTTGTGTAAATAGTCTATGGGAAAAGAATATATGCATTTGCTCTCTCTCTCTCTCTCTCTCTCTCTCTCTCTCTCTCTGTGCGCGCGCACGGCCCCCCTCTTGTTAGCTCACCATACGTCAATCCCCAGGTGGATCCACAAGGAGGTGAGCTCAAGTGTTCAGTAGAGGGGGGCCAATATATATGTATAATTGTATATGTAAATGCTTCAATGACATTGATATACGGCACAGTTACTTGTTATATTATTCTTTTTAATGTCGTTTTGATAGATTAGATTAGCTTCAACAATTTTAAGAGGGCATTGGGCTTTCTTGTCCCTTGTTTGGTTTCTGTTCACCGTATAGATTTTAGTGTTCCATTTTCCTTTATCATTATTATTTCTTTTCCCATATTTGAGATCTTATCTGTTATGAGCTCTTGGCTAATGGAACTTCTATTTTCATATTCATCTTCAAGGTTTAAGTGAAAAGAAGTCATGACAACAGCAGCCCGTCCCACATGGGCACCTGCAAAAGGTGGTAATGAGCAAGGTGGTACTCGAATTTTCGGCCCCTCCCAGAAATATTCTTCTAGGGATCTTGCTGCTCATACAGCTCTAAAGCCCAGGTATGTGTTGTATATTTTTACTTCTAGGCCTTTGTCTTGTACACTCTTATAGAATATTTGACAGCCTTTTAAATTTATATGATTCTTCTATTGGAACATGTTTGGAATATTTTGAGAACTTTCAAAATATTCCTTTTGGGCCTTGTCCTGTTCTTTTTTCTTCTTCCTTTTCTAAGAACTTTCAAGGATATGGTTCTTTTATCTGTAATAATGTTTAATGATGAGTAAATATTATGCCTGGTCAAATTCTAAGTAGAAGGGTTTTTTTTTCCTGCACTCTCCATTGCTACATGCGCGGTGGTCTTGCCTTCCCTAATGGTGGTCAATTTAGCTGACCTGCTTTGAACAATCAAAGCAGTCTCTCTCTCTCTCTCTCTCTCTCTCTCTCTCTCTCTCTCTCTCTCTCTCTCTCTCTCTCTCTCTCTCTCTCTCTCTCTCTCTCTCTCCGTTTGTGCATGCGCGCATGTGCGTCCACGTGCAGTGGGTTTAAATACTGTGGGAATCTTTTTTCATTTTTGTTGTTGATGTTGTGTGTTGTCTGCGGGCATTTAGGTCTTAACGGAATCTTGGGGTGCGGTATGACCTATTCCACAGATGTGATTGGTACAGGCAGTTGCATTCATTATGTAAAGGCCTTTGCATATAACAATCATATTAAAAAAAAAAAAAAAAAGACAATACAAAATATTGGCACTAGTATTTTATGGGCATTCATTATATGTGTAGATTCGGAATGAGTATTTTATGGGCATGCTATGAAATTAATATGAAGAATTTCTCATTAAAAAATCAGAAATACTCTGCCTTTGGTTTCTATTACGTCACGGGGGGACATTTATTTGTGATGCCCATGTGTTTATGCTTGTATTTATTATATGTCCATTTTGAAATAAACATACGCCTGATATCTGATCTCTTATTCTTTTTTAATTTTTTTTTTTTTTCGCAGAAAGGACGGGCAGGATACCCAAGATGAATTGCAGAAGAGGAATCTCCGGGATGAGCTTGAGGAGCGTGAACGAAGGCATTTTTCTTCGAAGGACAAGGTCTATGGTAAGGGAGAAGTTTGGATTATGTCTTTAGTCTCTCAATTTATTTGATCGTTTTCCTGTTAGACACATGCGTGTATATGTATATTTCAAAAAGTGCACCTCCCGTTCAGTCAATAAATTTCTAGTAAAAGGTGACCAGTAATAATCCTTCTCTATCTAATTCTGTATATTACTATTGTTGTCCCTGTCATAACTCATAATCATTTATTGAATATTATAATTTTTTTGATTTTTTTCTCTGTGTGCATTAATTTTGAATTCAATCAATATGGTTCCAGATGACAGAGATCGAAGAAAAGGAGCAAGCACTGCCCTCCTCTTGGAAGGTTGGGACCTTTTACCAAACTGCTGTGTATTTCTGATATCATAAATTGAATAAACCTTTTATTAAGTTATTTGCTCAATCATCATTTTTAAATTTAGGTACAAAAAGAGATGCTGAAGACCGCCTTGCTCCAAAAAATGTTGATGCTGATGATTCTGATGTGGATGTCAAAAGCGAAGATGAAAGGTAGATGGTTCGTTTAAAATGTACTTTTTGGAAGAATTTCTCTCTTTGGAAGCTGAATTATTTTGTTGAAATGGTGAAAAATGTGTGTTTAGTGATGATGACGACGACGATGAGGATGATGCTGAAGCTTTAATGGCGGAGCTCGAACGAATAAAGAAAGAGAGAGCTGAGGAGAAACTTCGGAAGGTTGGCTTTATTGCGATCTAGTAGACTTTCTGTGCCTTTTCCCCTCGTTTTCCTCATTTCATTCAAAAGTAGCTTCTTGTACTGTTTATGCCTTGCCTTCATTTTTCTTTATCATCTCTCATTTGACTAAAGTTCTGTCTAATACATTAGCTTCTCATTAGAAAAACAAAAAAACAAAACAAAAAACCAATATTGATGAACATTGGATCTTATTGTAAATATTTGCAGTTCTGCAAGAACTCCTTTGCTTTAAATACAAAAATCACTAAAACACAGATTTAGATGATGATGATCGACATTATGACATTCGAAATCGCTATATAATAAATGTTAATGAAAAGTCTACTAAAGATTTTTAATACTTTCCTTTTACTTTTTTTTTTACTTTTTTTCCTCTTTTTTTTTTTTTTTTTTTGGATTGGTTTTTAGCACTTTCCAAATTTCAAGAAGTTCCATTGTGTTTTTTTCCTCCATTCTCCACCAGCTTGGAGAAAACCAACCAAATTATACATTTTTCATTATGAAGCGTGCCCCTATTTCCGTAAGTCTTGGATTTCCTCTAGTAATTCCATCTATGTTGAATCTGAAGTAACTCTCTGGACGGGGTTGCCAAAAACAATGACCTCAACTATATGATGCCACTCAAACTCCGTAATTCCTGGGAGATTGTTTAACATAACATCAGAAAATTATTTGGTCTGATTCCTTGAAAAGCAGTTTGTTTTAACCTCAAACCATGCAGGCATTTTTCTGGCTGTCAGCCAACAAAATTCTACTTTGAAATGGAAGGAGTGAGGTGATTAACAGGCGTGTTAGTCCGAAATAAAGAATCACGTCTCTGCTTTGGACAATTGGTTAAAACAATTTTATAGATGGAAATGCTATTGGGAAATTGGGCCATTAGATGCTGGAGAAACCATATAAGTAGGAGATGAGATATTAAAGCAACAGAGACTTTGAAAAGAGACCAAAAGAGAGAGAGAGAGAGAGAGAGAGAGAGAGAGAATAGATGGCCATAAAAATAGACCATTCAAAAAAAAAAAAAAAAGGTTGGAGATGAGATATTATGCTAGCCCTCTCATGTCTGGTGGAAGTTGGTGATTCTAACAGACAATATTGCTAGTGGAGTTTAGAATTTAGATTGTTTGAAGCTTCTTTTGGGGACCATTAACTGTTAAAGAAAATTCTATAAATGCATCATCATTGGTGGAAGGCAAGGGTATCATGGAGATTGTCCTTCATGCTGTAGGAGATTAGAAGTATGTTTGCATCCTTAGAGGTGTGCTTTTGCCATGTTCCTCAAATTGTAAATGGGTAGGTAGATGCTCTTGCTGAAAGTGGGAAATTTAGACTTTAGAGACGAATTTTCCCTATTAAATTTTTTAGCTTTATTGTAGGGGAAGGGGTTGTCATATCCACTCTTAATGAGCAAAGGATCATTATATATATATATAAATATATATATATAGAGAGAGAGAGAGCAAGGCTCTCCTAAGCTCAAGCTTATGATAAAATTTCATAAGCTCACGCTTTTGGAGCCCACCCTTGGTCCATCCAAATGGACCAAACACAAGACCCCCTGAATTGCACATATACACCAACTTTCGGTCAGATCTGAATTTACTGGACCATTGGATGGACCGTGTACCGATCCGAATAGACTATTGGCCATTAAACTTTTGGGGCCTAGATGAAGATTATAGAAATCCCCAATATATATATATATATATATTCCTCTTGCTTTTTTTTTAAATTTCTTTTTAATATATCCTTTATTTGTCGAAGGGAGTCTTCAATGGCTGTAGTTTATATAGAGTTTTATGCTTCTAATTTTTCTTCAGTTGTTTCTTGGTTGAAGTCAATGTTTATTATTATTATTTTTTTCAAGATGTGAGGTACTGTAAAATGGAAATGCTCAAATAACTAAGATGGGAAGGGAAGCTCTCTTTTTGTGGATAAAGTACCCAATGCAGGGGTCATCCGTTCATGGGAGTGAATCGGACCAAATAACATGGCCTTGCACAAGTGAATCAACAACAAGATAAAATTTACTTGGAAAAATGAAAACTGGATCCTTAATTCCTTCTCTCACATATCCTTGCACAACCTTGAGACCATGTGATATCACATGGAAAACCACAAACTTCATCTTATCTCCTAAGTCATCGACAAAGAGAACTAGTTTGACTGTGCTTTGTTGCATATCCATTTTTCATCCACTTGTTCCTTACCCACATGGCCTCACCAAGTCATGTCCATGTGACCAAATTGTGTCCCGCCGCAAGCTCATCCTGTTATTCTCATGGCATCTATTGGGTGCTGGCTGTTCATTGATATGTCATTGCTGCATCTTGTCGATCAAAAGTCTTTTATTCTCTTCAGGATCGGCAGATGCAGGAAGAGGAGCTGAAGGTCAAAGAAGCAGAACTGATCAGAGGAAATCCTCTACTCAACAATGCAACTTCCTTTAACGTAAAAAGAAGGTTATTTCCATTCTCAGCATCAAAATCCTGTTGATGAGTTTGTTGCTGGTTTACTTGTTGTTCATCATGAATTATCCATTATGGCAGGTGGGATGATGATGTTGTGTTTAAGAACCAGACTCGTGGCGAAACAAAGGCTCCCAAGCGTTTTATCAATGACACCATCAGAAATGATTTCCATCGCAAGTTTCTGCAGAAGTACATGAAATAGTTTGACTTTGCCGATGGTCTCATTTTAGTTTTTTCCACCTCAAGTTCAAAACTGCTTGTGTATGTAGCATATATGTGAACCCCTACTTGAACTGAAAAATAGAGGTATTGTACAATGTCTGTAGACTCTGATAATTGACTGTAGTTACTCAGAGAGAACACTTGCATGTCCAATATGTCCTATGATAGGCTGAAATTTGTTTGGTTGATATTTAGATTTTATCTTAATGATTCGCAATCATCTCTTGAAGGTTGACCTGGTGGGTCCCCAAGAAAAAAAGGCTCAATTGGACGACCTGAAATGTCATGTGAACATTGACGGCCCTTTGGTTTTTGTTTTTATTTTTATTTTTATTTTTTATTCATTCATTTGAAGGTCACTTGGAAGAAGTTGTTAGGATCAGAAGCACCGGAGACGGGAAATTCTATATGCATTCCTATTTTTGCTGAGCACGCCCACCTTTAGATGAAAAAAAATTACACATGAAGAAAGAAAGTGGGTGTGCTCAGCAAAAAGGGTGGGTGCATATAGAATTTTCCCACTGGAGACTCGATCCCCTGGGCTGAGCTCTTGCCAATCTATCTAGAGTTGGTTGATAACAGATATAGCATATTTTATGAAAGTGGGTAGCGTAAACGAGTCCAGATGTATGAAGGTTATGGTCCATTTGGGTCATTCGGTATGTCAGTAGTAAATCAGGATTCTTGTGTATAGCATAATCAAAGTCATCTGCAACTGTTGTTTACAGGTAAGAGCTGCATGTAATGTCTGGACAACCAACTTCAGAGGATCCAAACATTTTATTTTATTTTTTGGTCGGTACAGACGATCCAAACATGGCTTTTAACGCTTATGATAATTTATCTCACTCATGGTAAATGCTCTATACCTTTTGAGTTCTGGCAAATTGTGGAAACATTTTCTTCAAGCCCTCTAAAAGGAAATTGGCTGGAAAAGGGATCCATTTCAGTCCCAAGTTTTTGGCATCTTATCAATCCCCTTAAGCGGTAAAGAACAGGAAACAGCCACAGACCATACAATCAATCAATCAATCAATCAATCTTGGGTTTATTATGGATAAGCAGAGCCAGGATTAACTTTTGGTGAGCTTCCATTATTGTTTATTTTGGGTGGCACGTAATCGATCCTGTTATATGCTTCTTTTTCCCACCTTATTCCTCTCCTGAGATTCTCTGGTAGGCATGTTTTCTTTTGTTTTTTTATTTTTGGGCCATGTGTAAGGTGGCCTTTGGATGTGGGAAAAGCCAAGTGTGAAAGCGGGGGGAAATCACTATGAAGAAGCTGAACTGAGTCCGGATCCTTTGGGTCTTTGGCTTCGAGAAAAATTAGGTCAGGTCAAATTCAAGTTGCTCAAAATAAAGGCCCTCTCAGTTTCTTAAAATTTAACCAATAATAGTTTCCCTTACTGTGAGATAAACCAATTTGTAGGGGGATGCAGCAGGAGGGGATTTTATTTGAATTGTCCAGACTATTTTTAAGAAGTGAGCACTAATGAAAAGCCTTACTGCTTCAGAGGGAGAATCCGGACAGGTTGACCAACAACATGCGCCAGCAGTCGCACCGAGGTGCGTACCTACATATAGTCTTGGGAATAGTCGGCCCCACTGGCCTGGACATGGGTCTACTTCCAAAGCTCATGTGACAATGTTTAATCTGTTGCCGAAATTTACGTGAACATCGTGGGCTCACCCCCAAAAAACCCAACTACCAATTTGGGCCCGGCCCCTGCAAACTGAAAATCCTGAGTGAGTGGGTTGCCCACACAACCAAACCGTGGCCCCTAATGCTATCGGTCTCCCTTGCTTCCACGTATTTCATTCCTTTGTTTTACTAGTATTGATTGAATTGATTATTCTACCATTCCTTTTTGGCCGTGGTCGGTTCTTTAAGTCTCTTCACATATTGGATTGATTGGATATTACACCCAGGAGTCGCACCCAATCAAAAACTGACTCGTATCTCTCTTCCCTGAAGCTCTTAGCCTTCCTTTTCTACTTTTGTTTATATCCTGCCTCATGTCCTTGCACCTCCACTGGACCACTGCTGTCGGGTCCATTCTCTCTGTTCGACACCTACTACTTGCTTTTGCTGACATACCCCTTCTCATTCCTTTTCGACTTGGTGGGGTTAGTCTTGGCAACACATAATCCAGTAGCACAGGCCAGTCCATGAAATGGAAAATATCTGAGTTAGTGAAGTGTAATACGCCAAGCAAAATATATATATATATATATATATATTCTGAATTAGGCCCAAATCGTGTCATAATGTCATATTGCAGAGATATAATTATTAGGTGTTGATTAGGTCAATAGAGGAAACCGTTGTGTCATCTTTCACCCAATTTACTCGAAAGGGAAAAAATAGTCAACATTTCCTAACGCGTCCAAAACTTAGTTTACCCTATCCAAAAGCTAGCTAGTTTACCCTGCAAGAGAAATCTCTCTCTCTCTCTCTCTCTCTCTCTCTCTCTCTCTCTCTCTCTCTCAACACAGTTTTATTCCTCTTTGGGAGCAGTACTGATGATATCTTTATATCAATGATCTAATTAGTCAACTTGATTACCTCTTGCTGGTGGTTATGCTGTAGAGGTGTAAGGCATTTTATATTTGGCACTGGGAACAGTATATAAGGTTATCCAATCTTTTTAAGGTATAGTTATGCTTACTTCAACTACAGTTAGGACTAGTGTTATGTTGCTTCACTAAAAAATTAACATATTATCTTCGACTAATGTAATCTTCAGTATCCATGTTGAATTAGAGAATTGAAAATTGATGTGTTAAATTGAATTGAGTAGAAAAGTAGAATTTAGAAAGTTGACCCCAGAGCTTTCTATGATGATGAGAAGTGAGACGATAAAATTCAACCACACTGCATAGATTTGGATACTAGACAGAGGATGAGGGTCCTGATACAATAATATAAATATGTTGGGAATCCAACGTTGTACTGAAAATATTGCTGAAGTTCATAACATAATCCTTGGATGAAAGATGATCTGAATATAGCTAATTATACTCAAGTTCATGCCCCTATTGCCCTTGGATCATAGATGATTGATTTAGAGCTAAATGTTACCAAAGTGCATACCATAGTCATTGGACGTTGAATGGACAAATCAACCCCCCACTAAATACGTTATTATTAAGGATTGATCAACTTAGATTGAAGTGACTGCACTATCACACTGGGGTCATTAGGGAATTTTATCTGACTGTCTCTTCTGAACCCAAAAAGATTATTCTTGCCCAAAGTGCAGTAACCTACGTTATCCAAACACAGAAAACGTAGATTGAACTGTTTCCTTGGTTTGGTAATAAATTAGTAAAATCCCCACCTTTGTATGTTTGTTCATTGCATTCATACGCCATTTGAATTGAGGTGGCAACCCAATGAACCCATAGTAGTGGAAGATACCTATGTGTATGCGTCCCACACGTTTATTAAAAATAAGGACAAGGCATCAGAGTCTGCCGCGTGTAAGACATAAGTTGGGGAAGTTGACTGGATGAGACAATTGAGAGCCCACTTGGTTAAGCAACCCATTGACCTACTGTTGGCATATAACGTGTAAACTATAGAGCATGGACCCACTACAAGTTTAAAGCCTTCACTACAGCTATATATATAGGTGAGTGGTTAATGGGCCTTGGGGTTGTGCATTACACACTATAAATCTATAATATAGATACTAATGGAGTTTTTAAATAATATTTAGTCTAGATTATATTGAGATGGTAAAAATTATAATCAAGATTAAAACCTATAATTAAAAAACACAAATGGTTAATTTCGAAATTAGAGTATTTTAATTTGTTTGAAATCAGTTGAGTATTTTACTTCAAACATTCTTTTGAAATTAGAAGGATAAATTCATAATAAAATAAATAAATTGATTAAAGCACCACAAAAATACAACATGATAACAAAAGCTCGTAGGCAATCCAATAATGAAAAGAACTTAGAAGAAACAAAAAAAACCCATGAAAATCCAGTGCCTAAAAATCAGAAATTGAAATCAAAATGTAAAAAAAAAAAAAAAAAAAAAAAAAAAAAAAAAACATATAAGTCTATCACCATGGAAACTAAATGAACCATCAAAATAAAAAATAAAAATCAAAGATAACTATGATAAAAAGTAAAAGAATTAATTAAAATAATAGAAAATACATAAAAGGGAATTGTATAGAAATAAGAAGAGCAATTTAGAAGAAACAAACAAGTTACCATGGGAAATCAATAATAAAAATAAAAAAACTAAAACTAAAAAAGAAAAGATAAAAAATCAACAAAGTTGATAATGACAAAGACAATGTGCAATTACTCAGTTGATTGACAACCATAAATATCACCTAGCTATCCAAAGATCAATCCCTGGGTATGACACTCTTTCCACATTTGTGGCTCCTCTTCACGTGTGGGTTACATGTGTGGGTATGCCCGTGCTGGGTTTTTATGATACAAAATATATTTAAAAAGTATTTAAGATTTATAAAAATTAAAACAACATTACATGATTAAGTAAACCTGGCATAAAACTACATGATCAAGATAAATTCAAAACCACCAAAAAAGACAAAAGGTCGAGAATTTATAGAATTATACTTAAATAAAAATCATTAACCATCCAAATCAATCAAAGCCTCCAATGCTCAACATGAATCACAAAAACTCAACATCAGCCCTAAATCAATCAATTAACTAACCCAGAGATTCAATCAAACCAATGATCGAAGCCATTCAATCTAATCATATAAACTATATAGAGAGAGATAAGAATTGAGTTGCTATGACGACGGCTGCATAAACAAGTCCTTATATCATAAAGCATGAAATTCCCAATAAAACAAAAAAAATAAAAATAAAAGCTTTGCAATGTAATAAATCACTTTGCATAAGTTCCATATACTTAGATAATACTTGAGCAAAATTAAGATTACCACTCATTCCATCATACTCAGTTTATTTACTTGATGAATACCTGCAAAGAAAAGATCATGTGAAAGTTGAAAATAACATATAAGATAATTAAATATTATTTCTATATACTTTATTGGGTAAACAAATCACTCAATTATTAAAGAAATGAAAATACAACAACCCCACTTACCAAAAATACATGAAAAGGTCAAATCAATATATATATATCCCTGTATTAGAATGTCAGATGAAGTTAAGTGTTTCTTATCGTTAATTTATGTGATATTTTTGTCTCTTGCATATTGATTATAATAATAAATTTGCCTTCTGTCATTAATAACCTATGTTGTTAAATTTCTTTATTTGAACAATGCTTTAATCATATTTATTTTTTTAATAGATTATTCTTAGATTGAAATTCTTTGATAATCTATCTTTGATTAATATGTAATATTTAGTTAAGTTCATAATTTCATTATGTGAAGGAGATTTTTTCTTTAAATAAATTGTGCTATTTGATAGACAAATTAGCCGAATCAGAAACATTGATATGTTTCTGATTTGAAGGATTTTTGGGACAAATTTATTTTATCAATTGCATAGAATGATAGTGGGACTACTTAATGGATTCATGATATTTCAATCTGCATTTTCTCGTATTCTATTTCTGCATTTTTTCCAATATTATTATTGTTTTTTTTCTCTCGTTATTATTATTGATATAAAAAAATCAGAATCTAGTAAAAAAAAAGGATTTCAATAGTGCTCCTTGTGGGTTCGACCTGTACTTGCCAATGTCTCGATAAGACAGTTGTGCACTTGCAGTATTAAAAGATTAAATTTAATTTTTCTCACACACACAAACACATATATATATAAATATATATATATATATATATATATATATATATATATATAAAGATGATATAAAGAAAGAAGAAAAATCATGGCATGAATTTGCTGCTGATCATGTTCTATCTAGAGCGACTCCTTTGGTGGACATGTCCTATGTAGAATGATGGGCAAGTGACATGGACATTGAGGTTATCTTTGTAAAATTAAGAACCATGTGGCAATCACAAAGATCCTTAGACTTGATGGGTGCAAGATTGAGGGAAGGAGGATATTCAGATTCAAATTTACAAAAAGAAATAAAGTTTAAATTTAAGAAACTAAAGAGATATGCCACGATCGTGTTGGAGAAACCATTAAAAATGCAGTTGCAAGAATACTCGTGTTTCATTCACTCTCGTGAATTTGAATCACATGACTGAAGGGAGATTAAAGAGTACAAATCTAATTAAACCCTAGATAAAATCGAAAACTATGATACATGAGATAAGGGATGATGGTTTAGGGGGTGTTTGGATAAAGGTAGAATATAATATGATCAAGTTTGAATATTGTAAGATTTCATTATCACATGATAAAATAGTATCATATTATAATATTGTGTCATTTATGGTGTTTGGCAATTCTACAAATTTCAATATATCTTTCAAGTGTTTGGCTATTTATAATGTTTTCATTAGATGATACATCGAAACAATAAATGGATAAAAAAACTGGGATGATTGACCCAGTGGGAACCCACTAACTAGTAATCACATTAGAGTGATTTAATATTAGTAACCAGAGTAGGACCCATTTAATTAGAATACCATTAGAATAAATGTTAAAAACCACGAGCAATATTGTTTAATCAAGGTGGGTCCACCAAATGTTAATAACCATAATGTAATACATCCAATGGTGATTATAACGGAGAACCCTATGAGTGTTGAACGTCATTGAGGAATCCATCTACGAGAAATAAATGTAAGACCCATTTGATATTAATAATCACATTAACCAAGCTAATTATAGTAATCACGACGGGCCATTAAACAATATGACTCATTTAATAATGGCAAACTAATAATTAGTCCTACAATCCAATGTTGGTAATTAATTAGTATGAGACCCATCTAAAGTTGGTAGTACGGGACCTACATAATGTTGGTAATCGTGGTAGAAATTACCTAATGTAATATTTGTAAGACCCACCTAATATTAGTAATCAATAAAGAAATTATGTAATTATGACAGGGCTATGGGATCCACATAAAATTTATAAACACTAAAGGGCTCACCTAATATTGACTTATTGTAGGATTCCTATAGAAACCATCAATATTTAAAAAAATGTAGTGGGCCAAACCCTTGTTTTGGTTAGTTGTCTTAATGAAATATTGTTTTATACAACATAAAGTTGAATATTATAACATGAAGGTTTTTGTAAAAAAGTGAAATATTGTAGAATACCTTCTAAGTTATCCAAACACCTAGCTTTTAGGTGAATATATTATATTCTAAACTAGAATATAATATAGCAAAATCTTTAAAAACATATAGTTTTCAAACACCCCCTTAGATGGAAAACTCTTTAATATAACATCAGATAAAATTTACATACATATGGCATTAGATTAAAAAAAATCTAAATATGCATTGATTGATTAGAGATTGTGGAATATTGGGCTTTTTAAAAGAAAACTCCTTTTAGATTGCCCTTTTTATTTAAATGGTTAAAAAAAGATTTCTCTCGAATCCCTAAAACATCCCCCTAAGTCAAAGTTAGGTCAAAATTGAAATCGAAATTGAACTCCAATTTCTCAATCAAATGTGCTATTGGAGCTCAATTGTGAAATTGGAGTCTATCCCTTTACTATATAATAATAGTACTGCCATTGTGAGTCCTTGTCACCATATTACAAGATTTGAAATTGATTGAAGATAGGTAACTCAATATCTCCAATAGCACTGGTGGAACTAGGGGGCTGGGGGCGGCCATGGGCCCCCAACATTTCATGAAACCCTTTAGAAATTTAGAGAACTCGATGTGATTTTTATATATGGCCCCTCCAGTTTTTTTACTTTTTTTTTTAATAATGTCCTCTCCAAGAAAAAATTCCTGAGCCCGCCCCTACCCAATAGTCTTGGATGCAAACATTATTACACTTAAAGTTATTTTCTTTTATAAATGGCTACTTCACAACCTCTTTCTATTTATTTGGAGATAGAGGGGCTTTTAAATTGAACAACTCAAACAATCAATGCCGATTGAATTAACTTAATTTTTTTTAAACACCTAGCCTTTAAAGCCGTTACCTTGAACTTAAACTAATGGTTTCATCCTTATCCCCTACTGTAGCTAAGTTGGTAAGAAAGATTTAATTATGTGTGAGAGTTCATAAGTATGAGTTCTTTATTAGAGAAAAAGAAAGGGAAAAAAAAAAAAAGGATAGAAGGCCTGATATTATTTTACTCATGAAATTTGGAAAGTAAATTGTGAATCACAGTGGACAAAAGACAACATTGGTAGACAACCAAACAAGTTCGTCATAAAAAATGACTCTTTCATTTCCACGAGTCAAGTAAATGGATTAAGTTTATTTAATGCTTTAGTCAAAGGCCACAATGATAGAGAAAAATCTGTACATGAAATTATTAAAAAAAGAGAGAGAAAAAACAAACAAACAAACAAAAAACTGTTCTGTAAACTCCTATAATATGTTATATAGATTCATCCATTTTCTGTTTCATTTCTACAGAACTAACCACTTTCACAAACTTGTCTCCACAAAACACATGGCTAGTTTTAAGCATTGGAGATCTTAATTCTCTTGTTAATCTCCTTCTCCAACTCTTCCATGCCACCAACCTCTTCCAGTTCCTATACAACACAAAAATACAAACAATTTTAGTCCCTTGATCAGAAACCCACGTCTGGTATCTTCCCAACAAAAGCTCTGTTATTACAGAATACTCACGTCAGGTCCCAAGAACAACCCATATGGCACTCCATTGAATTTGTCTGAATGATGGATCTGTTCATTGCAAAATAGTAGGAATTAAAAAAGGACAAATATGTTTAAACCACAACACATTAACACTTCAACCCCACTATAATAAGTGATAATTCCAACCCCACACGGCGGTGATTGTCATGAAAGGATCTTTCAATGACCAAATTACCCTGTAGGAAAGGAAATTATGCATTGTAGAGGGGCCATAATAGCAGATTCATATCTCCTATAATTCTTGTATGTATGATTTTTACTTGATGGGCAGCTGCAACCGTGCGGAAATAGGGAACATTGGCGATGGGCCCCACGGGGAATCTACGGTGGACGAGCCCGTCGTGGACGAACATGTAAGCCATGCCAAATACAGTGATTCCAAGGCCCTGTGTACATAAATAATACAATCGGATGAATGAATTATCAAGAAATCAATGATTTCAAATTCCAAGGCTTAAAAAAGTTAACAGATGAAGAGAATTGGGACAAGGAGACAGTCAGCCACGTCTAATAACGACAGAGAGACACCGCCCGGCCTTTTCCAAAGTAGGCTGATCCACGTGCAAATAACGAGGGCGATTTCTACTCCATCCATATTTTATTCACATGTCATCCAAGCTGGGGCCCCAATTTTATTTCAGTGGAATTTAGAGAGGAGTCCAGATCCTCTAGCTCTAAGTATAAATAATTCTTCTTCTTCTTTTTTTCTTTCTTTTTTCTTTTTTTAACCCCAACAAGTATAAACAATTCTCGAGTTCAAGTAGAGTGGGAGTAGATCACAACTCTACTAATTTTATTTAATTAAGAGTTGATCTCATCATCAATAATGTATCCAACTCTTGTTGAAATAAAATCTTAGCACATCACATACAAGTCGTTTCACTTATTAAGCGAGACCCACTATAATTACATTAAGGCCTTGTCAGAACGTGATTTCGCTAATTCAGTACCAAAGATTTTCAAATATAGGTTTTCTCCAGTTTAGTGCTCCTGTCCCAGACGCAGATCAATTAAATAACAAGTCGGACGGAACTAGAAAATCTTCCTTAGAGGGGCCATCGTGTAATTAAAATTTTTTTTTTTGAAGGGGCTAAATGTAAAAATAGAAAAGATTTTCTCTAAATGTAAGGTGTTTTATGAATATTTTAGGGGGGCTATCAGCAATGTCCACCCCAAGCCCCTCCTCCGTCCCCGCCCCTAAATCAAGTCCTACTCCTCCTCTCCCAAGCCCCAACTGGGACAAACTTTGACCCAAGAACGGTACATGGCCGTGTAACACTAGCCGTTACATTCATATATTTTTTTAAGATAAGCCCAGCCCAACTTCAGATTTTTAGTGCGCATCCAGTGCCTCTTGAGTCCTGCCTCAGAGGACCTGGATTCTGACAACAGCACACTCACGCAAGAAGCACTCCTCTTCAACACTACTTCAACTGCATTTTTGTGGGGTCCCATTTAGTCCCCCACTCCCTCAATCGCGGCCCTGCAATTAGACTTTCTTTCTTTCTTTCTTTCAATGACATTTTTAGTAACGTGTATTCCGACGCAACAACCGGAACAGGTCGAAACGGCTCTCTGCCGTGAACAATAAAAAAAACGCCACAGTGACGTACAAACAAACAAACAAAAGAACGAGAAGAGAAAGAAAACAAAACACTCACAGCACCGAAACAGAGCCCAGGTATCAGCCCCTTGTTAAAGAACCCGAACGATAGAAGCCCAATCGCCGGAACGGCGTTGATGATCGCAAAAACGTCATTCAGCTCGAACGGACCTTCTCTCGGTCTATGGTGAGACTGCAAATCACACATCAAACAAACACCAATCAAGAGTGCGCACGTTTAGCTCCGGCCACATGCGCAAGATAGCTCAATCCACAACCAGATCAAAATCATATCTACAAAAAATATAATAAGCAAAAACCTCATGCATGTGCCACAGAGAAGCATGCCACAGCGCTCTGTGCGCCCACCTAGCCCAAAACTCCATTCCGACCTGCAACACAAACACCAAAACCCATTATAATTACTTTAATACCCCTACCTTGCTCTCAGATTTGCAAACATGGAGATTCTAATTCTAACTCACTGCAGCGCCAACGGATAGAGCGAATGTGCCGAACATTTCCGAAAGAGGAACTTCTCCATCCTGTGGAAATCACAAGAAAAGCTGATTTTTGTAAGAAACCGATTGATGATGAAAAGGAACCAGAAGAAGAAAGCGAAGGCATCGAAAAAAAAAATAAAATCAAAAGACCTCCATTTGCCATGAGAATCTGAGATAGACTGCTGCAATGGCCATGGATGTGATACCGAAGCTCGACATGATCGCTGCGATCAGATAAGTCGATTGCTCGGATCTCTTTCTCGCCAATTTCTCCGCTAGTCGAACGGCTGAGATCTGCTTCTCGTCTGAGATCGCATTCTCTCTGTTCTCTCCTTCTTCGATTGGAGTTTGGCTCATGTGGTCTCGCATCACGAAGGAGATGGCCAAGCGCCTGCTGCTGCTTATGGGGAAAAGGAGATTGGAATCGGATCGGCGAGTCGGGAAGGGAAAGAGGAGGCCATCGTCGGTAGCGGATCTGCGTTTCGGCGATAAGTAGTGGTCTCGACCGAAACGGGTGGCAGCGATGGTGGCAGCGGAGGACAATGACAGACCTGCCGCCATGGCTCTGCTATCGAAGCTCGAGCGACCTACCTGATGGAGCTGGATCTCGCAGACCTCGTTGGGCTTTTTATAGGGTGCAAATGCATGAACGCCTGAGTTTCGTAATTTCTTCTGTAACTGTCATTTTTTTTGAGTGGATGACTACAAAATTGCACTTTGAACTTGAGAAAATTACCAAATGCCATTTCTCTTTTGTTTTCCTCTTCCGTACTCATTTCTTGAAAGAAACTGAAGACCTGTTTGGATAATGTCATTAGAAAAGAATTCTAGACGAATGAAGGAATCCTGTTACTTACCAAATGTGCTGTAAGTAGTACCCTGTCGAGTATATAGGGAAATATTTGTTTGTTACTAATTAAATGAATGCTGCCGTCTCTACCATAATGATTTGAACCAATTGTTTGGATCATTAGGTCATGGATTCGAGATTTTTTTACTGTTATTATCAGAGTGATGAGGCTATAATAACCTAACATTATTTTTTGACGCATGATTTGTTTTAATTACATTTGACTCCATCATCACTCATAACTAACACATGATTAAATAAAAGGAAAAGCTAGTCAAATAATGTGTTCTATGATTGATTACTTCGATGGTAACCCTAACACAATTGGATTGAAATTTAGTTGTGCTATATTACTTAAGAAAAAATAATAATTTCTAGCAACTTGAGTTTCTTCCATGAGTATTTTAAGGATAGACCTAACCTGTTTTCTACCACTGCATAGTTTTGGGTAGGATATCTACAGTCTACAACAGTGATCAGGCACATGTGGCTAGAAACACTAGCACCTTTCCTAACCAGATTTCCTATTGTATTTTTATAGGAAAGCATCTACTTAATTTAACTGCACGAGGGCCTTTGGAAAAGAAGGGAGAAAGAGATGAAGATTGCCCTTCTAAAGATAGATAAGAGATGATTTGTCTTTGATTCATTGAATCCGACTGTGATGATGTAAAAATTTACAATGTAAGTGTACCATTCATAATCCGGCACGTCCAAGGATCCCAATTCTATTTCGTTTCAACTTTCAACAGGCATTTGGTATTTAAATCGAGAAGTGTGGGCATCTAGTCAGAAAGTCAAAACGGTTAGGACTAGTGTTGCATACAATGCATGGGCACGTGTCGATGGAGAAGAAGAGTGGGGCCGAGATGGACACTGCTCTAGAAAGGTAAAGATAGAGACAACTCCACATTTACTGTCCCTACAAGTGCCCGATGTCGCCACCATCTCTTATGTGGGACCTTCATCACCACCACTTTAAATAGCTCCCTCCACCAGACATGGCCCAACCTTTACACACGACTGAGCAAAACGCATTGCCAATCCAACGCGTATACCCCAAAATAGCATACAGTGGAGCCCCAATTAGAGGGGAAGATGACGTTTTGGATAGCCCCGTATTAATAGGAGTCCATCACATCACCTAAGTTTAATGACTTCACTGCTTTTAAAATACACTTGGATGGGACCATGACAAAGCACACGCATGTGACGTGAGTAGAGTGCCCACACATGCATGAAGTTAACAACATACCTAGATCGAACCTTAATCAGCCGAGTGAGTTCACCCAAAAGTAGCCTCCTGTGGAAGCCCAGTTAGAGAACAGGGACATTTTGGATAGCCCTCGTATTAATACGAGTCTATCCACGTCACCTTAGAGTTAAATGACTTTTGATTGCATTTTTCAAAATACACCTTTCTTTTTGAAGTTCGGATCACCTATTGTATTTGTCATACATTCACCGTAAGTGGACCAATAACATTCCACCACATCATTTAAAAATTTAGGTGATTTTGTAATTTAAAAAAAATTAAATAAGATAAAAGAAAATCACCTAAATTTTTGGATAACGTGGCGGACTGCTATTGGTCCACTCACGGTAAATATATACTACGATAGGTGATCCGACTTCTTTTTTTAACCCTTCCAAAGGGGTGTGACCCAATGAGAGAGCCAACACATGTGATGTGAGAAGAGTGCCCACACATGCATGAAGCAAACAATATATCTATATATGTATTGAACCCTAACCAGCTGAGTGAGTAATGGAATTGCCAACCAAGCAACCCTTTAGTTTTTGAAAATGCAGTGTAGTCCATTGAAACTTGGTTTCATTTTCTTGAAAGTGTTCCCTGTGTTATTGGCCACCTAAAATGCATCCAATTCAGCCGTACCCTCTTGATTCAATACAGAGGAAAGCAAAGGCTCTATCTACATTTTCAGCTAATATCCTTCGCCCTCACTTACTGTCATCTTTGGGAGTCTCAACTCTCAACTAAGAGGGTGACATAAGCTCCTACATTGTTTATAAAATTTTAAGTGGGCCCCACCGAACAATGCGAAAGGAGAAAATCATGCACACTCTTTTACATACTAAATTGAGAGGGGTGCGTTCTGTATTGGGACTTGGGAGTGGGATAATTTGAGAAAGATGAAGGGCCTTTTGTGAAGAAATAGGAATAGCTTATCTAGGAAATGGGGTTGGGATAATATATACCAAGGAAAGATGTTGAAAGATGAAGAAAGCGTGGAAGAATCTTGGAAAATGGATAATTTGTAAAAGACATCTTTTCTCCAAAATCCAAGAGAGAACAAAGAGGAAGATCTATTTTTCTTTTTGCCTTCATAGGAAGAAGTCTTGTTTTTTTCCTTCTCTTGTTAATTTTAGTTTGAATTTTGAATGTCATTTTATTTTGTTTTAGTTATAAGCTTTTCTTTTCAGGAAAGGCCATTTTTCTACTTAAACTTGTAAATGAACACACTTTTTTTAATGGAAGTTCCTGAATACCTACATTTGTATTAGACAATAATAATCTGGCATATGCAACTACCAGTTTTTCAATCCACACTACAAGTACAAACTCTCAATTCTGATATGGTAGGCTTGCCCACGGCTTGTCCCAGAAGTAGGACCACCAAATATCTCTTCGATTTGAGGGTCCATGTCCAGGTTTAGTACTTGTGTCTATTTAGGTTCAAGTTGGGCTAGAAAAAACAAATTTTCACCTGACTCTAGTTCCAAGCCAGGCCCAAGCCCGACTCGGGCCAGAACTAGCTGGCCTGAGCCCAGCCCACATGAAGATGAGTAAGCCTGAGCCCATCCAAAGTTTACATTATAAAAAAAAATAAAAAATAAAAAGGCACTTTAACAATGACAAAGTTGAAGCTTAGGTGGTTTGGTCCTGATTTTTCCGTTGAGATTTCATGGGTTTGATTCTCATATTATGTTTCCGCTTGTAAATATTTTTTTCAGCCGGGCTGGGCTGTGCTTAGGCTCTCTGCCATTAGATCCAAGCCTGGCCCATCTATTAACCTGCCCAAAACAAATAGTCCAAGCCTGGCCCAAGTACTGAAAATTATGGCCCAAGCCTAGCCTGGCCTAATCCATGAACACCGCGAGTGACCTCCAGAGTTATACAATTAACTTGAGTAATACTTGCATAAGACTCTTTTGGGATCCAGACTAGGCCATCACTAATCAAGAGAGGAAAGGAGAGAGAATGGCCCATTAATTTAGGGGTGAGCATTGATTTATACTTGCAGGAGAGGGGACGGATAAAAGTATGGGAAAGCTTGTTCAATCATCCGGGGCTCTAATGTAGCTTAGTTAGTTTATAACAACTAATCTCTGATGAAATTATTTTTTGCGTATACATTACTCTAGTACAATCTACTACATTCTATATGCTAACTTGAGTTGGACACACTGCAAACCACACGGATTTTTAATTTTTTTATACAAACTAGGAGTCAAACATGGCTAATGCCCGGCCAGCACAGACTAACCAAAACCTGACCTCAACACAAATGTGCTTGGGTTGAGAGATTCAAATATGGGTTTAGTACGGTTGGGTTAAGATAGATTTGGAATGGCTTAGGGAAACATGACCCAACTCTTTTACATTGCATTTTTAAATCTGGCCACAAACGATCTAAAACAATTTGCAATACCTGAAAGAGAAAAATATATAGGATCAAATCAGTCAAAGGGTGTGTTTGTATGAACTATGACCACATCTCCAATAGTTAAATATCAACATTGTCCACACTCCCCATATGAGTATGCATCTTGATAAGGAACAGAAGCATGATCTTCTGACACAGAAATCCTTTTTTGTCAATGAATGAAACTCCAAAGCACTGAAATAACTAAGAAACTGGCCTGATGGATGTCCTCACGGAAATTTTTTGGAAAGAAATGCTGATGTATTGGTCTTTTATTAGCAGACAAAATATTGCTGATGCTCAGCATCATAGAATTTGGATTCCAAGGAACAGTGCATGTTGCCACATGCAGGGTGCTAATGAAAAGATTCTCATGAACAATATAATATGCCTGGATCAACCTGAACTTCATGCTGTCTGTGTTTGCAGACGAGGGAGCTGAATCTGATGTAAGTTGTGTAACAAGAAAAAATGAATTCATTTCATAGTGACCATGTAGCGTGGGTGTGTTTTTTTTTTTTAGCATATTTCAAGAATGCAATTCCCAATGCAGAGATGTCAGCTAGAAATACTCGGAAACAAGCTATAAGCTGAAACTTCAAGCATGACTTCTGTTAGACAGAACTACTTGAATGAATAGATGGAATTCTCACATAACTAATGTTGCATTGCAACTGTGTTATAGTTCATGCTTAAGATAATACAGGGATACTTTCAGATTTTGTGATTTTTGTCAGGAAAGGTTGGGTTGTTTTCCACATGTGCCCTCTATGGGCTTGACTATACCGTGATCCAAATACTTGTCTGATAGAAATGTTTCAAACCATACATCACACATCTGGAGTCCAATCCAGATTTTTTTCAATCATCTGCTCTACTGTTCTGCAATTGCTGTATACGACCTCCAAGAGTCACATTAATTGGACTTAAGAAAATTGCTCTTATGCTTTTGATCCATACTTGAAAAATTAATGTTTATTTATTTAATATTTAAATGAGAACTTGTAGATGCAGACAAATAAAAGAAAATACTGCACCAGATAAGAATAATCCAGGCACAAAATCTTGTCATGGACATGACTATTTTAAAGTGAAACACATGGCACATTGTAAGGCCCAGTGTCCATCTACACAGAGGGGTCTTTAGATTGGTTGTTGTTGTTGTTTTCAATTTAAGGTGATGAAAATATGGATGAAGCGGCATGCATATATATTTAGTGATGAACAACCAAATTAATATTTGGCAAGTCTTGAATTTATAAGGGAACCTTTCATCTGGTGAGAGCAGCGGGCTCCAGCACATGCCCCATTCGGTGGGGGTAGAGAACCCAATCTATGCCCAGCCTGCATTGGGTTAAATGTAGCCTTTAGGTACTTTCCTTGGCCCTCATTATTAAAAGGACCATACCTGACTTACATATGATTGAAGGTCCTGCTTGGCCCAGCCAACATATATAACATGACAAATGGGCTGAACCCTGGTACAACACCAATCAAAGGGGCCTCACTTGTGTAATCAATCAATATTTTTGTTTGGAAGTTAATTAGTATGTTCCTTGGAAGAAAAACAAGGACAAATACCTGTACTGCAGGTTATTTTTGAACTTAGGAAGGGTCGAATAATCTGGAATTTTACTGTTTGTAGTTTCCCAAACACTAATTTTTCTCTCTTATTTATCATCTTGACCATTGATCTGATAAGGTCCACCGCAGGATGGACTACTGAAATCATTTCCATGAACCATAGTTGGCAGGGAGTATGACTTAGAGCAAATCTAAACCATTCAAAATAAACCAATAAACCAACACAAGTAGGAATTTTAGAGCAAATCTAAAGATAGGCAATGAATTCATTAGTAAGCTCACAAACTGTCATATCCAAACCATTTAAAATAAAAACCTATCCATGTTGTGCCTTTTTGGCTGTTTACCAAATTTCACTTGAATCCGAATTGGTTCTACCGTCTGATTGACCATGTGTAATTTGCATGTTTTACACCAACCTCTATTACAGTGAAGTTTGGTGGCGTGGGTTTTCCTTTGAGTGGTATTGAAGTATATGATTAAAAAGTGATGTCCATTTGATGAGCACAACCATCTTGTGAGGGGCCCTCAAAATATATGGCTAGTGATCACTCTTATATGGTGGCCCCGACCTCTATTACGGTGAAGTTTGTTGGGTGGGTTTTCTTTTGAGTGGTCTTGGAAGTATGATTAGGAAGTTATGTTCCTTGATAATCACAACCATCTCCTGAGGGGCCATCAAAATATGGTTAGTTCAACTTAGTTCAAGCTTTCTTTTAACTCGCCAGCGGTTCCACCGTCACGATCATCAATATCAAGTTCACACATATATGAGCCATATGCCATCAAGAATTCAAGATAGGATCAATCCTTTCCGGCCACTCGGGCAGTAATATAGGCATAGCATGTTCTCAATAGAATAAATTAATATAATGTTGCCAAATAAATTCTGTATAAATTAATCTCAACACAACGTGGTCTCAGCGTAACCCGATTTGGGCATAGAATTAGGAATAAGGCAGAAACAATGCCAAATGGGGCCTAGATGTCTTAATTATTTCAGTCCAACAGGTTGGATCCAACCGTTTCTTCTCTTTGAGTCTCCTTTGGCAGCATATCAGATGAGGAGGATTCTCAGTTCTTACCCACGAGCAGGCCCAAGATGTGTATATTTAGTAGGGCCCTCTAGGATGCCTTCCTCTCATTTAGGGTAGGATGGATGAAAATGCCTACTTTTGGCAAGGGTCCTGCGGAAAATAGTCCAATTCCTAGTCCTCTATTTATTCTATTTAAGGGCGTTAAAGTTTAATAATTTATTAATAATAAATTCGTTTAAGATCTTAATAAGTTTCATTAGAGGAAAACTGGACATAGTGACAGATCAAAAGGCGGTAAAAGTGGAAAAAAAAAAAAGCTGCAGTGATACTGCACACGCAGTGGGTAGGAGAATATTCTCCATCAGATAATGGGCTCTCCAACTGCATGAGAAATGTTCTCTTATGAGCTAAAGCATATGTCTCAGTTCTGTGGGGCCCATTTGGAGCCACCTTTGGTCACTGCAGCCCATTTCACACTCTTATTTTTGTGATTTGGCACGGGCCTAATTCCAATATCATCAAACATTTATCTATAGTTAGATTGAATCTAAAAGAAATCTACGGCACTAAACCACTATTATTAAATAAACAACTCGGCTTGGATGATCTGAAAGAGCTGATTTCCTTTTTTTTTTTTTTTTTTTATGACCCTTGAGAGTTTTTTTTTTTTTTTTTTTGGTAGAATGACCCGTGAGAGTTGAGACCTTTCCAGTTTCTAGTAGAAGACATCTAAGTGGGCCCCACGTCCAGCGAGATGGACCCATAAATTCCATCCCTTTCAACGTATACTTGAAAAAGGAGGGCGTGAATACGCACAACATTTTTATACTCTCTGCCCTTTTTTTCTCGTCCTCCTTCCGGATGAGCTTGGAGGGGAAACCCTCCCTCTCTTTCTCCCCAATTCGATCGACACGGCAATATCCATTAAAACCCTAATTTCTACTACTCCAATCAGATGTAAAGATCTTCTCATCCGCTCTCCGATTCAGGTACCTCTCCCTCTTAGCTTGCCCTTCCATCTCTTTGCCATCATTTCTACTTCTTTCGTAAGAAAGATAAAAAAATCCTTGCAAGTGCTCAAATCACTGAGTATAATGTATAGAATCTCTATCTAACTTACCTTATTTTTTCTCTTTCTTTCTTCCTTGTGAGTTTTAGATGATTCTGTGGGAGGTAGTTCCTGTTTTTTTGGCTGGCTTCCTCGGAATTGAAATCCATCCGTCTGATGGCATCAATTGTAGATAGTTTTTTAATATAGAACCCAACAGATTGATATCAGATTATACAGATGGATTGTTATGGCATAGCAATAATTGATGAACTGTATAGTCAAAAGGGGAAGTTTAGAAATAGCAAGCTTGGTTAGTTAGTCTAGACAACTACACTGAGGTTTCAGTTGGATGAGGGGATTTTGAACAAGGACGGCTGAGATAAGTTTCGGTGTTTGATGTACAGTTTTCAAAGAATCTGCTTCTTGGGTCTGGCGTTGTGTTTGGCCCTGAGTTTTGTATATACTGACAAGTGCATTTTGATTAGACTTTTGTGCCATTTGTGATTTCTGGGGTGTTTTGAGGATGGGCCTGGGAAGTGAAGATCAAAAGGCTTCGGCACCAACGGTAGAGAGCAGAGTTGAATCTCCAAAGTATAACCACCTTCATTACATTGTGCATTTTGTGTTTTGATTTTTTGTTAGATCTTTGCTGTTTCTATACTGACTAATTCTCTTCTCCTAATGGCATTCAGGCGGTCAAAGATTTCGTATGGGAGAGATTTTCTTTTATCTGTTTGTGAGTTGGATATCTGCAAAAGTTTGCCTGTTGGATTCGACACTTTAGCTCTAAGGTACCTTTTTAAAGCATGTTAATCTTGTCAATGTTTCCATCATTATCATGAAGCTAGTATCTTTTAGCTGTAATTTGTAAACAAAAATAAAATAAAATTGAACAGATGCTTTCCTGTTTTGGTTTATGCCACTCTTTTTCTTCTTTAACTTTAAGATGCTCTGTATTAACTCGGGGGATGTTTGGAGCAGTGAACTTGTGGATGCTTCCCACAACGTACCTGAGCAGCAACGAATTTATGGAGATTTACCTTTACATAGGTATGGTTCAGCCCTGCAAAATAGAGTGGACACTTCAAGTAACTACTCTCGAGGAAGTCATGTTAGGTGGGACACTCGTTCTTCTGGGTCAAATGATAGGGACGGAGACTCGTCATCTGACTGGGATTCAGTTACCCAAGGTTTGCTGTTTGTTCTTCTTCTTCTTCTTCTTATTATTATTATTAACATTGATGTTCTTGTTAAGCTACAATGCTTTCAGTCAGTCGTTCAGAGGGGTTGATGCAGATGGTACCCATATGGTTCTAACTTTAATCTGAATTATGAATTTATGATTAAGATGATTGCATGGTTGATGGAACTGAAACTCCATTCTTTGGGAATTCAATGCAGCGGCCACCATGAGTGTAGGAGTTGAGTGTATGCTATACAGTTTAGAGACAAGTTCAGGCCCCTTGACCTTTGGCATATCATTTATTTGTCTTGTTGTTGACCTATGAAATTTAATTAAATAAAGTGCTTGTGACCACATCTTTACATACGCCTGCTTCCTTGTGGGCATAACATTTGGTACTTCTCCCATTGTCTTTCACTCACTGTACGGAGCCATACCTTATTATTGCTAGAAATAATGTATTTGCTATTTTGCTTTATAATTAAGCATGCTTTAACAAATGTGCCATTCCATTAGCTACCCAAGTACACGAAACAAAGTATATTTTAATGGATTATCCTTCCTTGATTCTTTGTATGAGGGGAAGATGGAGAAAACTGACCACATCTTGAGAATTGAAATCCATACATTTTTCAATTGGCCTTCATGTTCAATTTTTGCACCTCATGTGAGGGTGAATTAGAAATTGATTCTAATATAGGGAAAACCCCTAGCCCTAATTATAACGGACCGTACTGGTCGAGCCCATATGGCCTATATGGGAATTCTCAGTGCTAATTTTTTTTTTTTTTTTTCAGCTGTCATTTTCAGTATTCTTGGTATTATATGTTACTTTTCCTAGTTTTGGAACTTGGCTGTGTTCCGTCACCCCTGATTAAATCCATTTGACTCTACAGATTCTGGCAAACATTATGGAAATCATTCTCGGCGTAACTGGCAACATCCAGAATGTGATGGGCTTCTGGGAAGTGGTTCTCTTCAAAGGACATCTGGATATACAGGAGGTGCAACGGCACCGAGGGCTCGGGGAAATGACCATTATCAGCTCAATAGGAGTAGTGAACCATATCATCCTCCTCGTTATTATAAGGTCTTTCTTTAATGTACGCTTATAGGCTCAACTTTCTTTCATACATGTAGCCGCTATTTTGATATCTCTTTTTTCTTTGCCAGCTGATGACTTTTGATCATTGGTTTATTATTTTTTGATATTTTTCAACAAAGTTTTGAGCCCATCTTACCTGTTTAAAATGTCACACTCGATATAGGAAAAGAAAACACAGGAGTTGCCAAATTTTATCTCAAGGTCTGTGGCTGAAAATATAGTTATGTTCTTCCCAGGCACTCTCCCATACCGACTCCCGTGATGATGAAACATTTGGTTCTGCAGAATGCTCAAGTGAGGATAGAGCAGAGGAGGAAAGAAAGAGAAGAGGTAATTGGTTCGTGTTTATTACTACTGTCCAACTGGTATATAGGTCCATATATGTCAAGCCCAAAGACTGTTTTGTTAGAATTATCAAGCAAAATTTTTATTTTTACTGTTTTATTTTTGTTTGTTTACTTTTGTATAAACAAAGCTTCCACTTGCTGGCGTGACTGATATGCCACTGTATAGGACGCTATACTGGTCATAATGGTTTGCAATTTGGTCAATATCAGCCTATACCACGTATTATCAGTGAACAGTAACTTATGCACATGGTTTTGGAGGAGGGTTGAAAGCTGTTCTAGTAATTTTCTGGCTGTTAACCAGGAATGTCGCTCAATGAGCTTGTCTAATCTGTGCCTATATTCTAAATGTTTCTTTAGCCTGTATAATTTTAAATTTTGCATTTGGTAGAAGTCCCGATTCTTGACAAAAACTGTTTTACCCTTTTTAATTTTTTTTCTCTTTTACTGATCAAATTGTCTATCAGCATCGTTTGAGCTGATGAGAAAAGGGCAACAAAAGGCACTGCAAGAGAAGCAGAAGCATCCAGACAAGCATAAGGAACAACTGGACAGTGATATTGCCTTGCTGTTGGAGAATTCTGAAGATAAAAAGAACCTTTGGAACAAAAGTGATGGCAGCTTAGAGGACCACAGTCATATGGAATCAGTTTCTCAGGGTGATGCTGTCAAGTGTGATTTTCCTGCACAAGCTCCAGCATCCAGACCTTTTGTACCTCCTGGTTTTGCAAGTGCCACTTCGGATAAAAATCATTGTCCTAAATCTTTGGTCCCCTCCCCTGCACTTGAGGTAGCTACTTCCTAAACCTTACAGGAGTTCTCATGTGTAGAAAACTTCTCCATAGAAACATAATTATTTTTTTTCCTAATGACTACCACATGTTTTAAAATACTTGCTGATGTTGCCGCTCACTCTTGGGCTGTCATATGGTAAATAGCAATTCAACATTGGTCTTAGTATCAACTATCTATATCCATTATTATAATTATTTTAACTATTATTGTTATTATTATGATTCTTTTTGTTATTGGAGAATTAAGGACTTAAACCAAAACTGGAGGTATACAAAGATGAACAGGATTGTACAATTGAACGTCCAACAAGATTATTGAGGTAGATATGTCATATGTGATACATTGAGGAACAAAAGAACCAACATATGGAGCTTCCTTGCTATTCCTAGTCAATCAACTACCACATTTACTGCCCTAGGCACATGAGAGATTTCCATTGGTATACTAATACCAGAAGACAGTGCTCATTTCACTGTAGATTTAGTATAATCTCACAGGGGTCTTTTTTGCTTGGAGTATTAAAATGGGATTTACATATTTTAAATATACATAATTGTCATCATGTGTAGGAATGCATGAAACTATAACATATTCTGGGAAAAAATGAACTCAAAAAGCGCTAAGATCTTTATGAGATCAGGAAGAAGAAACGTTCTTATCTTTGTGATGTGCATGTAATCCCATATGTTCTAATGCAATGTAGGAGGGTTCTACATTAGGGATCAGTTCACCGTGAACTCCTTTCAGGGGCATGCCAGCCAATACTCTGTGGTGGGTAGAGTGTGGACTGTGGTGCCTCATTGTCTCATTGTGGGTAAGGTTGGTTAGAAATTATCCGTGTTTGAATTATTGATGGTTTAATCACAAGGCAAATATCATTCTGATGAGGTTAAAAATTGCATGTATGCCAATATCAGATTGTGCCTATTAGAGCATTTGTAACAACAACCATGTGCAATGAGGTTATGGAGTTTTACAATAGGTCTGAAGGACTGAATTTTATCAGACTGGATATCTGATCGGCTGATTACTAGTGGGTCTAGGTCAAATTAGGGCTACTGAGCAGGGAATGTAATTGGATGTTTCGGCAGTTGTTTAAGGGTAATCTAATGGACAGGTTTTTGAGGGACTGCATTTGGTCATTGTATCAAGGGTTTTTGAGGGCATTGATTTAATAAATAGTCTCTACCAATGTTTCATATCAGTTTGTGTCTCGTAAGTTTGATAGCTCAATAGTTTGCAGAGTTTTATATATTCTCTTTTTCATTAGAAAATGGACCATAATTTGACAAGAGCCTGCAGAAGAGTTAAAAGTTACCGATTGTCGCAACCAGAAGGTTGCAGGTTTGAGTCATGCTAACAATGGAAAAAAGGACTACAATCCTTTTCTCTATCCTTAAAGGTAATTTTCTTTTGCTACATGATTTGTCAAACAATTTAGTTTACAAAAGAACCTGAGTTTCTCCCATCAAAATTGATATTGTTGAGGTGCACTATAGTATCTAGTCCAAATGCTCTTTTTTCTTATTGTGACTCATGCGTAATGATCAGTTAATGGTGTAAATTTACCTGTCAATGACCGTGTCTAGATACTTATTAAAAAGAAGAAGAAGAAGAAGAAAAAATGGATAGTCTGGTTAAGGGTATCCATAACACAAATCTGATGTCTTTTCATCATCATCCAACCCCAACACCTCCACCCCCCCCGACCCACACACACACACACAAAACACCCCGCCTTCTCTCTTCTTTATCAATGATTAACTTGTTTTTTGCAGGTTGGGAATATTGGATTTGAAGATAATGCCCATACTAAATCCAATGTGTATGGCAATGGTCGAGAGACTGAGAAGCAATCAGCTGCATCCCATGAGCAGAAATGCAAGAACAGATGTGCTGACATTCCATTCATGGGTGCAAATGAAAGGACTTTGATTCCATCAGCAGATGCTGAAGCTTCTAATTGTTTTTTAAGCTTTGGGAATCCATATTCTAAATCAACCAACCTCCTGGAGGCCTGTGAAGGTTTAGTGGATAGTGAAGTTGCAAGCTCTGATATTGAGAAAGCGACGAGGTTTAAAGTTGGGGCAGTTGATCAGGATCAATCTACATCAACATTGGAAGAGCTGTTTAACGATCCATTGGCTGTGAATGGTGTTGGCCCACCTAGTTTTATTGAGGTACCAGTGGTCCCATTAAAGTGGTGTATATCTTTACCTTATATGGTCCTAGTCTTTTTCCTTAAATGTGATTTATAAATTTTATCTTTTTTTCTTATTTTTTTCTATCTATTGTTGCTATTTTTACTCAAGTTGCCTTTTATTTTGGATAAATTCTTCTTCCTTCACTTGACATGTAGGTCATGTACCATTCAAAAATAAATAAATAAATAAAGTACATGCTAACTTGGTAATCCTGAGAGTGTGATTATTGACAATGGAAAATTACTTGATCCATATGTAATTTTACTACGAAATCTCAAAGTTCCAGTGTGCTGGTAATGCAATTCATGTTTTCTTTTTGGTCTTGACGAGTGTTAGGCTTCTGATGTTTGTCTTGTAAGTTGCTGAAAACATGCATTGCTGATATCCTTTTAACATGCAGGTTTCAAGTTATTGCATATGAAGTGGGAAAAACATGTTGCTTGATAATCCTGATATATTTTACTTAATTTATTTTGAGTAATTTTCTTGAATATATTATAGGGTGGTAGAAGAAGCCTTGACTCAAATTTATAGGCATTTTATTCAGGCCAAGTTTTCCATCCAGTTGGGGATGTCCTTAAGGGCCTGTTTGTTAAATTACATAGGAAGTCAAGCTCAAATGAGCTCTACGGAGGACTTTTAAAGAGATGAGGGGTGAGAAGGATATGAGATGCGGAGGGAAGGAAATAAGGTGGAGATGTAGATGATACCTTGACTTTCCTAGGTAATGAGTTACTAGGGCGATGGCTGGGTATTCATTCATTCTCTTCTTTTAGTTTCCATTAAAGAGGAGGTTATTTGATGGGAATTTTTGGATATTCACCTTTGGTCTTCATTTCTAACCACTTATGGCATGAATTATCCCAAATCCTATGTATTTTAATGCAAACAAACAGCCCTAAGTGATATGGGCCATTCAATCAGGTGGGACTTACTGGCAATGAGATGGAGATATCCTCCATCAGTTCCAGCCATCCAATTGGTGATTTTTTTTTATTAAAAAGCCGAATACGGCCTGTTGCTTGTATATTGTTTACAACCATCTGTTTGCATCCTAAGTTGATTATTAGTTTTGTATAGTGAGAAGGTTCCTTGTAGCATCATACATCTCTACACGGATGAAGCAGATCAGTGTTGTGATTGTTGAGAGGTTGAGCTTATTAAACAATTGGAAGGTTAAGCATTAAAATCACTAGGTTGCGGGTGTAACACCAGCTTACCTATTGAAGAAAAAGAGTCATTGAAAGCCAGGCTCCACCAATAAAGAGTGCCGGCCTGAATGAGGAGGTTTAGAATTGAGCATTGTGTATTCCCTCGTAATAGTATATGTGACTGCATCATCAATTCTTTGTATTCCCTCGTAATAGTATATGTGACTGCATCATCAATGCTTTGTATTCCCTCATAATAGTATCTGTGACTGCATCATCAATTCTTTGTATTCCCTCGTAATAGTATATGTGACTGCATCATCAATGCTTTGTATTCCCTCATAATAGTATCTGTGACTGCATCATCAATTCTTTCTATCAGGAGGATGTATGTCTGGGACTTTAACATTATAATTGTCGTGTTCTCTTGCAATTCCTTATTCAGACAAACATAGAGATTTTTTTGTAATGAATTGCAAATGCATGAGAAACTGACACCCTTTAGTCATTCTGTTGCTCTGCAGCATATTGATGATAAATCTAATGAGGATGCATGGAGTGCTCAACCCTGGCAAGCATCCAAGTTCGCTCATTGGTTTCTCGAAGAAGGTAAGGTTATCGATGTTCAATTCTGAATGCATGTTCAAACTTTGCTGTGCTTTAATGATAACATTGTATTTTTCTGCAACTGAAGAATAAAAGTTCTGAAACTAAAGATTTCCATTTCTTGGTATACTGCAGAAAAGAAACCGGTGGATGATAGCTCATCTTCCAAAAACAGAGACTTGCTGTCATTAATTGTCAGTAGTGATAAAGTTGGATCCCATGTGTCTACAGTTTCTGATGAGAAAGCCATTGGGAACATGCCAAGATTCTTCCCTTCTGAGGCCACCGAAGTTGCTCGGGAGTTTGTAACATCCTTTCCTGCAACCTCTACCACAGTTGGAAATACCAAACCATTTCATCACAATGAAAAACCAGATGTTTGTTCAGAAGTTCTGACGTGTGAGGACCTTGAGCAGTCCATCTTGTTTGATGTTAAGGACAGTGGTTCTCATGTGCAGCACTCAACAAAGGGAGCCTGGAGTTTCATGGACGCGGAACTGGAGCCGCAAAAATCTGCTGTAAATGATCATGCTTCCCAACATCTTCTTTCATTGTTACAAAAGGGAACAATCTCTAAGGGGTCAACAACATCAACCTCTAGTCCTCATATGAGCTCCTCTGGTAAGCACAGTGTCCATGACAGTGTGATTTGGGTAACTGAAAATGTTCAGAACACTGATAAAACACCAACTCTTGAAACACTGTTTGGAACTACCTTCATGAAGGAGCTCCACTCAGTGGAAGCTCCGATCTCTGTGAATAGAGGTTCTACGAGTGGTGGTGCTTGCACTGCCGTGTCAGAGCCTCAGGGATTGCCATTTTCAATTGAGGGTGATGGTTTCTTTCATTCTACTGTTAATGAACATGCATCCAACAAGCGTAACCTTAATCAAGTACCACAGCTGGATAAGATTCAAGGGCATGGGTCAACTTCCAATGATATTCGATCCAGGAGCTCAAAGCATGAAGCTGATGGTGGTTTTGGAAGCAGTGCTAATGGGGTACTGGATATTCAGCTGCCTGAAGAAGAAAGCTTGATTGCTGGGAGTGATCCCTTGCACCATGAAATATCTCAATTCATGCCTATGAAAATTACCACTAGAACTGACAAGTTCATATCCTCAGAGCCACCAGCTGAGATTGTAGAGAAACTGGCAGCTCTGAATGCCATCCTCAAAAATGAAAGATTCATGACACCTGAACGGCCACCGGTTCTCCATGATCCTCAGGAGCAATCAGAGTCTGATGTCTTGCGTCAGCACTTGCATATGCGATCTCCTCAGTTTCCAATTCCATATCAGATGAATAATGCAAAGCTTCCCTTCCACTCACTCGATCAACATGCTGTCAGGAATCCTCAGATCAGATTTATTGGCCCTGAAGATATTATTCATCGTGACCCACAGATTGTTTTTCAGCCAAATGTCCATCACCCTTCACATGGTCTTGGTGGGCCTAGGTTTGATCCAGTCTATCATTCAGCATTGCAGCACATGCCCATGCCTGGGAATTTTCGGTCACCTAACATGCTTCATGGAATGCCAAGAGGGCCATTGCCTCATCCTCTTAACTGCATGCCTGGTTACCTACCAGAAATGAATCCTATCAAAGGCTTCCCTTTGAATCACCAGCAAACTAATTACAGTGGCCTTGGAATGGGATTACCAGGTAAAGTCTGATGTTATAATCCATATCCTGTTTTTGCTCTTATTCCTTTCAGGCCCATTTGGATCAATATGGCCCAAGTGCATGGAACTTGGTTTACATACAACTCCAGGATTCAAGCATGTAGATGAGTGTAGCTCTGTATAAATGGAGTTGCGTCATAATTTGCATCCCTCAAAGTGCATGTAAATGAAAAATAAAAAAAAAACCTTGCAAGTTGCAACTCATTGGGTTTAATACATTACATACTGGCATGCAGCTGTTGGATCAGATCAGAAATAGTAAGTTTGTAGGGAACTTGCTATGGGTTGCTGGGGAGCACTGAAACAGTCTTTAATGATCTTTTCCCCTACCATAGAAAAATAGAAAGGACAAGAGGATGAAGGTTGGATGGAAAGATTGCAATCTAGGAGAGAATTAGTAGTTCAGTTTTTCTCTTTCTTTCTTGGGATCGTGATAGTTGCAGGAAAGGAAAGTGCAAAAGCGGGATAGCATTTAATGGCTTTTCTTTTTCATGTATTATATAGATGAAGATGAGGCAGGTGCTGGCCTGGTTTTAAAATTGGTCGAGTTTGAATTGACTTATATGCAGTAGCTGCTGAGTCAAGTCACCCCTCAAGACGCCTACTTGTTCCAGATCTATGGGTTTTGGCCTCTAAATGAACTTATTGCCTTTTTTCTCTCTCTATTGGAAAATATTGTGGGAGGCTCTTATAGATATTTTCCACCGAGATTTTAGAAGATCGGAACCGTTTCTTTCATTTTCTTTTAAGACCCAAGCATTTGAAGATTGGTGGTACTGGTCATTCAACTGAATGAAATGGAAATGTGGATGCCCATATCAACTTAAATGCATTATTAATAAATGAAACACCACAAATGTTAAAGTTCTAGATTCATCAATTATGTTTTATCTATTTTGTGGACTATCTTTTATTATTTTTTAATAAATTTTTTGGGCTGAGGTTCAATCAGTCTGACTCAGCTGTGACTCATGCAACTTGGCTGAATCGACTCGACTCAAGAGCGATAAAGTTTTCGCTTAAGACCTTTGATGCCAGAGGATAAATGAGGATTTCCATTTAAAAAAAGGGACAGATAAGGGTTTTTGTGTTGTGCCGGAAGATTTTAGGGTCTCAGATTTCTGAACATGGAACAGTTTGCATTGCCTTATCAAGGGTCTTGAATTGTTTCTAATTGTGTTGTTAACAGGATCAGGTGGTGGTGGTGGCAGTTACCCAGAAGTGCTTGAGCGATTGGCTGCAATGCAATTGAGAGAAAATGAAAAGCAAACACCATCTGTTGCTGCTGGACATGGACTTGGGATCTATCACCCTGAGCTAAAGATGACATTCAGGTACGGATGATGGTGGGGCATTTTATAGTATGAGTGGAGCAATTTGTGGCTTGGGGGTGGGATTGGGCTTGGAGGATCTTCTTGCTGATGATGGTGTATAGTATGGATTTGTTCATATGGCAGCTGGTTGAGATTTCAGTCTGATCTTGAACAGTGTGTGTGCAGCTGGAGGCAAACATACTATAACTCTATATAAATATTCCCACTTGTGCGGGCCTCATTCCCCCTTTAAGTGGGCTATCTTTCTATGTGTATACGGGCTCTCTCTTGGCTCCCAGCCCCCTTGGCTGGGGTACCAAAAAACTCAATATAAATAAAACAAGAAAAGAGTAGACAGATTTACAATCAGTTTTAGCTGTAGATTAGATATGGGAATGGAATCAGGTGCTGTATTTGAGTTAGACGTGCTCCAAGGTAGAGTGGGTTGTCCCAATAGTAGTTGGACGTTCCTACCTGCTGATTGTTTCAATTTACTGTTAGAATAGTTGGGAATTCCAGCCAAAGGTTGACATTCAGTAAGTCCTCAGATCGTCAATCAGGATTGCCCAACTCTTCTTTTTTTTCCAGGTCCATTCAATGGATACCACTGCAAAAGCATATCTTTCACTAAACAGATAGTGTTAAAACATCTTGTAGAATCAAATTTCCAAGTTCACATGGGAATTCAAAAGTTGCTTCAGAATCCATGTTCAGATCATCTCAAAAGCATTACTTGCATTTGTGCACAGTTTTTGTTGGACCTTGTTTGGAAGAAACGAAATTTGCAAAACGGATGGTGAAAACCTCCTGATTAATGTAGAGCTGGATTTCAGGGTCAAATTTTGGATGAGGCTCGGTTGGTTTGGGAAATCTGCATCGACAATTGAGGTTGGTGTGCAATGCCCTTTTATCAGGCCCTGCACGTATCAAACAACTGGTCAAGATGGTCCAGGACCTTAATTGGTTTTAGCCATCGTCATCTTCAAAGCCCCATTTATCTGAACGTTCGAGCCGGTCATGGCTAATTTAGTGCAAGCACCAGCCTCCAACGCTACAATTAAAATCAAATCATATAAACATGCTGAAATTAGGGGTGTTCGTGAGTCTGGTTGGGCTGTGCTAAGGCATATCCAGGCCTATGACCAGCCCCAAGACCAACACGGGCCATAAATGCCAGGCCCAAGCCCGGTCCATGACCACCCTTAGTTCAAATATGAAATGGAAAGAAACGAGCCTCCCCCTCCCAAATTGGTCACATCTAAAGGGCCAAGTGGGTAGTCAATGATTAATATTGCATTTAAAAAAATGAGAATAATCTTGCATAGCAACCCGATTTCCTTAATATGGATATAACCCCACCAGTAACAGAGGTATGTAGATCAGCCATAACACAAAAAAAAAAAAAAAAAAAAAAAAAAAAAAAGATGGGTGAGAAAATGGCAGTTATCTGTTTAAGATATGGTCATTCACTGTATAAAAACTGCAGAACAAAGGCCTTCCATATACCATTTTAATTAGAAACAATGACCACGTACGATGTGTTAAATTTAAGTTCATGGCATTTGAATTCATCAGGAAAAAAAAAAAGATATGGAATTTGAAGATGACCAAATTCTAATATCAAGGTGCAAAAATCATGGCCATGATCTGATTAGCAGTAGGTTGACAATCTTGGGAAAAAAAGAGCTTCTAAAGCAACAAAACTAGAAATATGGCCTTTCACAAATTAGAAACAAGGATTTTAACAAACAGATCCTAACATACATGTACATAAATAAAATCTTTCTACTTTACAGTCAAAACTCAGCCTTTTACAGAATACCTTCAAAATCATACATACATTAATGAGCTCACATACGCTTTCCATTCATGCCGTAGACTTCTCAAACGAGAGTGATGCTCGAAATCCAATATTATACAATAACCAAAGGTATATTTGGTTTAGTTAAATGACTGCTGGAATGAGTGCATGATGATCCACCTTTGGCCTGAAAATTTTTCTTGCAGTCAATTCTTTATACCTAAATGAAATGGATGAAGCATGGTCATGCAATTATAGGAAAGGTTGGTTGGCTTCTCTTACCTGGATAGAGCTTTGTCAGAGTCATCAATATCAATTCTGTTGTCTGCATCACTGGGTTTAGCTTCCTCAGAGGCAGTATCATATGTGGCGAGCAACCTTCTCTGGACAAATCATTGTAAGAAAATAAGTCTCTCCTCTCTCACTCTCATACACACACAGACACATTATTGAAATTAAAGTAGTTTTCTTTAGTTTATTTTTAAATTCAACTTTGGACTATTGCATTTGGTGTATATAATGGTCGGTTTTTAGGCAGGAAGTTGGTTGTATAAAGTTTATATTTGAATTTGAGAATTTACTAACAGTTCTGTTTTCTGTAATAATTACCTTCATATGTATACAAAAGTTTCGAAATTTTGAGATATCTAAGTTAATGTATTTTCCATTGAAACACGATACAGAGTTTTGCTCTGTTCTACTTTGATTGTGGATCCAGAGTATGCATATTGCTCTGTTCTTTGATTGTGAATCCAGTGCTTGCGTAAACTTAGATTCCACTACTTGAGAACGAATTGTTCCAGAACTTCGAATCTGCCGTTCTCTTTATGTTTCCACATTGTCTGCAAGCTTAAAAGAAACATATTCATGAAAGTATTACACAGGAATGCTGCAATGATAACATAAATTAGCGGTGGTGCCTTGGAGGTGAAACTGCAATTTTGGCTTGCATCCAGAAACTGTTAACTACACCATTTTTGTCACTTCCTCACCTCTCCATCACATTTCCTCTAAGATCATAACTTTTTCAACAAAATGTTCCTTTTCCATACATGTGAATCCCAATTACTGAATACAAGTCATGGGTTTGAAAGGCACTGCTACCGATACATGATATCTGAGATTAGAATGTCATGACTCTTATTTGGCCTCCTTTTTTTTATAACCTGTATGATGTTCTATACTTTCTTAACTATATATTTTTGGAGGCCACTAATTACAGGGAACTAGGGTTGCACATGGACTGGGCCAGCTCACACCCAGCAGAGACCGGCTCATTTTGGGCTGGATGTGGACTGATGCTTTAGGCTTGCAGGCTGGGCTGCCGCTTGAAATTCCCCGGTCACTAAGGGTGCGTTCGGTTCAACCTCTTAAAAGTTCTTTTTGTGCTTTTATGAAAAGTAAAAAAGTGCTTAGCCCATTTGGTTATTAGCTTTTTAAAAGGGATTTTTAAATAGTAAACATCAAAATTAGCTTCTTGGACTGTGTCTTAGCCTATGGCTGCATAAAAGTTCATTCCAATAAACTGCTTTGGTGAAACATAATTCTGTCATGGATATTCTTCTAGTATTTGCAAATATTTTATTAGATTACTGTTTATCTAAATATCAGTTAGATTTTATTTTCTAGATCTTTCTAATTAGTTAATTTCTTTTAGAGAACGTTAAATATCTTTGGAATTAATTAGACTTCTCTTAGATTTTGTTTACTTCTTGTTTGATTATTCCTTTGAGAAATAAGGGTGCATAAAGACCTGTAATTATAATGAAAAGGACAACTTTGAGATTGATTCAATTGAGAATTTTCTCTTTTGCGTTGAATTATCACCACCCCCTAATCAAGCATGAGGCTTTGCTCGATTGAGGATTCCGGAGTTATAGATCAATTGCTGAACTAACTTTTGTATGTACCAAAACATTTTAAGTGCATCATTCACCGGGAGAGGATTGTGCTAATACTTCCATACAGGCACTTACCTAACCCACATGCTGATTGTCAAGAAGCCAACTTTAGTATTCTCACTAGCAAAATATTCAGTAAGAAACTAATAATTTTTTTTTTCTTTTCTCCTATTTTTACTTTCACCAGTACACCTCTGCTAGGTAGAATAGATTGACAAATACTATGGGCATTAAACAAAGCTAAACTTCGTTGTAGCCGTAGTTTTTACAATAAAATCTTGCATGGTATTTTGCCCAAATACCTGATATCGAAGTGTAATATGTCCTAAACCTATAATCCATACTGTACACTGAAACAAATGATGCCGCAAAAAGAATGCAGATATCAGGGGAGAAGACACTCACATGTTCCTCAAAGTCAGGGCTAGACAAATTGACAGATAAGTTTCTCATCAATAACACCACCTGGAAAAGGCAGAGCAAAGGGTCCATTATTTGCAAGTTGCAATAGCATTTTTCTATCATGGAATCAGCCGTTTCGAAACAAACATGGATGGATGAACCACGATGATGGCATTAAAAATAAATAAGAAAAAAACGTGGCCATGCACGCATATTGTGGTGGTAGGAACATTCTCCCACGGACAACCACCAGGGTTCAAGCTCTGGTCGCCCTATCAGTCATCACTTATTGCAAGCTGGAATGGCCGATTACCAAAAAAGGTGAAAACAAACTATATGGAAGCAGAACTTGAATTTATCCAACATAAAAGATGCGTACATAGATACCCATTTTTAAGTGCATAAGGTAGGATAATGAACTAAAAGTCACATAACTTTAAATTTGTACGACAGGAGAATAAGCGTACAAAACTGCTGTAGGTGTGTAGAGCCTGGTTGAAAGATATATCAACTAGAAGACCCACTTGCTATAAAAGAAGCCTCATTTGTCTCTAGACACATCATATTATAATGGGTTGAAGAAGGACAAATATCATTATAAATATAGATATGATATTATACCGTTTTCTTTCATTAGTAAGATATTTTTACTTGTATTCATTAGATGTTGCATGGAACTAGGTGAGACTCGTTTGAGAAGGTTTGGAGATATCCGGTGCAGGCCAGCAATGGCTCCAAAGAGCAAAAGTTTTTCTATGCAGATTGATGGCCCTCAAGGAAAATGGGTAGGCCGAAGAGTAAATGGATGGAAGTAGTGAAGGATAGATCTGAATAAATATTAAATGGTCTTCTTACCAATTGGTAAGCCCCATTGTGCAGATTTGAAACTGGGGGGCCACTTTTCTTTAATCCTAAACTGGGAAATGCATATAGATAGTCATAACAACTAAAAGAATGCAGAACATTTATTTAGTAGAATAGTAGGTAGCAGAAAAACATTTTTACTGTGGTGTTCCCAAATATCCTTCTGCCTTTAAGAAGTTGTGCGGGCAGTGAGAAGTGCAGTGCTGTGAAATAGAGATGTGACATGGCGAGCTGAAGACTTAGGCAAGTAAGGACCTAACAGTGACAAAATAAGAAAAAGAAGAGAAGTATTGCAAGTAAAAAAAATCTAACATGTGGTGCTATATGTGGAACTGAGATCAAGAAATCTCTGCTTTCTGGATCTAAATAAATGCAGTAAATAAGGAATGAGTGTCGGGAAGTCCCACATCCCACATCGCCTAAGTAATAGGCTTGACATGTCTTAATATACCTATATGGGCCTTCCACCTATCAGCTTAAGCTTTTGCCTAAGTATATTACTTCCTACCATTAAGTAAACAAGACTTTCAAAAAGTACGATTCATGAAAAGGAAAGAGAATCAGTAAAGACAAGTATAGGATGAAAATGATGATTTAGGTTTGATAAGAGACATACTGTTTCAACATTAATTGGGTCCATCTCCTTCAGTTTTTCTAAGTGTCCACTTGTGTTCGGATCAAAGACACTTCCGATGAAACTGTATACTTGAGCAAAGTCTGGACTAACTCCTGAAAAAAAAAAAAAAAAAAAGAGGTAAAATAATGGCCCAAGGGGAAATTCAAGGGAGAATATAGGCAGGGAAAACAATCACAATAGGAAATTTATATGAAAGAGAACAAGAAAAATGTTCATGTGTATATGCATAGTGCATCTATTGCCTGTACATATAAAAGGAAATACATAAATATGTAAGCATGCACATACAAAATTCCAATAAACTGTCCCTAAAATGATAAACATAAAACCAGTATGCTACCTGCAGAAAGTAAAATAGGCCTATGCACTATGGTCCTTCCATACACACTTCCATGATGATATGGTAAAATGTGCTAGAAGAAGCGGGTAAAAACCTTATTCATTATGTTGGCTAGGACTTCAACCACCTGATCTTTCACTTTTGATATAGTAAGATTTCCAATGCCACCTTTTCTCAAATGAAGTGACAATCAACATCAAATTATTTTATCCATTGTAGGACAACAATCTATGATGCCCATATACGGCATGGATACGTAAGGGACATAGCATGGACACGACAAGGGCACAGATTTTACAAATAGAAAGTGAAGTATCGGATAAGATACAACATGATGCGTTGTCCATTTTGAAGTATCCGACCATCATAGATGACAATGGAATTAGCATCATGCGTACTTCACTATTACTGATATAGCATATGAGTTTGACATAGATGCAACATGACAATCATTCACAGCTTTTGAAAATAGACTCAATTGCTAGTGGTGCTTTGCCCAATACTGTGTGATGATCTCACAGTAGTTGTGTTGCACATGACAGATAGGTTCATCAGATTGTTTCCCAAGAATGGAAACTTGTGACATGGTTTTGCTGTAGGGCCGTAGGCTTATTGGGATCACAATCTTTGAGACTTTCATCAAGAATAATAGAAAGCACATCAAAGCCCAAGGTCCACTAAATTAGGCAGAAAGAACATAAGGCACAAGCAGTTTTGGAATGCCATTTTCTTCGGAATGAGAATGATCCCTTGATGCTCCAGCCATAGTTAACAGGTCTGCCTTTGGTCAGGCTCTGTCAGAATTGAAAAATGGGCTCCGGTAGACAATTGAAGGAGCCGTGGAATTCTTCTAGCATTATCTTGTACCCTTATATTTATGTAAGGTGGAAAAGGAGACAACAGATCGTCTATTTCTTTGCAGAAATTTCTCAAGTAAATTTGGTGCTGCTTTTGAACTTATGTTGCTTAAGTTGGTGCTTTCCTTCACTCAAGTTGGCCACAGAGACATGGTGCAGATCCTTTCTTAGGATGTTGGAAAAAATTTGTGGAGATTAGTGTTTTTTGAAAATACATGGTTTATTTGGAAGGAAAGGAATAGCAGAATTTAAAGGAAACGAATCGACTTAAAAAGAAATGAAAATGACAAAAAAACCAGTAAAAATTTCAAGAATGTCCCTCTCAATGATATTCTGTTTAATTTGGAAGTGACTATAATGTGTGAGTGGCACAAGAGAAGATTAAAAAATAAAACAAAACAAAAAATTGGAAGGCTCCATCTTTGGGTACATTGCTTTCAATATGGATGGGGCAACCAGGTATGGCAGGCATTTGTGGAGTGTTTTTTTTTTTTTTTTTTGATCAGTAACGATAAATTATATTAAAAGAGAAATCCAGATACAAGAAACCAGACGAACAAACAAAAAGAGCACAATGGTATAAAAGAATTATACCACGAAAAGGAAAAGCAAAAGAGAAAGAAACATCACTTAATGAAAGCCACCAAATTAGAAAACCTATCCACCCTTTGCTTAGCTAAGGAATCAGCAAAACCATTAGCCGACCTCCCAACGTGTTGAAACTTTACTTGAAACGAGGATGCTAAAGCTCTAATCTCATTAAGGTAAAATTGAAATCTCCAAGGAATGACCGGCCGAAGAGGACACCCATGAAATAACATTGAGAGAATCACTTTCCACCTCTACCTTGAATTAAATGAGGAAGAGGCAAAAATTTGAACACCTTCTAGGATAGCTAACACCTCCGCCTCATTAGACTCCATAGTCCCAACATGCTTGGAAAACATTACCAACACAACAACCCCTCCACTATCGCGAAGCACCCCACCAATACCCGTTGGATCAGGCTTTCCTTTAACTGCCCCATCCATATTAAACTTCAACATCCCTATATTGGGAGGAGCCGAATGCACCACCTTTTTCACCTTCTTCGCCCCACAATATAAGGAAGCCTCCCAATTATGCAACACACCAAAAACTTTTGAAGCGTCAAACTCCTTGAAGGAGGCCCATTTTGCAATTTGAACCACAACCAATTGCTCTAACTCTTCCACGGGCAATAAAGACCCTCTGAAAATTCTATTGTTCCTTTCTTTCCACACAGACCACAAAATAGCAAAAGGAATAATCCTCTAGAAAATCAAACCACTACCAAAAAAAGAAGAAAACCTCCACGCTACAATTAACTCGACCAACGACCTTGGGAGACTCCAAAGAACACCACATCGCGCTAGAAACCTACACCACGAAGAATAAGAGAACTCGCAATGCACAAATAAGTGATCTACCGTCTCATTGACCTTCCCACACAACACGCATAAGTCTGAAATAGCCACTGAAGTCAATCCTCTTCGTCTGAGGTTGTCTGCCGTAGAAACTTTTCCGGATAAAGCCAGCCACATGAAAGCCTTCGCCGTAGGAGGAGCCAAGCCAAAGAAGCTGAAGCTTTGATACTTGGAAAGCCCTCCAATTCCTTGTAAAAGGACTTACAAGAAAAGGCACCGGAGGAGCAAGGCAACCAAATGCGAGAGTCGACAACATCCCTGCAAAAGAAAACGTTAGAAAGAAGATTCTTCAAAGACCCAAACTCAGACTCCTCAAAAGGATGCAAGACCCTCCTGAAGGATACATCCCAAGCCCCAAACCCCCCCTCACCCACATAACAATCTTTGACGAAGGCCCACTTGTTGACCACCAATCTGAATAATCTAGGAAAAGACAAGGACAAAGGACCTAGCCCCACCCAATGATCAACCCAAAAACGAACATGACTTCCCTCCCCCACTTTGAAACCAACCCCCCTCCTAAATAACTCTCCCCTCGCAAAAGACGGATCTCCAAACCTCAAAATATTACCCCACAGACCCGACAAACGATGCCTAAGAACTCTACTAGGCTCCCAACCCCAAATATCTTCTCCATATTTAGCCGTAATAACTCTCCTCCACAAAGCCTCCCTCTCATCCCTAAACCTCCACCACCACTTAGCCAAAAGAGCCCAATTTTTAAACTCCAAGTTACACAACCCCAATCCCCCAACGACCTTAGGCTTGACCACATCCTCCCACTTAACAAGATGCAACTTCTTTTTGTCACTCCTCCCTCCCCACAGAAAATCCCTCCTTAAATGGTCCAACTTCTCCTTGACCACCACCGGCATACGCAACAAGGACATATAATAAATCAGCAAATTAGAAAGGGAAGCTTTGATTAAGGTGACTCTTCCTCCTCAGGAAAGATAATTTCCTTTCCACATAGACAATTTCCTCTTGAATTATTCTACCACTGGATTCCACACCTCTTTAGATCTCACTTTGCCCCCAATAGGCAAACCTAGATAAAGTAGAGGCAATTTACCAGATTTGCAGTGAAACTTTGATGCTAAATTCTGAATCTCTTTATCCGTTGTGAATTGCCTTAGGTAACATTCTCATTACGTTTTTGGGCTGAATGGAGCTAGATTCTAATGAAGCTGAGGCATGGGCCACTAGAGAATCTTTGAGCATTTTCTACCAGTTTTTAGTGGGAGACCTAATTATGGAGCGATTTCTTCAAGGCTATTGGATGGTGTCCAATAGATGTGGATACCCTTGGAAGCCGTGCTTCAGCTTGGCAAGGATCAAACATATCTATGAATGTTAAGGTCCATCATGTTGTGAGGGAAGCTAACACCATGGCTGATTCACTGGCTAAGCAGGGTATCCCTAAGGACAATTTGTATATTGGTCTCTGTTAAAGTTCCTTGTTACCATGGTATGTTTCTTTTGGCTATTTTGTCCTTTTGCTATCTGGAGAGCCCAGGTATTAAGCTCTTATACTGAGGCTCTCTTTCTATTTGTATTTTCTGCCTATTAAGGAATTTTTTTTTACTGTTACTGATTGAATCTAAAATGAAAAGGCAAAAAAGATTCAAGAGTTTGGCCAACTCCTTGATTTCACCAAAAACAGTCAGTGTACGTAAAGCAACTAATACCATGAAAAGCATTTTTTTTTTATTTTTGTATTTTTATAAATTGCTCCATTACTAATGGTCCCTTCCAAGTATCTTCCTTCTCTTAATGGTTTATCTAAGACATCTAGCTACAAATGTATCATAGACACAGTGAAACTGGAGTAAGCCATTTGCCATGGATTTCTAAAACCTCTAGGCCTCTAACTTTGCACTAGAAGACTTCACCAATGCTGCTTGGTTTAGTTGATTCTTTTAGAAGCATCAATTATGCTAAATCTTCTTAACTTCAAGCAGTGTGGTCATGGCCAAGAGAGCTATATTTTATATTATTCAATACTTTCTAGGAGCTTATTTCCATGCTTAATCTTCTTAGCTCCAAATTCCTTGATGTTAAAGGACAGCCACAATTTTGTAAGCTTGAAATCTGTATGAATCTAAGAGTAATCCAACTAGGCATACATCTACTTTTCCCATGCACACTTCGAAGCATTGTACTTCCATGAAGCTAGCATTAGTGCATGTCAAATGTGGTTAAGCTCTGACATGCACACGGCCTAATGTTCAAAATCTATAAAGTCCAGATATGGATACAGGTACTGGGAGTTAAGACATGGCCCCAAGTCCAAACTCCAGATATCTTTGACATGGATACAGATATGGTTGACCATATACTTCAAACATAAGAAAAAAAAAACTATATATGAAAGAAATGCTAGTGAAGAGGTACAGTCCAATTGTCCACACTCTACATTCAATTCACTCATAGTGCCTACCTGATGAATTGAATAGTCTAAATCTACATGCTGATGAGTGACTTGGATCTTGCACAAATGCCACAAGTTGGTACTTGGTAGATTTCCATGAAGTGGGTCGGCAAGGTGTAAGTGGGCATAGTAAAAAGAACAACTATTATTTCAGAACATTAAAAAAGATTTTAAGTTAGTCGAAAGACAAACCTTTAGTTGGATGTAACACATTAACTGGTGGAGCAGAACTGTAGGCCCACGAAGACATGGCTGCATTTGGGGCAGAGTTCCTAAGCATTGTCTTAGAACCCATCCTGTATCCATATCCCAGTTCAAGAAGACAGGATGAAGATTGAAAATGTGGAGTTGCCTGTGATGGTAGTGGATCTGACCAATTTTAAGGGAAAAAAAATGAGGGCCTGAATAATTTCATAAAATGGAAATGAAGCATAACAGACCCAAACTATTCTGACCATTTTTAGATGCCTTTTGTGGATATGGATGAGCTGCTTTCCGCTTTGGCCGAGGTGGTGGTACATGTTCACTTGTCCCATTCTTTTGAACCTTCAGAAAGTACTTCTGTGCATGGCTGCGTATCTGCAAACACCACCTTATGTTTCTTTAAACAAAAGAGAGAAATCTAAGAGCTCATCATCTTAAAATACCAATAAAGAAGTTCATAAGTTTCCATGGGAGCAGTGCCTAACAACTCTCATTTTATCATGACATAAAAGGGAAGAGGATCTAGTGCTAGTCTGCTAGAGCCTAGAGCCAAAATACAAGCTAATCATTCACAATTTTATCACTACAAAATTTTGGCATCAGTTGCAAGAATCTTCTCTACTCAAGCTACGGCTCCCTCATCTGCTTTCACTTTGGAATCTCTCCAACTCCCACCTCATTGGCACTCAATAGCATGTGATACTGCTACTTGAAGTGCTCCTTCACTTGAATTGAATGCATCTTATTTCCACTCCCTCTTTCTGACTTTAAATTTAGGATGTCTTCATATGCATGGCCCTACCAGAAAGGGGTGTCAATCTAGGAACTCTAATTGTATTAGTAGAAAGTAAGCTATAACTTAGGAACTCTAACTTTCTAATACAATAGTTAACATTCTAAAACAATTAGAGTTCCTAAGTTATAGCTAACTTTCTACTAATACAATTAGAGTTCCTAGATTGACAAGGGGCTGACCCCCAAAACTGCTAATTATGGGACAATCCCAGTGGCCAATGTAGCCAAGGTGTGAGGCATGAACTGCCTTTAGCCAAACCTACTACCTGAGCCACAAACACTTATAAGTGTTTTTGTTGCATATAAATACAATAATATAGTATCAATTAGTATATGGTTTATCTTATCCATAAAACTTTCTATACATATAACTTGGGGAATGGATTTTTGGGTATGGACTCATTTGGATCCATACCCGGACCCAATTATCAACCGGTCCATAAAGATACTATGATTTTGAAGTCGGGTCCTTTGGGTAACCAGCTAATCTGATGTCCACCAACATCCCTAAGTGAAACCAGGCATGCCTTCAGCTACATTGCTAGCCCCCAGCTAAAAGACTTGAAAATATTACAATCAATGGGGAGGAAAAGGTCCCAACAATGGCGTACTTAAAAAAAAATCTAAGAAAGACCAGTTTAGCAGCTGAGATCATCTCACTTGTGTGATTTTTGGGCACAGCCTATCCATGGAAGGGGCGAAAAATGGAACTGTGTGGATCTTGTACATGCACACCGGTGTGCAGAGATATAGTGTGTAACAGCAAACTGAGATATTTAGCATTTTATCATCCGTAATAGCAAATCAGGAAATGACTAAATCCCCGGAAAGTTCTATTCATAAAAGCATGCAAAGATTAAAATGGTGTGAAGCATGTCCCTTAAATGATTTATCATCTTAACTTAACAGGCGTTCATGTAATTCCCCAAGTAAATGGATAATCAGAAAATATCATCTATTTAATATATCTCACTGACTTAAATGTTCACCTGTAACACACACTGATGTTTGGCATGATATTAGGATCGGTAATGCTCACAATTACTACACTAACCCGTAGTCTTTGAACACAAAGAACTACAAAAGGGAGAGAGTGATAAATTTACTTTTGAGCATGCTTACAGCTTAGTTGTATGGAAAAGAAGTTTGTTGAAGCCGATACTAATATAGCAAGAGGCAGGCTATGCACTTAAAATTACCTGAATAACAGTCTTTGAGCCAACAAATGCCTCAATTTTCTTCCAGTCACGATCGAAGCTAAAAATAACCAAGAGAATGAAAATTGTATAATTACATGTCACATCTACAATATGTGTGGGTTGAGTATGAGTGTACGCATGTGTGTGTGTGTGTGTGTGTGTGTGTGAGAGAGAGAGAGAGAGAGAGAGAGAGAGAGAGAGAGAGAGAGAGAGAGAGAGAGATTTCCCCATGGAATTTGTGACATTCAGATAGTCCCAGTCAAGGCAGATTCAAGCAACTATTAATTATTTGTTAGGTTTTTCTTCCATTTTTATCTTCAATTGGTCTCATCATCATCATCAAAGCCTTGCCCTAACTATGTTGGGGTGAGCCAAATCCTCAAATAAGTTGCCCTTCATATCTACTTTTACTACCTCCATCCATGTCATCTTCGGCCTACCCCTTCCCTTTGGTGGGCCATCAACCTACATAGCCAAACTTTTCCTTACCGGCCTACAATGAACATACCCAAACCATCTCAAATGGGTTTCTCTAATTTTATCCCCTATTGATGCCACCCCTAAATGCTTTCAAAAGTGCTCATTTCTAATTTTATCCTTTCTAGTTCTACCACACGTCTCATTTTTAATTTCAATTTGGACAATCTTGTGAAAATCCAAATTTGTCCAAAGATCAAAAACAAAAGCCTTCTATCTAAGATCATACCACAGCTTCAATATCATGTGCACTAAAAACGCACCATTCAAAAAGAAAGAAAGAAAGGCTAAAGAGAAATTCCAACGGTCTTTGTTTGTGGACTCTGATCCTGTATATTTCAAAATATGCAACACATACATGTCATATCTGCACTTCAGTTTTACAAGTAAAATTCTTGTCCCTGGCTCGCAGCCATTTCCATGGTGTGTTCCTGGCTCCATGCCATATCCGGGCTCTAGCTTGTGGAGAGAGAATCACATAGCAGTACAGCATTTTAGCCTAGGCAAGAAAAATAAACTTGAATTTTGGAATCTCTCTCCTTCTTTGGGAATGTGTACCATCATATTCCAACATTGACGACCACTTAATTCCTCCAATAATAATTTATTTTTTTTAGGAACCCAACAAAAAAGGGGAAAGAATATAGACCTGATGATTCATCTATAAAAGTAGAGTTCTGAAAGTCCATGCTTCATTTAAGTCATTGACATTTAATATTTGTCATTCAACCACAGTGCTATTCAAAACCCTCAACACTATACAAGATTCATGACCGTAACATATTCTCCAAAAACATGTGTATCTGATATCCATCATGAGATTACAGATGGGCGTAAAGGAAACTAATGGATTAGTAGCATTAGAACGGTCAGACCTCAAAGACAGAAAATAAGTAATAACTAAACATGTCCAAAGTTAATCTAGTAAAGATCGATTTATTTCAGGCCTTGTGAATTATATGGAAGGCCACATTTAGCTCCTCAATAAGTTTGGGCTGAATAATTGTCTATCCAATCATCCTCCACTCAAAACATATGATACCTGGATACTTGTACAAGCCCAATGTATCCGTGTCAAACCGATAAGACACTCATGTCAGGTTCATCATATCCTACCTACCAAGTTTTTCTTACTTCTCAACATAAGAAAGGTTAGAAAGTACCGTTAAAAATGACAATTTTATTAATTCAAATGTGGTCTAAAGGAAAACTTAGGATACTTGTATCAGTATCTGATCCCTGTATCCATGTCCATACCCATATCCGTATCGGAGCATAATAGCTAAGAACTCGAGAGACCCCACCTACACAAAAAAAGTCCCATCTTGCACTTGGTTTTCTCCAAGTAGCACTCACTTAGAAACTCAGATCAGGATATCAGTCGAATCGGACAGAAACTCAGAGGCAAAGTTATAACAAAGGAAGATTGTGAGAAAATCAACAGAGAGGGGTTCATCTCCACATGGCACGAGAGGCTTAATTATGACTTTCGTAAGGTAGATTCATGATTTATGAAGATCGAGAGGGGCTGCTTTCATTACAAAAACAGATGTCGTTGCAGACATATTCCTAAAACTTTACAGCTTGAAATAGGAAAACTCCCATATTCATTTTCATGGTCGCAATTCAACAGTTAAATCAGTTAAATCGAAACAATACATATCAACAAAATTATCCACCAAACACTACTTATGAGAAGGAAAAAAAAAAACCGAAAGAGATGAAAGACAAGGCTCCAACTTTCATGAAAAGAGAAAAAAATAAAATCGCAGCATACATTAAAATAAATTAAAATTCAGATGAAACCCAAGTCTTCCAATACCATGATATTGATATTGGCACAAACTTGAAATTAGAAGAAGAAACACAAGCATCCAACTATCAAGACATCAAATGAAAATGAGATTCCAAAAGATACTAAATTCCAATCTTCAAAATGAGACTCAAGTCTCCAACTTTCAAAAAAACAAAAATCAACACAACAAAACCAAAATGAATTTTCAGAAGAAACCCAAGCACCCAACTCCATGACACCGAGTGGAAAATGAAATTTGCAGATAAACCCAAGTCCCAAATAGCAAAAAAAAAAAAAAAAAAAAAAAGAGATTTCTGATGGAACCCAAGTTCAAATTAAATGCATGGCACAAGACCCGAAACCCATCACAAGAATCATATTAAAAAAGGAAAAAAAAGCTTGATATCATGAACCCAGAATAGAGAACATGGAGAATATAAGAACATACAGCTGCAGAGCTTCAAGGAACCTGTCATGCTCCTGCTCAGTCCAGCTCTCCCTGGATTTGGTAATGGTGTAGGGCTTTCGAATCTTCTTGTTTGGGTCTTCCTCAGAAGAAGGGACGTCGGCTGTCGTGGCTAAAGAACCGAGACCTGGAAGAGCCATGTCCAATAGGGGGATTTAGGAAGAAACGTTCTGCAGTCTCAGTTGAAAGGATTTACAGAATTCATACACATCGATATGTTCTGCTTTCTGCTTTCTGCTTTCTGCTCGAGGAGTAAAAACTGTAAACAAACCAAGCCGAGTTGAATTAGTCCAAGCTTGAGCTTAGCTTGATTAGAAGTTTAGTAGAGGTATTAAGTATGACAGCAAATTTTTTAAAGGAAAATTTCGAAATAGCATAAAACTTTTGGCTGACTTTTAAAATAAATACATGAAGTTTTGCATATTTTAAAAGAGTTTATTAGTTTTTCAAAATTATTTCAATCAAGTCATCACTATTAAAAAAAAAAAAAATTCAAAAAGAACAAAAATACCCTTATGTTATTTTTCAAAATCTTTTTAATACATCATTTTTTAGAGAAATGATCAAGTCCAATCCAAAAAAACCTAGTGGAGCCCACTTTAGCTATATTTATGCATAGATGGTTAAAAAGAAGAATTTATATGAATTTCAAATGACTGAAAAACTAACTTCATTCAATAGTTATGATCATCAAAATCAAGTTGAAACTTGGGCCAAAATTAATTTTGGCATTTCCCTATGTGACTAATGATCAAAAGAGAAAAACTCAGCATCAATGTTTTATTAATAAGGTCCGTAAAGTGATTTTTGAATTGATTTTGGGGATGAAAAAATATTTTTTAAAAAGATAAAAACCTTGTCGTAAGGGTTTCAAAAATAAAATTTATATAGAGGACTTCATTGAAAATAATATGGAAAACATCTCTTTTTTTTAGAAATATTTAAATCTTAATGTACTTCTTTTGAAAGTGAACCAAAAGTTTTATATTTCTTTGAAAATTTTCCTTCTTTTTTTTTAAACATAATTGCCCCATATGGAAAATTTTCTAATCTTGCCATTGTACATTTTACTATACTATATTTGAATGTTTTTTTTTCCTTAAGTCTTTTATCAACTTGATTTAATGTATTATGTAATAATTTTTAAAAGGAGATGCTTTTATTAGAGATGCTCTCATCTTACTATGAGAGATAAGGTGGGGGGCCCTCATATTTATATCCAATGCCAACAACTTAAATGTAAGGACTTCACTAAAATCTCTTTTATAAGGAGAGAAATATTTCTTATAGGAGCATCTCCCTAATTTAAAATAAATTCATTTTGTAATTATAATAATTTATGCTTAAAATATACCTCATTGCACTAGTTTTTCATATGCCTAATGGATATCATGACCATGAGACATGTTTAGGCAATATTTGGTCAATCCTTAAAATGGAAATTATATCCTTCTTTCATGATCTTTCACTCAGAAGTCAAGGCTACCTTCAACCTAAATCATTTGTTCATTACATTAATACCTAAAATCCAAAACCCAACTAGTGCCAATCATTTGTCTCCGGGTAGCATTTTAACACCTAGTATTAGCATAGGATACCATTGATAAAATTTGATGTTTAGGTTTCAACAAATATTACTAAGTTTCAATCATGTTTTTTGCAAAGGCATGGATAATTGCGAGCAACACTCAACCATGAGTCACGAGTCATGTATCCAACAAGTTACAATCTTGTCAGGAGAAAATAAGCATGGCTACCAAAAACTCATCTAGGAGGCCCCAAAGTCAAATAACTCTTTTGAGAGTCTTGCAAAGTGCTCAGCAGAGACAAATTGAGTTTGCATTTGAAATTGTGGATTGATACTTTGACAATTTCTTCATCATAAAAAATTTCCTGAACTCCAATGGTGTGGAAGACGCACCAAAGAGGATGAAGATAGACTCCTTGGTGTTAAGGTAATAGAGTTGTGGGCAGGAAGATTTCCCGCCAGAATACCAGCACCTTTGCCAATATTGTCATTTTCTGAACGTGTGTGACCAACAGTTGCTATGGAGAGGCTCCTCATAGGATTTGGTTGATCGCTTGATCTTGGACTTGAGAAAATTTGGTTTAATTTTTCTCTTCACACATGAAATCATTGCACCAAATCATTGAAAACAACAGACAGGGAGATTGATACATTAGATTTGAATCAGGGGAACACGCAACATCAGGCCCGTCAAATGATCTGGGTCGAAGATTTTGGAATCTTAACAACTATACATATGAAAAACTTATTATCATAGGATCAATTGTAATTAATGTTTGGATCAGTATCAAAATAATACCAGTGCTAATTCAAGGGTGAGTAGGTATATGAGGGGATTTGATTAATCATAGATACCAACAAGCTTATTGAGGACTGGACGTACATGATCTAGACTCACATGTTTTTTTTTCTTTCTTTTTTTTTTTTTTTTTTGGTTTTTTGTTTTGCAGTTGGTAGATCTGATCTACCCTTCCCTGCTATCCTATTTAATTTTTCTTTATTTATTTTGCTATACGGGGCGACTAGTTCAGTGAGACTTTCAACTTGAACAACTAGAGATCGATCTGATCGTTGGATATATGTATGAAATCAAGTGCCAAGTGCCAACAACATTCAACCATAAGTGCGTTGTCTCCCCCAGCTATACTATTTAACATAATTTACCTTTAGAACATACCTGACTAATACCTCTTCCTACCGAGCATTCCTACTGGGATTCAAACTCGGCTTAAATATATTTATTTATTGAGCTATTTTAGAATCTCATGCTCATCAAGGTTTTTTGGACTATAGATATAAGGGATTTCTGACAGATGAAGAATGCAATAAAACTGTTCTAGATTGCAAGATCACAATCCTTCTTCCTTCATTGCATTCATCAACAGTTATACTGTCTATTTGTCCATCAAATTAAGCCATTAATTATAAAATTTGAATAATCCTATGTGATAATTGTCACATCAATTCCATCTATCGCATCAATGGTCTGGAATCTGGATTCCCAAAGAATATTGAAAACATTGATGTGTGTTTTCCAGATTCCAGAAACTGTGCCTATGATTGTTATCATTGATTCCATTTTCAGAAAGCACAAATGTCTTGTCTTATGGTCACTACCGTGCATCTCAATGACATCTCCGTTTGGATTCTACTACCGAAAGTCCATTATCATCAACCCTACAATAGGGATGCATCCCTTGTTGGTTATATGGAGGGGAGATGTCTCATTTCTAAGCTACTAATGGATTGACAATCTTAGTTCCTTGATTTTAGTTAGCTGTTTAGATTAAGTTACCATGAAAATAGCTTTTATTGAAAGTAGAATCATCCGATTAACCTTTCTTCATTAGGTTATCCTCATGTAACCATACAAATACCTGCTTATTGAGTTATTTCCCTCAATGACTAAGCAGTTCTAGGATTTTTCCAGAAAATCATCAGCCTTACAATAATTTCATTCAATGCAAGCAGCAAGTGCTGACAGAGGAGTTTTTTGAGTCTTTGATTCATCATCACGCGTACAATATCTCTAGCTACCCCTTGAATCCATGTCAGGTCCATTCTAACCATTGCAAAAAAAAAAAAAATGAAAATGAAAATGAAAATTGACTTGGAAACGTCAGTGAGGCGAGTCCACTTGGACACTCGTCAAACTCATTGAACTTGACTGACTCAGTCAGTCACCGACCCAAGTTGACTCTGACTCTGACCCAAGTTGCCACCCAGTGGATAAGTAAAAGGGTTAGGATCTTCCAACCTTAGAAACAAATTATGATCATGATCATGATCATGAGCATCAGTATAATGTTAAAATAACAATCATCAGAAATACTAAAAGACGATAATGATAGGATGTTGGTATGTGGAAATTTAGCAAAAACTAGTGGTGCAGATGAGATTGTCTACTGACCAACTCGGACCAAAATATCTTATTTCTCTCATTTAAAAGTAAGAAGAGATTAAAATGAGAGAGGCCTCAGCCTCAGCCCTTGGCGGGTCTTCTTCCTCCCCCACATGTATTCCTCAATTGGAAGCGTTGAAAGTGACTGCATTCCTTGGAAGTGAAATGATGTGGTCAGAAGGCCTCTTAATTTGGGAAAAAACTAAAAGGTCTGAAATTGTTAGAGAACTAACTAATATGCCAAAAGCCGGACTGATAGAGACGCTTCTGCAACCGACGTCCCCCCACTCTTTTTTTTTTTTTCTTACTATCGGAGGGTTCTCAACCCTTTGGGCTGGACTAATCCCTCTGGGCCTAGAGAGAAGTCGGGTAAATTCTCCTATAACTCCAATGTGGTAATGCAGTTTCAAACCTACAACCTCTGAGAGCAAACCGTGGTCTCCTATACTCCGGCGGTAGGTAGTCATTATCTATATTTTTTTAGACGACTCCCACTCTACTCCACATAGCCCTTTCTGTAACTCGAACCCGGAACATGGAGGTTGGCTCTTATACCAAATGTTATAAACCTAACCAATACGCCAAAAGCCTTAGGACTGATAGAACATATCAAATTAAATCTTATAACTATTTAGGACCGTATCAAAAATACACAGCCCACTGTGATAAGCCCATCGACATCGATCACTATCCTCTTTGGAAACTAGTAGGATGGCAAGCAAAAATAGACAGCTTTTGACTGGACCCAAGAAGCTGGTCCCGCCCCACATGCAACCCAAACGGTCTATGGTTGGTCCTTTGTCATGTGGATGCCTATTTGGAAAACTACAAACACAACACACAACAGATTACACGTGCCGTCTAGGACCACCCTTTTTATGTGTGGTTGGTTTTTTTATTTTTGGGCTATCCAGGGTTCTCAATCTTTTGGTCTGGAAGTCAAATAAACACCTTTGTGGCCCCTACGTGATAGCATTAGTGGACTCAACATTCGATTCCTGATAAAGGGGGAATCGAGATTGATACCAAGACTTCTAGTTCCGGAGAAAAGAGGAACCGCCTGACCATTCGGACAACCCCTTGGAGTTTACGTGTGGTTGGTAGGTATATGCATGTTCGTATGGGACCCGGGCTCTACGCCTCTATCCTTCTCATAATGACAAATAAAGGCGATACCAACATAAATTGGAGTGTGGGCTCTTGCTATTTTGATTTCAAAACGCTCACAAACCTTTGTGACAGGAATTTGTCATAGAAAAACAAAGTTCAGAATCTAGGACCACGCAGATAGGTTCTCTGTTTTGAAATATTTGAGCATTATCAGTCTTATCTGAGATTCTACACAAATTAGAGTGAGACTATTCGATTGATCATGGTGTAACACCATTACTTTTCAAAGCTGACCCGAGCAAATCATTGATTTTCCACACCATAATCAATCCAAAAGTGACAACCACTTACTGGGAAGGATTGGGCCAATGCTGATACATAGCGTGAAAAACAGGTGAGCGTGGACAAGTTGACCTTAAGGGCACTCCACATGGTTCCAATTGAACCCAACACTTATTTATCAAGTTTGAAACTTCAACGCGAACCTTGAGTCGTAGGTTCAATTTGGGAGTTAGGATGGGTTGATGGGTTGAGAACTTGAGATTGAATAAGCAGGTTGACAAGAGCGTGTAGACTGAATTGTACCCGACCCATTAATTAATTGGCCTGGAAATGTCAAGTGGAGCCGAATATTACTAATCGGTCTGGTTTGGGTCAGTAGGTCGCTCAGCATTCGCAACCCAATGAAAAAAAAAAATGCAAAAATGATGCATCCATATGTAAACAGTTGGCCAGCATCCCAAAGCATAATTGATTGGATTGACATATTGGCCCATTTTGTAAGAGCTTTTCATGGGCCGGGCTTGTGTGGGCCAACTTCTTTGGGCTAGCTCTAAGAATTACCCAATCGCTATCCAATTTGGTTAGGGCTCCGTTGATGAATATATGGCTTATGAGGGCTTCTCAGAAGTCAGAACACCCCAAGTCTATGCTACTTTCTCCACATAATGGGGAATCCTTGCAGGGGAAAAAGGAGAACATCATCTTAATCCCATGTAGGGGAGGAAATAGGAAGTTTATGGTATTTTCTTGAAGAAATTTTGTTCTTAAGGGCCTGTTTGTTTGCATGAAATACATAAAAATTCATAGTCAAATGAGCTCCACTGAAGAAGTACTATAGAGGTGAAGGGTGAAGGATATAAGGTGAGGCTATAGATGAGACCAAACTATCCTAAGATTTGAATAATACTAGGTGATGACTATGCATTCATTTCTCATCTTTCCTTGATTTAATTTCCTTTAAAGGGAAGGTTGTGTGATGGTTATTTTTTAATATTCACCTTTAATTCTTTATTTTTTTTTCCAGCTACTAATACAGATACAATTGTCTCGGAATTCCTAGGATTCAATTACATAAAACAAACGATCCCTGTGTTTTGAATGTGTATTGTGAGTTATTTTGACATTCCTGAGCCTTGTAGTTTCTTAATCTTTCTTTATTGTTTGTGCTAATTCGGGTGCTGAAGTAATTCCAATAGACACTTCTGCTCGTAAAAATTTACCACTTGTTTGTGCAAGATATGGAAACCCTAATCCCTTTCATATATGAGCTTCTTAGGTTGATTAAATCATGACTTCTTCAAAACCCTGTCAAGATGATTTTCAGACTCAATAATGCCAATTTCAATGTCAGATTGCTACAAACTGACATTCACAAAAAACTCTGGGAAATGAAACACATGCACACGCACAAAACGCCGCCTGATGCTTTCAACTTTCAACTGTTCCTTGTTAATCCATGTCAATATCAATATTGATGTACTAAGAAATACTAGAGAGATTTTATTTAGAGAAGTTTATAAGAAGATATAATTCAAATTTACGCCTCCATCTTGATAGTATAAAGGTGGGGCTGCCTCTTTCCACATTTGCAACCTGAGAACAAAAGACTGAAAATTCGATGGCGCATGTATGTTCTTTAACAGTGGAAGCTAGCAGAAGATCGAACAATAAATCTAAGACCTGGAATTTGCCAACATGCAGTGGTGTTTTCTGGCGAACCATCTTTCTGGTTATGACTTTTGCAGCATCATGCAAGGGTGAGGTGCGACCCTGTTCACACAACCAGGCTCCTTCACGGAGCCAGTCTCCAACTGATTAAGCGAACCAAGTGACAAGCAGCTGAACTGAAGGTCTAGGTGATCAGCAGCATCTGCAATTTTGTCTTGAGGTTTCAATGTTTCACACCTTTGACTGCAATATACTTCCCGCAGACGATCCACTTCTTTTTGTAACAGGTCATGTTGAACTGCACTCAAGAGAACAGACATGTATTATTCTTGAAGAGAAGAAGGTTCCCTCTCCAGACAAAGTAAAACAATCGTGAAACACCTCAATCTTTGTGTGGTGGTCTCAAAACCCTGTTGCCAAACATATGTGCGACCCTAGTACATACCATGGACATAGCAACTACCAGTTATAATACTAACTGCTCAGCAAAGAGTAGATAGTTTTAACTGTTACTTCTTTTCATTGGTTGCAGGTTTTGGACACTAGATTCCCATTGACATGTTTTATAACCTTGCTGCTCATTGTAGTAGTTACTTCTATTGAAACTTGAAATAGCACTTTCATACTTACATTGAAACTTGAATAGCACTCTCTCTCTCTCTGGCCTGTTTGGTAATTTTAGCTTTCTGATGTGAGGGTGCGGGAGGGGAAGAGAAAGTCATTGTCAGAGCCCCCAAGTGGAGGTTTCGAGGGCTTGCTCGAGGAAGGAGTCAGTGATGGTGGAGGATGGGAGATGGAGGTATCTGGCCTGCAGAAACTTGCCTGCTTTATCTGCAGAAGTAGCACATCTAGATCCTCCACACTCTCATGGTCATGCAATCCATCTCAGATTGCTTGCATGAGAGCCTGATGACAGTCCCGGTAGACATTGTCAAGGAGCTGAGAGTTTCTGCCAAGTCCTTAACCAGAGTCAGCATAGACACCGTGTTCCATTCCTTGCCTAAGCTTAGTTGTCTGGCAGCCATGGTGGGAGGAGAAACTCAAATTTCTAAGACCTTGATGAAAATCTGTAGGTGGCAGTTTGGATGGGTGGGAAAAGTGGGTGGGAGGCATGGAGATTGATTGAGGAGAAGAGGTTTGGAAATTGGCGAGAATGAGGAGCAAATGTGCTGACTTGGATGAGATGAAATTTCTCATCTCATTCGTTTTCGGTAGGGGACTTTGGGCTGATGTGCACGATGGGTCATCCGCAACAACAGGTTTAGCTCAGCATGTTCACAAGGAATCAACAACTGTCTATGAACATGTGTGCATGTTTAGATAAAAAAGGGTGCTAAGTGGCTCAAAGTTGCATGTGAGTGTATATGATGAATCCTAGAACACAAAATGATGCTTAGAAAAGAAAAATAGAAATATACCATCTTTTATTTTCTTCTCATAAGCAATGGTAGTTATCCTTTGCACGAAAGCCTTATTCTCCAAGATCAATATAAAATGTCGTTGCTTAAGGAATGCAAGTTCAGCTGCGACGTCTGATATCTCAGCCTTAAGATATGAGAAGGGAGAAAAAAAAAAAAAAAGACCCAAAATATTAAATAGGTGTAATTTTTATGAATGAAGAGGAAATTCACATCTAGAGGTTTTCCGGTTGAAAATTACATGAAGAATGCTAACAGTCCTTTCCAGCTCAGCAATGTATTGCAGTTTCCTAACCCGTGAGCGCTGGGCAAAATGCCTGCACGACAACATCCTCGAAAGCAATTAGTTTTGAAATACTGAAGTCCAAGAAGAATTGCAAGTGGAAAAATTTTAGATACAATAATTAGTGGCTGCCAATAAATTAGAAATTCAGATTAGGAGTCACATGTATGGTTATTTCTGTCTTCTTCAAGGAACAGATCAATAGTAAAGCATAGAACTAGAATATCTCTTCCGCTCAATCGCACTTTCTTACTTAACATGTTGACAGTGCATCTTTAGTGCAGAGAATATTTATAATGTTGCAAAACCTGGCATGAACCTTCTTTCTTGTTGCCCAATTTTAAAAAGAATATAATTTCGATTTTCTTCACAGTACTGCCTTTTTGTCATCTAGAAAGGACAACTAATTCATATTTAGTCCCATTATGGATCTATCATTTCTATTTCTCTAGAAAATGTGGAGATGGGATTGACTACCAATAGCTCAGTAAACCCTCCCCGGCCAATTTTCCAGCCCCAAAATGCAAGGTGCTCCATGACAGTGGTTCAAACTGCAACAGAGTCCATGCAAAATGTACATCGACAAAGATTGTGATGCTACAAGTCTCCCTATTGCCTCAGTTTTATAAATGGACATTCAGAAAGGTAATATTTCCATTTGACGTCTGTTTTTGTAGTGTTACACAGGGCCTGTGCACACAGGTTTAGAAAAGACCTGAGAATAAGGGTCTGGAAAGGGTATGTTACGCTTGATAAGAACCAAAAGGTTCCAAAAATGTTGGAAGGACCCTAAAAATCTGCTCAAAGGTATTATGATATGTAGGAATAACTGATGCAAAAGGTTATTTTATCTCTAAAACAAGTCAACGTTCTTTTTTTTTTCTTGCTTGTTAAGTTGGACTTCTGTCAAGTGATGCGTCAAACTCAAACGTGAAGGAAGACACATGGATCAATCCTTGGGCATGTGTGTGATACCAAGGTGTTGACACCACTCAACCATGATTGTGTTGGCTACAAATCAGAAATTATTTAGGCCCCCACCCAACATTAACTTATCTGTCTCATAAGAATTGTCTTTTGGATGTGTACTGGAACAAATCTAAAACCACAGCAGTGGGCCTTTATCATGCTTAATAAAACTCCTTTGATTCTGTTTGATCCCTCCTAGACCTAGTGTGTGTACACTAATTAGGTTAGCACATTGCTAGTCTTGTTTTGCAACTGAGCTAGATATGGAAGGAAATTATATCTGTTGGACGGACATTGGCCTGAACAAAGCATGATAATCTATTAAGTGTGCCCACAAGACTAACTTGGTATGCTCAACCCAGAAAGTTATAGACATAAACAGGGTAGACATCAACAGAAAACACTACCAAACTTGGGGCAGCCCACTGGCATGACATGATATCTTTATTTACTTGTGATGATTAGATCTAGCCCAACCATCAATAACAGGATCTAGGCTAAGTATAAAAAAAAACTACAAATTCAACCACATACTTGTAAGATGAAGGTATCAACATATCCAATTCTCATAAGCTTCTTATCTTGACTTGAGATTGGCACTTCTCCTGCTCCCCATACTTGGATATGATAGAGTGATGGTCCCAAGATACAAATTTGTGACTGGGAGAGGGTCTCTAAAATTTTTATTGGACTCTCAATCAATCATGACGACCTTCCCAAAGGGTTACTATTCCATTGAACTCTTACCCAATCTAAACAATCCTACTTTGATGGATATTACACGTCTAAAGTTTTTAAACAGCATGAAAACCAAAATAAAAGGAGCAATTTGTGGGTCCATGCATGTGTGGCCCAATGCAAATATTTGGTAATGAGGACCGCCCGCATTTAGATCCACATGCCAACATGACATACTGGCCGGAATATCAGGACCAAGCCAGGCTTGTCATGGTTTAGACCTGGTAACCTAACAGACCAGCACCTGCCACAAGAGTAATATGGATATAAGAATTATGAAGATTAAGGAGGCATGGAATAAAACCAGTTTCCCAGACAACCCATAGAGACATGAAAATGACAAAAGTTAATATCCATAACTATCTTCAAGGTAGCAGAAGTTGCAGTTAGGCGTCGCTTATCAGTGCTTATGTCACATAAGTGATACATAAACTTAAATTAGCATCATTTGTTTCAGTGACAAATCATGTATAACTGAAATGAAATACTTAAGTCAATGTCTTACTGCTTAGTTCGTTTTGGATCTGAACCAGTTGCTCTAGGCTTGTCATGCGAACATTCCTCATCCTTACCAAAGCATCCTTTCTGGTCACATCGGTCCACATTAGCAGTAGCCTTGAGAAACATGTTTTCCTCTCTTTCTGCAGATTCTTCATCGTCAAATTCAGTTGATTTCTCTCTTTCTTGTTTTGCTGTCGTGAAGTTATTATCCATGTCCTGCTGAACAAAAGAACATCCAAAACTTGCCAGCAGGCTGCTATCTTCCATAGATGCAACACAATTATGATAGGTAAAAGGATTTACAGATGATTTCCAACCCCTTACAGAAGGCATACTAGTGGAACTAATATCAAATGAGGAGGGACGGGACGTGTCTCTCTGCATATAAAAGGGTAGTGATACAGAGGAAGGCAAAAAAGGTGGAGTTTCACTTGTGCTGAACTCAAGCTGAGAAATACCCTGCATCTTAGAGGAAGTGCCGAAAATATCCATATAAGCAACAGAATCACTAGAAGAACGGTGATGGGTTCCTCTTCCTGAAGGTGTCTCAGGTTCATTGAGAAGGTCCGCAAGCCAGGATGGCTGCTCCTCAATAATGAAACTCTCTGAAGAAGTCCGTTGGTGCTGTTTGCGGTCATCTTTGGGAAGGCGGTTGTGCATTTTCCCATTTGGCATGCTGGATCCACCCTCTCTTAATCCCTGTATTGTGCTGGGTAATGGAATTCTGGGAGGAAGCTTTGGCGTTTTTCCAGAATTTGACCAGTTTGCCGAATTTGATGACACTTTGTTGTGAAACATTGTTTCCATCCAAGCTAATCCTGTTCAGAGAGAACTAAGAACATTTAACCATCTCCCCGTTCAACAGCTGAGATCGATAAAGTCAAACAGATAGGTGGCCTGAAAAACTCTGAATCATTATCATTTTTTTTTTCTTTTGTTTTTTTCTTCATTTTTTTTTTTCCTAATTGATTGATACTGTTGTTCGGAAAGTAGGACCAAGATCAGGATTTGGTCCATCATTGGCTCAGGTTGACTTAGGACCTCCATGGGTGATGCATGCATGTCAATGTGATTTCTAATTATGTTTAAGTTATTTGTGAAATGAAAAATGGACATCATCATCATCTTCATTGTAAGCAAATAGTTGTTCATCTTCTTCTTTGACTGGGTTCATCTGGGAGTAATTCAAAGTAAAAAACAGGAAAAAGCAACATTGACTTCACTATAAACCAAAATGCAGCTGGCTTTCAAGACCCAGTAATGCAGTGACCCGGACTGTTACCTAGTCAAGTTGACTTGGAAAAATTCCTAGCCAACCACTGGTGTAACTATGATTGGTTAAAATATTCACGGCAGTATGATTGGCTTATCTCAAAAAAGGTTTCAAGCAAACTGAATCAGAGTATATGCTAAGGCATAAAGTGGGATATCTATATCAAACATGCTGCAGACTAACATTTATGTAGCAACAACAGGTCAGTGCAGAAATTTGCAACATTCAATGAATATTTTTCACAATAACAGAAAATTAAAGAAACACACTAAAAGGTATAGAAGAGATTTGAACAAATAGACTAGACTCGTGTCAATATTTGCATAAATCAAGATTGGCAAAAAAAAAAAAAAAAAATCCACGCTTACCTCGGGGAAAAGGTAACTGATTTGTGTCTATGGTCCCATGATTAATCAACACTCTGGGGCATATGCATCTGCACTAAACTAGCCTAGATCCATCAATACATTTTGAACACATCAGGGCTACCATCAAACAACCCCAAGAACTATGTTTTTTTCTTTGGTAAAACCAAGAACTATGTTTCTTCCAAGATTTTCAGCATTCCACCAAATTGCAATTGGTCTGAATATTCTGATATACCAAAGGTTATTTATTCCATAAAGATGGCACAGTAATCAGAAACCACATTAAATGGAAAGCTGCCCTCTTTTTTGGCTTCATTCTCCCAAGTATATAGCCAGTGGGGATGATAAGTATTCAAATAGAAAAGGTAGAACAAAAGGATATTCCCATCTAATGTTGTTCCAAATTTCCTTTTTGTAACACAGCAGATAACCAACCATCTCTTTTGCCAAACCATTGATACCACTTCTGATTGAGATACATCCAACCTCACATTTTAGTTCTACAATAAATAATGAGGAGGAGGAGGACTATGATCATGATTGCATCTATCCATAAGCACCAAAAGATGCAAGGAGAGAAGTTAATGTCCAACATTTGATTCTACTGTTACTTAAAAAGACTTCTTTAATTTCTTCTTCCTCCTCCTCCCTTTCATTCTTACATCATTCTGTTTGTTTTTTTTTTTTTTTTTTTATGCATTGAAAGATGAAATCTTTATTCTGAAATTGATTGAGATGAGAACTTTAGAAGCATATGGTTTCATATTATAGTCTAAAACCATAAGGAGAGAAGAAGAAAATCAAACATCAAAAGTTGGCCATGCATGAAAAAAATAAAAAAGTTGAAACCAACCATCAACACATGAACATGCTTGGAAGAAGAAGATTAAGATGATACATAGAACTAATTTTTCCTTCTTTACCGATCTAATTCAGGAAACAAAATACCAATCGAGCAAATACATTCCCAAAGACGGAAAAAAAAAAAAAGCAGCAGCAGAATATAGATTACACATCTAATTAGATAACTAACCAGAAGAACCTCGATTCTTTGGAGAGTACAAATTGCAAGAATGCCTCTTTTTGTGACAAGAAACAATAAGAAGAATTGAACTTTAGATCTTTGAGAGAGAGAGAGAGAGAGAGAGAGAGATTTCAGCTTCTCCTCTGCAGAGAGAGTGGATTTTTTAAGTGAATGAAGGCAGCAGGCCTTGTTTTTACAGAGGGTAGCGTGGGGAAGAGCGGTTTAATGGTCCGGAGGACTAACTGAAATTGTAAATCCCAGGAAATCTTGTTGACGCATTGACCAAGGACTTGTTAGTTTGTTGAATGTCGGCTTTAAATGGGTTCATTAATTGCCCCTCTGTCTTGATGGAAACTACAAAAATAGACCATCCATGGAAGCGATAGTCCAATTGACAGGGTTGGAACTGACCCGATGGTAAATGACGAGACTACCCCTGCACAACCGGCTTGGTGATTATTATGACGCTTTGAAAGATTTCCATCAGCTGAAGTTACCCATTAGTGGGCCCCACTAATTGGTCGGTCCACTTAACTCTTTGTCAAACTTCATAAAACAAAACGATTTGTGTGACTGCAAGGAATTTTGAGTGTGGCAAATTCATTGGTTGATGGCCAAAATTGAGATTTTTATTTTTAATGTATATTTATAGATGGGTGGTTGAAGACTGGAGAAAGATTTTCTCGGAATAGAAGATTGTGGGGGCGCTCAATCGCACAATGTCCAGAGAGCTCTTGGATCAATCCTTTCTCTGTACGAGCATGTTTGACGACGTTGAATAAGATTGGGATCCGCTCGAGCGCTTGTATGGCTGCTTGTGCCCTTAGAAAGTCCGTTTTCTACTAGAATTCTTTCCAAATTTGACATCCAATCATTTTCAAACTCAAAGGGCTTTGCATACACGAATGATAACTTATTTATAACCCCCGTCTCTCTCTCAAACTTAGGGTACCTCTCTCCAATTTTAAATCTTATAACACTTTGAGAGATCCATCATCTTCTTTAGATTGAAGCTTTGGAGTTTTGTCCGTCTACTCTCTCACAGTAAATACACTTTGAAGATACGTTCAAGGTGATTGTTGCAAGATGGTGAAGGTGTACGGCAATGCATCGGCAAATCAAGCAATGCTTAAGTTGAGTTGCAACTGGGAGAGTACCACAAGTTTTGTAACTTTCATATTACAGAGTGCTTGGTTGTTTTTTTTCTTAGACGGTAGGCCCGTGATTTTTTTCCAAGTAGGTTTTTTCACGTACAAATTCCATATCTCCTTCTCTTGTGGTTGATTACTTTTTTATTTGAACTTAATTTAATTAACACTAGATTAATCATCAAACTTAAAATCTAAAAGAAATACTGATTAGGGACCTTAAAACATGCAACTTTCAAACACCTCATTGATGGATGCACAAAATCAAGGGAAAAAAATATAGGTAAGCAGGGTGGATCCCAAACCATCCGAGTCTGCCCGATAAATTTGCAGTGATTCTCTATTTGTAAAAAGTGTAATATAAGCTACATCAGTCTTTATTTACAATGCATATTAACATAGTGGTGGTAGAGGTATTAATTGTGCATTGATCAATACTCTGTTTTTATTTCTTGAAGAAAGATGCATAAATTAATACAATACATTTATGCCACCTTTAAAACCATAGCGAAGTGGTGTGGTTTGTTAGTATAAACATTGTTGCATTTGTGGGTTTTTTTTTTTTTTTTTGGATATAATGATATAGGCCCACACCCACAAGTTGATAATGACAAAGCAAGCCTAAGTTTTGACTTTTAACTTTAAGAAGGGTGTGATCTAGTGTGGGTTCCCAGTCCTGTATTGTCAATAGTTGAACAGAAAGTCAACTTAAATGATGAAAGACACACGGCTGGCCCACATGGTCAAACCAGCCTTTTGGGGACCTCCTCTTCTGGCCATCTATATGAAATTATGTATGGTTGGATGCGAGGGGCTTTTCATGGATTGAATGTAGTTCAAAAATTGCTTTCATTTAGTTTGATAAGTTGGTTAATCTAATAGTAGCTCAGTTGCTAACGCACCTCTTTTTTTATAGAAATAATAAAGAATGAATCCCTCACTGTTAGTAATGATGCGGGACTTGGGTGAGTACTAAACTATTCGAAAGAACCAACCCTTTAAGATCAAGTGTAATTAAATATACTGATAATTGATAATGTTGTGACATTTTCATGTTGTTTTCCTAAAATCTCTACATTTTATGAAAGTATATAATATTTTAACTATGAAAATCGAAAACCTTGAAAGATCTCACGATTATAACCCTGCCATTAACAACAGGTTAACCTCACCAATAAAAGGACCCCAAAACATAAGCTGGGACTACCATTGTAACTCATTGTAGTGGGTTGATCATTTATGCTTTCGGTTTCTATAAAAGGATGCCTGCCTTATAAATATTATTAATGGGGCTTTATCAAAGTCCAATTTCATTTATTAGAGAGTATTATAAAGTAAATTCCAAATCTGCGTGTTTGGATGTGAGGTGAATTAAAGTAAGACGAGGTTAAACTTTGTTATAAAAACAAGAAAAGACAAGAGGTCATATTAAAAATATATAAATTTAATTTTTTTTTTATTTTAAAAAAAAAATTCAAAAATCAACATCATTTCTCAATTAAATGACAAAAATACATTTAAATTTCTCCATCAAGCAACCAAAAACAAAAAATTTACCAACTACATATATTTTATTCTCTCCCGATTTCATATTTCACCTCGCATGCAAGAGAAAGTACACAAGACACACCATTTATTATAAGGGCAGTATCGTAGTTTTTTCATAAATGGAGGCAATATGTTGCGGAGTTCGTGCGTGCACGTGGGCAATTTCTTTCTCCAGCCAGTTGCCACCAACCTTATTGCTGTTTGAATGAGCTGGCGTGTCCCTGCAAGTTGCAGCTACAAACGACACGGAAACTGGTGTGAAGGGGCCCACAACAATCCTTGCCCGATGCGTGGGGCCTAAAATGTTCCTCCCGAGCCCGGATCCTATGATGCATTGACTCGTTTTGAGAAACGATCAAACGAAACTCCGTGGTCGAGTTAATTACATAAAATTTGGGCGGTCAGTTTGACCTCGGTATTTTCAAATTTTATTCCAATAAAATTTATTCTTAATCATTTTAAAAAACATATGTATATAATAAATATGAATTATATTATAATATTTTTAATTGTATAGGTAATTTTATGATGAAATAAAAAATTAAAATATCTCATACAGTAAACTCTAATATTCATTCAATTCCTTAATTAATCATAAGATGTAGTTCAGTTGGCCTAAAAGCATAATTTACATTCGGAGATTGTAAGTTCGAAACTGCACTATCACACTGACGCTATACCGAGATTTACTTTATTTCCCTCTGCTAACTATAAAAAATAAAAAATAAAATAAAATTAGTCCATTAATTTTAAAAAAAAATAAAAAAATTTGCTAGTTGGAGTTAAGAGTGCCGGGACCGGTCTTTTGGATTTCTCTTGGTCAATGCTTCGTCGTCGTGGTGCCTCCGTATCTCAGTTGACAAGCCTTTGCTTAGCTGTGCCTATTCGATCTTAGATGTCAGGACAACGACAACAGTTAAAAGCGTGCCCGCACATCTTTCCTGCCCGGATTTCATGCGGCAGCGGATTTCATGACAGTCTTGTTGAAGAGAAATCCATAGTTCTATCATCTGTGCCGCCAGTGACCAGTCTGATTGTTGCACACTTGCACTGCAAACTAAGTTTCATACATAGGAGAAGTGACTCATCTTAAATAAATGAAGATTACAAAGAAATGTTAAAAATAACAATTTTATTAATGAAAAAGTGATCTAAAAAATCAGGACATTTGTACCGGTATCTACAAAAACATGTGTCCCACATCCCTGAAGCTGTGTCCATGCTCATACTCGGATGGGACATAATAGCTAAGAAGTCGAGAGGCCCTGCCTACCCAACAAAAGTTCCATCTTGCACTTGGTGCTCCCATCTAGGTGCTCTAAATAATATTTCTCCAAATAGCTATCAAAACATTGTTGGCACATCTTTTACAGCTGCCAACAGGAAAGTCACGACTCTCACAGAACATCTCAGCAGGATATCAGTCTAATAGGATAGAAACATCTCAGCGGGATATCAGTCTAATAGGATAGAAACTCCAAGGGTGTTTGGCATTTAACTAATTAAAATGAAATAAAGTGTATTCTGACAAAAAAAAAATAAAAAAAATGATAAGGGTGATATCAAAAGTACATAATTTTAAATTCTCTCTAATTTTTTTAAAAATAAAAAATAAAAAAAAGCAACATCTTTTCTCCACTAAAAGACAAAAAAACTCCACTTTTCTATATAAAAAGTCAAAAATATTTCATACCAAACAACTAAAAACAAAACACTATTATAACACCGTATATTTTATTCCCTCTTGATTTGATGCTTCCCCTCACTATACTTCAATTTACCATACATCCAAACAGGCCACGGATCTGCCACGGATCTCTTCCGTACAGATAAGAATTGCCCACTATGTGGGGCGACTCTCAAAACATCAAGATCATGCTAAACTTAAACCTAGAAGCAATCTCGGTCAAGCACATCCCGGCTCGAGCACTAATGCACTAGCCGAGGTGAGTATCATCGTTGTAGTCGACCCTGGTTAGAAGATGTCGTGATCTTGACTGTGTAACGAGTAATCACGCACCTCGGCTACAACTGTGTGCCGAGGTGCCAGACGAGACAAGCCCTGACAGCCGTCTCCCCTCTTCAGATACGTGACGGGGATGAGTACACACCAATGGGATAGATACTTCATCCCAGCCGTCCAAATCTTCAGCAGATCTCTGACAGCAGCATCCAACGGCTATTACCATATCAGGGCGGGGCCCAAGAAAAGTTCCAATGGGACCTTCACCGCCAACAAGTCAAGCCCGATATCACTTGTATTTAATGCGACGTGGGCTGATCGGACTGCCATTTAATGCGATATGGGCTTTGATGGACTCTCATTAATTGCTTTGTGAGCCGATGAGACTTTAGCAGTCAGATCATCAGGCACATCACCCAATACCTGGAAAATCTGTTATATATAGAGAAAAAGTTGTTCCCGCGCAGGTACGTGAACAAAAAACATATACATGCATGAACCCCTTTTTTCTCTTCTCTTCCCTGACTTCAGTTACACAAGATCAAGAACTAACTGAAGCATCGAAGAGCCCTGTGCTGCCCACAGCCATGGTCTTTTGACTGTTCTTTCTTTCCTTTCTGGTCGCTAGAATAACTAACTTTCACAGTCGATTATGATAAGTCCCGAAGAGCTCCCCTTAATTTTGTAAGTTATATTTCCTGCACTTACACCAACCATACTCCACTCCAGCCATAGGGTGGGTTAAAAATCAAAAGGAAGTGATCGTGTGGGCTCCATTTTTGCCGCACGTATCAGGGAGAATGTTTTTTTATCGCCCCACGTGAAGCACCAGGCCACGCGTAAAACTGACCAGCTTGAACTCCACGGTAGGGTTAGGCGACGTCTTATCAGGGGATTATCACCCGCAATCGCGAAACGAACTTTTGTGCGCAACTCCACATCCTCTGTCGCCGGACAACAGAGAGTTCTTTAAAGGCGGACCTATAAATTCGCCAGTGATGGCCAAAATTATTTGAAACCTAACTGCTCAAAATTATACAATTAATAACACTTCTGGTGCTTGAAGAAGTTAGATCTGGTTTCACTTTTTTTTTTTTTTTTTTGAATTTTTTTTAGAAGGTTTCACAGTTATTGATCACCTGATTTAACTCCTTTATTTTGTCTATTTCACTTTTATGCTTTATTTACATGCCATCCTGTAATTAATGATGGTGAGTTGCCTTTCATCGGAGTAAAATTTGACCCTTTATGAATACAGTTGGTATTGTTATTGAGATGTTTGGATTACACTAAGTGGCCCAAAGTAGGATTATAAGATAATTTCTAATAGTGCCAAAGGATTCGAAAGATCTAATAGGAAGATCTTCCATTCCACGCGTCTCCGTGCCATATGAGTGAGAGGGATAAAAGGTTGGTGGGCCATTCGTAGTTGTCTTTGAAAGGTCTGGATTTCATCTTGGACGATTCCAGCTTTTTCAAGTTCCAAAAGTATTTACCAGACGGTTTCAATAGTTGCCAATTGCCGCAAAGGATCCGTACTCTTGAACTTGGGGCATTAAATTTATTCCCCAAGGATAGCTCCTAGGCCCTAGCTAATACCAAGGGCTGACAACACCTAGGGGATGTGATGCAAATGATTGAAGGAAACGAAACTTCAGGCGGTTTTACATGGGGGAAGATATCAAATCAATGACATCAAATCTCCTAAAAATTCAAAAATAAAAATTTTGCCCGTGTGACACGCCCTTTGGTCCGGATTGACCAAACAAGGGATCATTTTCCGTGATTGAAGTGTACGTATCTGATGAATCCATTCAGTAGGGTGGGGCCCATTGTTTGTGTAATGTCCCATCAGACCACTGTTCTGTACCCTTCCTGTGGAGTGCTCGTTTTCGGATTTGCTGAAGAAAGATTGGATGATCCTGATCTTGAATTGCGAACTTGTGGGGCGCACGATACGTTTGGGATAAGCCCTGCGAGAAACTTGTGAGTGTGAGGGACCACTAGTTAAGTGGTAGATGGTGGGCCCCAACCCCAAGCCACATGCTGGTTTAGAAAATAGTAGTGACCGTGTGGGCCCGATTTCGAGTGAGAGTGTGTGTCTATGGCCAAGGATCATTTTGGATTTTCTTTTTCTAAATTTTAAAAAAGGCATAAAACGTATAGCTCATTTGAAATGAGTACATAAAGATCTAAATATTTCAAGATACATAAAATCTTCAGGATTTTACAAAAAAAAAAAAAAAAAAACACTTTAGGTAACCAGTGGGCCTAAAAGATCATTTTAACTGACCTTACACCAGATCAATTATTTTGCCTGAAAATGTGTTTTTTTTTTTAGGACTTTCAACCAGCGTCCCTAGCAATCTTAGTTTTATGACACTAAGGGTTCCTATGAACTTTGCAGTGTACACAAATTAGTACGAAATAGGCGTGTTTCCTCGTATTTCGTTGTTAAAAAGTCTATTTTCCTTCACCATGTTCGTTTGCGCCCATTTTTTCCAATCCAGCCGTCCAACTATGGTCCCCTCCTCCTGTCACTGAAGAAATGTCAATATCGAGTATGGCCCAGACACCATCATCGACTGTGGCCCAGACACTCTGTTATCATGATGAGGACAGAGAGTGACACACCGGCAAAATACTGCCACTTGAAGTTGTTACTTGCTCGCTCTTATATGATGATGAGAACATATAATAATTTAAATACTGATGCTTGAAGTATTTTTTGGGATTGGTGCAGTTCTCAAAGTTACTATGCATACTCTAATGAGATACTCTCAAGCACCCCAACTCCTCATAGTAGTGACTACACTGTGGATGAGATACACTACCCGACTCCTAACATCCCCACCAGCGCTACCATGGAGATGCAATAAGGGCTCAATTTAGACGACAATCGAGCCCAGACGACTCAGAAAAGGCCAAAGGGGAGCATCCAACACCACATACATTCAACAAAAGAGGATGTGGAAGGGGACCATAGTTGGTAGGAGGGCGAGGAGTAGCAAACGAATAGGATGTTGGAGGGGACTACAGTTAGACAGCTAGGTTGGTGCTTGGGTGTAGACGAACGTGGTGAAGGAAAATAAACTTGCTGACAACGAAACATGAGGAAACACGCCTATTTTGTTCTAATTTGTGTACACCGCAGGGTCCCTAGGGATCCTTAACGTCATAAAACTAAAGTCGCTAGGGACGCTAGTTGAAAGTGCTAAAAAAAAAAAATATTTTAAGGCAAAATGACCGATCTAGTGTAACGTTTGTTAAAATGATCTTTTAGGCCCACTGGTAACCTAAAGTGTTTTTTTTTTTTTTTTTTTTTTTTTTTTTTTTTTTTTTTTTTTTTTTTTGTAAAATCCTATTAGAATTTTCGGCTTTGCTTTTTGGTGAATTTCCGAATGCTCAAATGCAATTGAGTAATCAAGAATTCTACCATATTTGAGAATTTCAAAATGCTTTGAACAATAATTATATGGATTCCAATGAAAAAATTAGCACTTGCTCAAGCATTTTCCATTATAAAATATTAGAAAATTAAAAAGAAATATGCTTAAATCATTTTTTTTATTTTCCTCTTTAATAAATCATCTAAGGATTTAAGAGAAATGTTGAAGTCCAACCAACCTAGATGACTTAGTGGGTCCACTTGAACTTTCTTTAAGCATGGACGCCTAAAAAATGGGATTCCAAACTCGATTAAGCCATGTTTGGCTTTTTTTTTTTTGTTTTTGTTTTAGGTAGTTGGAAAGTAGAGGGAAAAAAAGATTTGGATGAATGGTGCTCTCCACATCTACCATGCCCGATCGAGTAATTTAATTATTTTTTTAAATATAAGAGAGTAATTTAAGATCCAAACCATTGGAAATGTTCATAAGATTAAACTCGAGTATGAGACCAAATTTCAATCGTTGGATCGTCACCGATTTAGATATATGCATAAAATAAATAAGTCATTTGATATTATTTTCTTGAATCTTGTGGGCCTTAAATACAAGATCCAAACCATCATATCTCTTTTGAATGATGAACTTAGCCATGCGGTTAATTTTCAATGCTTGATACCTTATTGATCTTGAGAAATTTGTGAATAAATATCTTCCATTGATGTAACATGCTTGATTCTAAATTAGTCCATAGGCAATCATGTTTTTCTATATTTTTAATTATTTTTAGGATAGTAAATCACAATTAAAGCCGTTGAAGATATTTAGAAGGTCAAGCATTAACTATTGTATCATCACCAACCTTGAGATATATAAAAAAGTGAACCATTTGATATTATTTTTTGAGATCTATGGGCCCAGATACTGTGCTATGGGGTCAAACTTCGACACTTAATACCTTGTGGATTTCAAAAAAATTCATGAAGAATTCTCAACAATTGATTTCAAAATGTTTAATTAAATAGATCATAGTATTACTAAACACGCTTTTTTAATATATTATATTATATGTATCTTTTTTCAATGGCACTATTTTGGAGGACTTTGCTGAGACGAGAGACGGATACCAAATAATGCCTAACTCAGCTAATGATTCTTGGCCACGTCTTATCTGGCCATTGCCATTGCCCTGACTTTTGTGGGCCCCGCTCTAGCGCTAGCAACAGGTTGGAATGATGGCAGGAGATTATTATTTTTTTTTTTATTTTTATTTTTTAAGGCTAGAGTCTCATTCTAGGGTCCACATCCTCTATGGCCACAAAGGATTACGAAAGCAGGCCTATAAATTCGTATATGATCCTGAATTATTGAATCTGAGTGAGACACTCAGGTTCAGTTTGGCATCTCTTTAAATTTGCCTCTTATAGACTTATAATGGTTAACCGCTTTTATAGAGTGTTTGGTATTGCTTTCAGATGTCTTTCTCAATTGGAGAGTAGACATAAATTGTCTTTTCCAGAAAGCAACGAAATTCACAAAATTTGAAGTAGACATCCCATGCCGAAGCGGAAAGACATCATTAGCTACAGTGCACTTGATGCTAGCAGTCCGATTTCTCCTCTTTTTTTTTTTTAATTTTTGGGCCCCTCAAGCTCCATCCAAACCGTTGGATAGATTTATAAGATCAAACACGGCTATGGGCCAAATTTTCAACCGTTGGATGTTCATATATTTTGAGATATTTGTAATAAACCCTAGAAGTTTAGATCACCGTTTCTAACTTTTGTGAGCCCCACACTCAAGATATGAACCATTCAACCTAATTGGAAGGATAAACATGACTACTGCCCCAAGTTTTGTTGACTAATTCGTTTTGGATCACAAGAAATTAGAAAAAAGCTATAGATCGTTGATTATATATATGCTTACCTGACAAAGTTTTGGACACTGTTTATACAGTCCGATTTTTTTTGTTTTTCTTCAATTCTTCAGTCGTGGGACCCTAGTTTACAATCAGAACCGTAAAAGCTCTTAAGAAGACTAAAAATGGCTACCACACAAATTTTCAATCGTTGATCATTCACCAACCTCTAGATATTACTAGACAAATGTGAACTACTTGATGTTAGTTTATAAATATTTGGTGTCCTATATCAAGATCCACACCGTTGATCCTCTTTGAAAGGCTAAACACGGCTGGGGGGTTGAATTTTATTCCCTGATTCTTTGTAGATATCGAGATATTTGCAAAAAACCTATCAATCATTAATTTAAGAAAGTCTATTTTAATCAGATTTTTGGTCTTACCAGAGAGACTTTTTCTATAGCATTTATTTCAATTAGGGCTATTTGAAATAGATTTGTTTCAAGCAGATCAGTTTCATATAGATAAGATTTACCAAATAAGCCCTCAAAGAGTATTTATTAGACTCCCCAATCTTAACTTATTTGCTTTTTCGTTGGTAAAATCTAATTAATTTACTTAAGAAAGTATTACTAGCAACTAGTAGTCTAACATAGAAAAAATTAAGAAACCTAGCATAAATGGATCGTTGCCTCAATCCATTCCAATCGGACAAGACCGATCAGAACAAGCATTTTATATAAATCTTATAAAGGTAGGTAGGCCTAAGTTTACAAATTAGGGTGATATCGGACTCTACATATAATAATTATCTAATCCCGCGATGGCTCTACTCCTAAGTCCTAATTCAAAGAGTACAAGCCGGGCCATTTCCTTGATCGGTTGGGATTTTAGCAAGTGGGCCCAGTCAAGAGCCCAATTTCTCGCGAGTCAGAGTTATTGGAAGATCCGGATTCTTTTTCTCGAAAGTGATGCAGTCCTTCTGGATAAATAGAAGTGGATCTGGTCTTCACATCTCTCCCCCTTCTCTCTCCTCAAAGCATCCTTCCTTCTCATCTGCTCAAAACCTCCTTCCTTCTCATCTCTACCCTTCTTCTTTAGACCTCTTTTCTCTGGATCCGAAAAAGAAAAAAAAGATGGTCTTATCTCTACCCTTCTTCTTCAGACCTCTTCACTCTAGATCTGAAGAAGAAGAAGAAAAAAAGATGGAACATTTGAGGAGAGGGGGAGTGTGTTTATTTCTTCCCTCTCTTCAAGGCCTTGTTTGGATAGGCAAAAAATAGAGTAGAGTGAAGCTAAATGAGCCATAACAGCCTAAAATTTCAACTCTACCCCGTTTGGATGAGTCTGGCCCAATAGATGAAGTAATGTTTTGAGCCACATGTACTTCATTTCACTTCAACTCTAAATACTTCCATTTCCTATAATAAAAGTGGATTCTACACCAAACCTTATCTTCAAAATAAGCATCCAAATGGAGTGAAATGAAGTACATTACTTTAACTTCAACCTACTTCTCTTCACTCTACTCCACATGTGAAATCCATTTCATTTCACTCCACTCCTCATTTATCCAAACAGGCCCCATAAGTTTCATCTTTTCTCATTTCTACCTTTCTTCTTCCCCTTCCCCTAAGAAGCTCCATCTTTTCTTCATTTTTGTCTTTCTTCTCACCCTTCCCCTCAAAAGCTCTATCTTTTCTCACTTCTACCTTTCTCCTCCAGATCTGAGTTCTTCTCCTCTTTCACCACTTATTTCCTTACCGCTAGATCCGGAAGATCAGCTGGTCGTCGAGGACTGCAAAACGAGGGTAGACACTGGTTCGTGGATGTGGTTTTTTTGGGCAAATGGGCTGCTCATCGTCGACAAACTGGGCTTATTTTGGCTAGCGGAAGATGTGGGCTTTTTTCGGCTAACGGATATTCTGGATCTCAAGGAGAACATCTCGCGAATATCACGCGATATTGGCCCAGGTTCGTAACCTAAATTATATTAGGTTTGTTAATTGAACCGAACTGAACTTATAAATAAAGGATTGATCCGAACTTACAATTCTGTTGTCCAATTTTTTACCTAAAAGCACATGACAGAGGAGTCCCAATATCAGTAAGAGAGGATAGTCAAGAGTCTAGAGATTTCCGAGAGCTACCTTCCCCTCTTCCCTTCGTCTTTAAGAAGGTTAGTCCCTCTTAGTCCCTCTTCTTCTCTAGGTTATTCTCTCATTTCGATTGTCTTGATCTTCTCCATTACATTTACCTTCTCCTCTTCCCTTTGTCTTCAGGAAGGTTAGTCCCTCTTCTTCTCTAGGTTATTCTCTCATTTTGATTATCTTGATCTTCTCCATTGCATTTTGTTGATTATCTTGATCTTCTACATTGCATTTTGTTGATTATCTTGATCTTCTGTATTGCATTTTGCTGATTATCTTGATCTACTGCATTGCATTTTGTTGATTATCTGCTTTATCTTTTGAAGATTCTTGATTATCTTGATCTTCTGTATTGAATTTTGTTGATCAAGATTCTTAATTATCTTGATCTTCTACATTGCATTTTGTTGATTATCTTGATCTTCTGTATTGAATTTTGTTGATCAAGATTCTTAATTATCTTGATCTTCTACATTGCATTTTGTTGATTATCTTGATCTTCTGTATTGCATTTTGTTGATTATCTTGATCTACTGTATTACATTTTGTTGATTATCTGCTTTATCTTTTGCAAATTATTGATTATCTTGATTTTCTGGCTTGCATTTTGTTGATCATCTTGATCTTCTGCATTGCATTTTGTAATGCATTTTGTTGATTATCTTGATCTTCTCCATTGCATTTTGTTGATTATCTTGATCTTCTACATTGCATTTTATTGATTATCTTGATCTTCTGTATTGCATTTTGCTGATTATTTTGATCTACTGTATTGCATTTTGTTGATTATCTTGATCTATTGCATTGCATTTTGTTGATTATCTGCTTTATCTTTTGAAGATTCTTGATGATTTTGATCTTCTGTATTGCATTTTGTTGATCAAGATTCTTGATTATCTTGATTTTCTACATTGCATTTTGTTGATTATCTTGATCTTCTGTATTGCATTTTGTTGATTATCTTGATCTACTGCATTGCATTTTGTTGATTATCTGCTTTATCTTTTGAAAATTCTTGATTATCTTGATTTTCTGTCTTGCATTTTGTTGATCATCTTGATCTTCTGCATTGCATTTTGTAATGCATTTTGTTGATTATCTTGATCTTCTCCATTGCATTTTGTTGATTATCTTGATCTTCTACATTGCATTTTGCTGATTATCTTGATCTTTTGTATTGCATTTTGCTGATTATCTTGATCTACTGTATTGCATTTTGTTGATTATTTTGATCTACTGGATTGCATTTTGTTGATTATCTTGATCTACTGCATTCCATTTTGTTGATTATCTGCTTTATCTTTTGAAGATTCTTGATTATCTTGATCTTCTGTATTGCATTTTGTTGATCAAGATTCTTGATTATCTTGATCTTCTGCATTGCATTTTGTTGATTATCTTGAAGATTCTTGATTATCTTGATCTTCTGTATTGCATTTTGTTGATCAAGATTCTTGATTATCTTGATCTTCTGCATTGCATTTTGTTGATTATCTTGATCTTCTCCATTGCATTTTGTTGATTATCTTGATATTCTACATTGCATTTTATTGATTATCTTGATCTTCTATATTGCATTTTGCTGATTATTTTGATCTACTGTATTGCATTTTGTTGATTATCTTGATCTACTGCATTCCATTTTGTTGATTATCTGCTTTATCTTTTGAAGATTCTTGATTATCTTGATCTTCTGTATTGCATTTTGTTGATCAAGATTCTTGATTATCCTGATCTTCTGCATTGCATTTTGTTGATTATCTTGATCTTGTATATTGCATTTTGTTGATTATCTTGATCTACTACATTGCATTTTGTTGATTATCTGCTTTATCTTTTGAAGATTCTTGATTATCTTGATTTTCTGGCTTGCATTTTGTTGATCACCTTGATCTTCTACATTGCATTTTGTAATGTATTTTGTTAATTATCTTGATCTTCTCCATTGCATTTTGTTGATTATCTTGATCTTCTACATTGCATTTTGTTGATTATCTTGATCTTTTGTATTGCATTTTGCTGATTATCTTGATCTACTGTATTGCAGTTTGTTGATTATCTTGATCTACTGCATTGTATTTTGTTGATTATCTGCTTTATGTTTTGAAGATTCTTGATTATCTTGATCTTCTGTATTGCATTTTGTTGATCAATATTTTTGATTATCTTGATCTTCTATATTGCATTTTGTTGATTATCTTGATCTTCTGTATTGCATTTTGTTGATTATCTTGATCTACTACATTGCATTTTGTTGATTATCTACTTTATCTTTTGAAAATTATTGATTACCTTGATTTTCTGGCTTGCATTTTGTTGATCATCTTGATCTTCAGCATTGCATTTTGTAATGCATTTTGTTGATTATCTTGATCTTCTCCATTACATTTTGTTGATTATCTTGATCTTCTGTATTGCATTTTGTTGATTATCTTGATCTACTGTATTGCATTTTGTTGATTATCTTGATCTACTGCATTGCATTTTTTTGATTATCTGCTTTATCTTTTGAAGATTCTTGATTTCTTGATCTCACTACAAGAAATTTGGGGTTTAAGGACGACACAAATTTGTCCCAAAATGTACATATTTCGTCACCGAAACTAATTAAGACGAAAATTTTTCGTCACCCGTTTTGTCGCCAAAGCCTTGTCGCTAAAAGGTCTTGGTGACGAAAAAAAAAAATTCGTCATTGAAAAAGATAAATTTGTGACAATTTTTTTTGTCTCCAATACACTCTGTTGGGAACATACTTTAAGTAATTAGTGACAAAATATTTTGTCATTAAAGGAAGAAATTAGAGACAAAAATATTTCGTCATAAATATAAAAAATAGAGACGAAATAATTTTGTCGCATTTAATATAAAGGAAGACAAAAAAAATTTGTCAAAAAAACTACCAGTGGATGACGATTTTTTTTGTCTCCAATCGACTCTGCAGGAACATACTTGTAACTAATTAATGACAAAATATTTTGTCATTAAAGGAAGAAATTAGAGTCAAATATTTTGTCATAAATATAAGAAATAGAGACGAAATAATTTTGTCGCGTTTAATATAAAGGAAGACGAAAAAAATTTGTCAAAGAAGCTACTAGTGGATGACGATTTTTTTTTGTCTCCAATTGACTCTGTGGGAACGTACTTGTAACTAATTAATGACAAAATATTTTGTCATTTTTGGAAGAAATTAGAGTAAAAAATATTGTCATAAATATAAGAAATAGAGACGAAATAATTTTGTCGCGTTTAATATAAAGGAAGACGATAAAAATTTGTCAAAGAAAGTACCAGTAGATGACGATTTTTTTTGTATCCAATCGACTCTGTGGTAACATACTTATAAATAATTAACGACAAAATATTTTGTCAATAAAGGAAGAAATTAGAGTAAAATATATTTTTTTTATAAATACAAGAAATAGAGACGAAATAATTTTGTTAATAAACTGTAGCATTCACACATATACACATTCATAGAAAACAATCACCAAATGGTTCACAAAATCTAAAATTGAAATCAATAGACTATCATGAACTCAAATATTAAATTTATAATATTTGAATATCCATACATCACACATCCACCTCATATGCAATTTACAACTCACAGTACTGTTGCATGATAAGAGAAGAGTCACAGTACGATTTCTAAAGTGGTGGGCAGCCAACATACACAAGAAGAAAGCATATATCTAGTACACAATGGTCTGTCAACCAATCAGATTTATCTTCTAATACATAGGGGAGAATCACTGGGTAAGAGAAGTGGTCATTCACCACAAAGGGATTCTACTCTGTACTAACATTCAAATGCCAAACATTCTACTCTGCATACTTGGCCTTCAAGTTGGCTGCATCCTGCATTGACTTTTTCAACAAAAGTTGTTTTTCAATTTTCATTCAATCTGCATAAAAAAAGAGGAAGATTAACATATGATTAAGAATGTCATATGCACCCTTTAGTGAAACTATAGAATAAATCATCCTTGTAAAAAAAAAAAAAAAAAAATTCAAACAGATTGCATGTTAACATTTAGATAAAACATCACAAATACAAACTCATTGCATGTTAACGTTTTCATAAAAAAAAATCAGAGAAATTGATGTTAAAGTTGTACACAAACAGACATGGAAGATTTTGTAATACCAACAAATAAAAATATTCAAACTTATCCACTCTCTCTCTCTCTCTCTCTCCTATCCAACTATAACATGTACTCCCTCCAAATGCTACTGACCCCACCTGCAGCAAACTCCACCCTTAATAACTTTTAGAAAATGATTGCAACTTCAGTTCAAATCCAACATTCTATCAGTTCATTACAATTTTCAACCTCTGTCATATGAATAAATTAAATTGTAACATCTAATTCCACTCCACAACTTTCAACCTCTGTTCATATAATCAAATAACCTGAACATGCACTTTAGCAACCTGTACACATATTCCAAAACCTGTACATGCATTTTTCAACTTGTACCACCATTCCAAACCTGAAGGTCACAACAATCTAAGTATAGACCCAAAAATCCATGTCCATTCCATGATTCAATTGAACTAAATTTAGCAACACGTACAAAATTCAAAATTAAGCCTGTTCACAGCCCCAGTTAATGATGAATGTTTTGTGTATGTCAGTGACCTCATGTGAAACCTACTTCACCAATGGTTTGAAAATTTGGTTAGGCATATATGGTATTTTCTTTTGTTCCTTTTGCTCCAGTTGTCTGCTTCATAGGCATATATGAAAATTATATAAGTTTTTTTTACAAAAATCTGACTGACACGTTTGATTTGTGCGCGCAGCTGTATACATGATTCGATGAAGTCTATTTAGATGCCATGGAAGGGACATATTTCTAACTTTTGCAAGAATAATAACTAAACGTAACAATGGCTAATGTGATTTTCATCATCATTGTCATTAATAACAACACCACCTCTTCATCCAAAACAACAAAGCCTTTGTTGCATCAATTATTGAGGAGAAACTCCATTTTTTTAATATAGATATGGATATAGATTATTGAGATGAATTTGTATGTATCATGCAATTATATACATGTCAGGGCCTGATTCAAGCCTAGGATCAATTCTCTTTATTCATCTCTCCGAATAAAGAATACAAACACCCACATCTCTAATCATGCATATGGCTCTATATCAAAATACCATAATTACAAAATATGAGATATCTGAAAAAGAATCCAGATTACTCAAAAGTATTAGAAAGACTCCAAAATGTAGAAGAAAAAATTCCACTAAGGAAGGCTTCCAAATAAAAAAAAAAACCCATATCACAAGTACAAACAGGACCATCAATTTTTTTGTGTTTTTAAGCCTGTGCAAAGTTTGGATATGATTAATCCTCTGTTATCACCGTGCCATGGACTCTAGTCTATATGTAGTTTCTTATTAGCTTTTGTTATGCTTTGTAACAATTACTTAACATGCAACTGCAAGATTTTTATTGCTATCAAATGAAAAGCTTTCATCTCAGCCTTTTTAATTGACTCAAAAGTAACATAACACAACATATAACTATGCTCAGTTTAATTGTAGCCATTACACCAATCAAGTTCATTTCCTTTTACTCAGAGCGGCGCAAATACCTGATGTGGACCTCCAGGATTGTGACTTGCTGTCAATATAAAAGCTCCTGTTGACTTGGATTCCTAAAATTGGATATGAATGGAATTAATAAGGCACTATTATATTAGTTCTCCAAACTGGAAATGATATAACCACTGGCAATAAAAGAGTGAACGCACATCTACACCAACTCTTTCACCGATTACAGTCGATATGGCAGGGGTCGACATTAATCCATTCTGTCCTACCCAAACACGTTGTACTCCATTTGCAGCAGCCATTTTAATTATAACCTGAAAAGTTAAAAAAGAAAAAAAATAGTCTGGAGCATTCAAATCACATGACATATGCATGCATCAGCTACCCAATAGATACTTAAGACTGACATAGATCCACAAAAATATAAACATGAATATTCTGGCACTGAAGAAATGTGTTACAAATGATTCCTTTTTTTCTAAATGTTTTTGCAAGGTGTTTCTTTATGCATTTTTCTAATGGAATGTTGCTAATAAGGACTCATGAAAAATAACTCCATTGCTTAGGTAGGCTGGGCCCACCACAATTTCTTCATTTGTGTGGGTGGGGCTGCCATGATTCCCATTGTCTATCCCTAGCAAAACTCAGCTGAAACTTTCAATGGTGATATAGCCTATTGATTTAATGCTTATAATGCTCTTCCAAGTACACTGAAGTGTAAAAGTAAAACCATTTCCAATTTTTTGCAAAACATCACAAGCAAGCAACCATCAACATGTAAGAAACAAATCAAGGAAAAGACTCAAATAGATGGTGCCAAAAATACCTGAATGGCATCTTTTGAAAAATAGCAACCATCACCTGAAGAGAAAACCAGGTGTTGGCAGCTCCCAAGGATTCCCCCTCCACAAGAAGAGGTGCCATTTGGAGAAGAAATCGCAATAAAGGCAGCTATAAAAGAAAGACAAGGTCAAAGACAAAAAAAAGTGATTTAAAGCATCGGAGGTGATCAATTTGTATATGTATCAATGATTGATACTCACGCTGTTTCAAATGAAAACAAGTTCAAATCATGATTTCCGCAATTGTTGTTATTTGCATTGCACCTTGGAACTTCCTGAATAGAGCAAAAAACACAGCAGAAACTGAAATGGTCAAAATATGCAATTATGATATTCTACAGATCTAATGTCATGCAGTTCTTGAGCTACCAATCATAGGAAAATAAACGAACTTGATACACATCAAGACCTGCACATAGTATATTTTGTATAAACAGCATCATGCATAGAGTGAATGTCCTCTCCTCGTATTAAACTCAATTGTTATGTGCATGATATAATATTTTATATCCTAAGCACCTACAAGGGTCTGGGAATACTGGGGAAGAGGAGGGTCAGGTTTCTTGTTCCTAGATACACTGTCTAACAACACTGATGCCATGGACCCTCCTGACCATAGGAGCTGCGTTTTGTACTTTGCCATTTTATCACCACAAATTTTCTGCTGATATCATGATTCTGCTATAGGAAAAATCTAAGAAAAGGAGTTTTGTTTTTCTTTCCTCTCTGAATTCTAGAGGAGCCAAAGACAGTGTTAAGTAGCTGGACTATGGATTACTTGATTGGAAGTGGGGAATTTTATCCTGGCATCATTGAGAGAACACACATTCCAACCAGCTGCAAATGGCTGCATCCATGGCTTCATGCCTTGAAGATTGCGACAATGCTCAACCCATACTTGTAGGTGACAACATCAAACATTGCTTCAATTTCAATGTTCAGAACATTATTTTCATTATTAAATCCAGAAACCCTCTGATAATGTCCGAATGATTTTTCAGCTATGGTAGTAATGACATGGAATTATGGCAATTATTGTTAGTGTTGTTTGTTATCATTTACCTATAGTTTCTGGCCTTGTAAAAGCTCTGCTTCAAGTTCATCAAATGACCTAGTCATGAGAATCAACAATAAAAAAAAAAAAACAAATGAAGCAACAATGGAATATTTCTTTGGTCAATGATTTATCTTCTCCAGTTAACCAAGATCCAAAACTATATTTTAAATAAATAAATAAATGTGTATAATATATGTGTGTTGCGTGTGTGTCGGCAGTTTGAAAATGGCATCTTTTTCCACCATTCCTTGTAAAAGCCTCTGCCACTTTCATGTTTCTTCCTCCCACTGCCATAGCAAGATTACTCAGTATATTGAAAATAAACACCACTTCATTGGAGTAACAAAGAAACAGAAAAAGAAATTTGTTTGCTCCCATACAGCATGTTGTGATGAGATCAGCCACCCCACAGCTCTTGAAGAAGGTATTGTCTTTTACAGATGAGAACAAAGGAGCTTGGAAAAGGCATGCATCTCTCTCAACCCGATTCTCATTATTGCTGCCTGTTTTCAATTGCAAAGCAATGTTAAACTAAATGTTAGCAGATATGCAGTATTTATCTGTTTCATAACCTTTAATACTTGGGTTCAGATAAGTCGTGCACTTTCGCTCTGTTAAAACAATCAAACCGAATTCCATCCTGAGCACACACAAACGCACCCATTACAATTTTCTCTATTGAATTTGTCAACCCCCTTCAATTCAAACAAGATGGAATCACTCGATGGGAATTCAAATGAAGCAATGAATATAATTAAAAAAAAAAAAGTCATCGAATTCAAAAGAGACGAGATGAGATGTGGAAGATCAAGCAGAAAGAGATGGAACCTGTTTTACAGATTCTGCAATCTCGGGTCTGATTCCATCGCCAGGAAGAGCGTTGCTCGGACCGTCATATAACAGAGGATCTATTGGGGTGACCCAGCTAATACCTTTACCTTCTTTAGAACAAACAGAAACATATGAAATCAGATATCCAAGTAAAAATCTCTGAGAAAAAAAAGTAAAAATCAATCCATTTTCAAAGTAAAATAGCAAAAACAACAAATTAAAACCTACAGATAAAAGCATCTTCAGTGAAAAACCCAGAAACAAAAAGGCCCCAAAATCCCAAGAAATCAGATACTCAAGCCATTTTCATCAAAATAAAATCTCAGAAACGCCCATGTCTTCAACTAAAACAACAAAACCCAAAAATAAAAAAGCCCCAAAATTCCATACCTTAAGAGTTCTCTTTCCAGAATGTAGTTGAGATCTTGTCAAAGCCGAGAACTAGGGATAGAATATCCTTTCTTGAAAAAAATGCCGCACATCAAACTCCTTTGGAAGCTTCTACTCAAGACAGTTGGGTGTCATATGAACAACAGTTGGATAGCCCATGATATGGTAGTGGAATTCGAAAACCTGTACGCTCTCTGATTTTGATATTAAACCCTAAATCATATCACACAAAAACCCTAAATCATCAGTCACAAAACCCCTAAAACTTGCAGAGAGGGATCAAGAGAAAGCACCTGGCTAGCTTCATCTTCTTCTCCAGATTTATTCTCAGTCTTTTTGTCTCTGTCTCGGTTTCTTTTCTTCTCTATATTTCTCCTCCGCATCTTCTCTCGCGTTTGGGATTCTGAAACAGAAGCGAGAATGGAGAAAGAATGAAGGAATGAAGGAGATGGATTGTGAGCAGAGGGGTGAGAGATCCACAAAACGAATCGAAAACCTTAGAAAATGGCGACGAGAGAATGCGATTAGAGAAATGGAGGAGGTCTCCAATGGCGCAAGGAGAAATGGGGAGGGGGGGAATTACCGCGCGCAGGGAACATTTGTGAAAAGTGAAAACAAAAGGCGCGCTAAAATTTTTTACGGTCCCAAATATTTGATGACAAAGCTGCTACATGGACCGAATTTGGGACCGGTATTTGGACCGGTCCCAAAAATTCGGTCCATCCATGTAGACTTTTTCATTTGATGAGGGACGGTTTTTTATTTGGATATATTAGAAAACAAATTCCGGGCGCGAATTGTGAGCCGGCAAAAACATTGTAAAAAAGTAATAGAACTAAAACTTTTCCCCGGCACAATTAATGCGTCGGCAAAAACATTGTAAAAATATATTGAAAAAAGAATTGTTCCCGGCGCAATTAACACGCTGGCAAAATTAAAATAAAAGGTAGAGAATTTAGTGGGTGAAATTTGCCGGCGATCTAGGTAGGTCACCGGCAAAAATATAACATTTGCCGGTGACAAAAATTTGTCATCGGTAAAAGATTAACCTTTGCCGGCGAAAAACAAAATTCGCCGGAGAAAGTCGAACCTTTCCCGGCGAAACTATGTTGCCGGGAAAAGTCTATCATTTATCGGCGAAGTAAGCTTTTTCGCCGGCAAAAGGTATACTTTCCCCGGCGTTTAATAATTGCGCCGGGAAAAAACGCCGGCAAAAATGCAAATTGTTGTAGTGCACCCCATTCAAACTAAATTTTGACGATGTCGCCAAACTCCTAGACTCCTAGACCACATTAGTGGTGAAAGATTAAAACTTGCCAATAATTCTCTTTCCCCTCCAAAATGACATTTAGCTACAGCATATAAGTTGCCACTAAATGTGATCACTATAATAACTTCACTAACGTGAGTCTTCTGTGGCAAAGATAAAACTGTGGCTAAAACTTTCGCCACTGAAAGCCAGCTTTCATATAATATATTTTTAGTGGCAATAGAAAGTCGCCGCAAAAGGCGGCGAAAATAAGACAACTAAGCAATTAGCCACGAAAATAAAAAGTTGCCACTAAACTCCTAGACCATTAGTGGCAAAAAAAGAAAACTCGCCACTAAATGTCCTTCCCCTCCAAAATGACCTTTAGCTACACAACATATAAGTTGTCAGTAAATGTGATCACATAATACCTTTAGTGTCAACATCAAACTTCGCCACTAAATGTGAGTTTTTAGTGGCGAAAATTAAATTATGGCAAAAAATATTGCCATTAAAAGTCGACTTTCTTTTGATATATCTTTAGTGGCAATATAAAGTAGCCACAAAAAATAAAACAAGCAGTGGCATAAAATATACCATGGCTAAATGTAAGAATCTAAGAAATTAGTGGCGATCATAAATAGTTATCACTAAAACCGTACACCATTAGTGGCGATAAATTAAAACCTACCACTAAATCTCTTTCCCTCCAAAATCCCATGGCGCCAAAAATTCCCGCCAAGGAATTAGTGACGAAATTTAGTTGCGACATATAAGTTGCCACTAAATGTGGGCATTATAATACCTTCAGTGGCGACATGAAATTTTTGCCACTAAAGGTAGGTTTTTAGTGGCGAAAATTAGACTGCGGCTAAAAGAGTCGCCACTAAAAGCCAACTTTCTTGTAGTGGGAATAGGCTCAAGTGCGAGAGAGAAATGAGGGTTTGTAGACAGTGTCTTCTTGGGTCACGACTTCAATACTTGTGAGAGAGGAATAGGCTCAAGTGCGAGAAAGAAATGAGGTTTTGTAGAGATTGGCTTCTTGGGTCATGACTTCAGTGTCCGTGTACGTGAAAATGAGTGATAAGGGTCAAAGTGTGTCTCTTGGGGGCACGGTTTCAGTGCTCCGAAATACAAAACCACGACATTTTAATAAAGAGAAATAATTAGTGATAAAATATTTTTGTCTCCTTAAATACAAGAACAGAGAATTTATTATTAGTGACGAAATATTTTTGTCTTCTACAACTTAACCTTACGAGACGAAAAATATATTCATCGCGCAATCAATCACAATAAGCATTACGCAAGTAGAATTTATTAGTGACGAAATATTTTCATCTCCCACAACTTATTCTTCCGAGACAAATATATATTTGTCGCCCATTTAACAGGAAGATGAAATGGCATGATGGAGTGTTTATTGGTGACGAAATATTTTCGTCTTCCATAACTTATCCTTATTGGTGACGAATTAAGTTCATCGCAAAAACAAATTATATTTTGTGATAAAAATGTTCGTCTCCAATGAGCTAAAATAATTCACCTCACAACTTATTCTTCCGAGACAAAAATATATTTGTCGCCCATTTAACAGGAAGATGAAATGGCATGATGGAGTGTTTATTAGTGCCGAAATATTTTCGTCTTCCAAAACTTATCCTTATTGGTGATGAATTACGTTCGTCGCCAACACAAATTATATTTTGTGACAAAAATGTTCGTCTCCAATGAGCTCAAACAATTCGCCCCACAACTTATTCTTCCGAGACAAAAATATATTTGTCGCCCATTTAACAGGAAGATGAACGGCATGATGGAGTGTTTATTGGTGACGAAATATTTTCGTCTTCCATAACTTATCCTTATCAGTGACGAATTACGTTCGTCGCAAAAACAAATTATATTTTGTGACAAAAATGTTCGTCTCCAATGAGCTCAAATAATTCGCCCTACAACTTATTCTTCCGAGACAAAAATATATTTGTCGCCCATTTAACAGGAAGATGAACGGCATGATGGAGTGTTTATTGGTGACGAAATATTTTCGTCTTCCATAACTTATCCTCATTAGTGACGAATTACGTTCGTCGCAAAAATAAATTATATTTTGTGACTGAAATGTTCGTCTCCAATGAGCTAAAATAATTCACCCCACAACTAATTCTTCCGAGACAAAAATATATCTGTCGCCCATTTAACAGAAAGATGAAACAGCATGATGGGAGTGTTTATTGGTGACGAAATGTTTTCGTCTTCCATAACTTATCATTCTCGGTGACGAATTACATTCGTCGCAAAAACAAATTATGTTTTGTGACAAAAATGTTCGTCTCCAATGAGCTAAAGTAATTCGCGCCACCGCAAATGAAATTGGCGCCTTATTTTGGTGACGAAATATTTTTGTCTTCCATAACTTATCCTTATTAGTGACAAATTACGTTCGTCGCAAAAACAAATTATATTTTGTAACAAAAATGTTCGTCTCCAATGAGCTAAAAAAATTCGAGCCAACGCAAACGAAATTGGTGCCTTATTTTGGTGATGAAATATGTTCGTCTTCCATAACTTATTCTTATTGGTGACGAATTACGTTCGTCGCAAAAAAAAATAATATTTTGTGACAAAAATGTTCGTCTCCAATGAGCTAAAATAATTGATGCCAACGCAAATGAAGTTGGCGCCTTATTTTGCCAGACGAAATTTTGTTTTCATCTCCTATACTTTTGAAAAAAATTAAAATAAATGACAAAATTTATATTTCATCCTCTTTGGGTGTTCTTTTGAGACAAAAAAAATTTTCGTCATCAAATTTCGTCACAACAGCCTAGATTTCTTGTAGCGTCTTTTGAAAATTATTGATTATCTTGATTTTCTGGCTTGCATTTTGTTGATCATCTTGATCTTCAGCATTGCATTTTGTAATGCATTTTGTTGATTATCTTGATCTTCTCCATTACATTTTGTTGATTATCTTGATCTTCTGTATTGCATTTTGTTGATTATCTTGATCTACTGTATTGCATTTTGTTGATTATCTTGATCTACTGCATTGCATTTTGTTGATTATCTGCTTTATCTTTTGAAGATTCTTGATTTCTTGATCTTCTGTATTGCATTTTGTTGATCAAGATTCTTGATTATCTTTATCTTCTGCATTGCTTTTTGTTGATTATCTGCTTTATCTTTTGAAGATTCTTGATTTCTTGATCTTCTGTATTGCATTTTGTTGATCAAGATTCTTGATTATCTTGATCTTCTGCATTGCATTTTGTTGATTATCTTGATCTTCTGTATTGCATTTTGTTGATTATCTTGATCTACTACATTGCATTTTGTTGATTATCTGCTTTATCTTTTGAAGATTCTTGATTATCTTGATTTTCTGGCTTGCATTTTGTTGATCACCTTGATCTTCTACATTGCATTTTGTAATGTATTTTGTTGATTATCTTGATCTTCTCCATTGCATTTTGTTGATTATCTTGATCTTCTACATTGCATTTTGTTGATTATCTTGATCTTCTGTATTGCATTTTGTTGATTATCTTGATCTACTGTATTGCATTTTGTTGATTATCTTGATCTACTGCATTGCATTTTGTTGATTATCTGCTTTATCTTTTGAAGATTCTTGATTATCTTGATCTTCTGTATTGCATTTTGTTGATCAAGATTTTTGATTATCTTGATCTTCTACATTGCATTTTGTTGATTATCTTGATCTTCTGTATTGCATTTTATTGATTATCTTGATCTACTTCATTGCATTTTGTTGATCATCTGCTTTATCTTTTGAAAATTCTTGATTATCTTGATTTTCTGGCTTGCATTTTGTTGATCATCTTGATCTTCTGCATTGCATTTTGTAATGCATTTTGTTGATTATCTTGATCTTCTCCATTGCATTTTGTTGATTATCTTGATCCTCTACATTGCATTTTGTTGATTATCTTGATCTACTGCATTGCATTTTGTTGATTATCTTGATCTACTGCATTGCATTTTATTGATTATCTGCTTTATCTTTTAAAGATTCTTGATTATCTTGATCTTCTGTATTGCATTTTGTTGAACAAGATTCTTGATTATCTTGATCTTCTGCATTGCATTTTATTGATTATCTTGATCTTCTGTATTGCATTTTGTTGATTATCTTGATCTACTGCATTGTATTTTGTTGATTATCTGCTTTATCTTTTGAAGATTCTTGATTATTTTGATTTTCTGACTTGCATTTTGTTGATTATCTGCTTTATCTTTTGAAGATTCTTGATTATCTTGATTTTCTGGCTTGCATTTTGTTGATCATCTTGATCTTCCGCATTGCATTTTGTAATGCATTTTGTTGATTATCTTGATCTTCTCCATTGCATTTTGTTGATTATCTTGATCTTCTGTATTGCATTTTGCTGATTATCTTGATCTACTGTATTGCATTTTGTTGATTATCTTGATCTACTGCATTGCATTTTGTTGATTATCTGCTTTATCTTTTGAAGATTCTTGATTATCTTGATCTTCTATATTGCATTTTGTTGATCAAGATTTTTGATTATCTTGATCTTCTACATTGCATTTTGTTGATTATCTTGATATTCTGTATTGCATTTTGTTGATTATCTTGATCTACTGCATTGCATTTTGTTGATTATCTGCTTTATCTTTTGAAGATTCTTGATTATCTTGATTTTCTGGCTTGCATTTTGTTGATCATCTTGATCTTCTGCATTGCATTTTGTAATGCATTTTGTTGATTATCTTGATTTTCTGCATTGCATTTTGTTGATTATCTGCTTTATCTTTCGAAGATTCTCGATTAGTCTTCTATTTATGTTTTGAAGATTCTTGGATAGTCTTCTGTGTAATGGAGTTTGATTATCTTATAGTTTATTTAGAAGAATTGCTGGTTATGCACTTCAAGACATTTATCATGTTTAATCCAATGAGCCACACGTTTAGTTGATGTTATGATCCTCCTACTTGTTCTTCTTCTTTCCTCAGCTTACTTGAATCTAACCAACTTAGCTAATTGACTTCAAAAGTATTTACATACAAGGTTCCATACATAAAGTAATAATCACAGCATGCACTGCATGGAATATAATTTTTTCTTCATGGTAACTAACCCAAATTTCCCAATGTCTTTTGCCATTAATATAAGAAACGTATACTGGTTTGTGGAAAGAGGAAAATGGAATCCAGCATTATGTAGTTTCTTGATTTCCCCCCATCAAATCAAATGCATAGAAGAGGGGAACCAGATTAACCTGCCAAGAAATTCATCCCACTGCCAATTTAGGGACATACAAAATGCGTCCCAAAGAAATATTCCAAATATCAATTTATTTACCTATATCTGAATCAGGTTAAAGTTTGTTTTATCCAATAAAAAAAAATGTTTTATCCATTAAAAAAAGAGTTCTGCTACTTGGACCGAACTTTGGGACCGGTCTAAGGATCGGTTCCAAAAATCGGTCCAAGTAGACTTTTTCTTTAAAAAAATATCTCATTCACCTAGTTCTCCACATATGATGCACAGATACAACTGGGGCCATGAAAATGCAAAATATTTACTTGAAAACAGATATGTGGGAAAATGGGCATCTATTATATAGTAACTTTGGAATATCTAATATCATATATGGATTATTATATTGCATCTTGGTCCATTGATTGTACAAAGAAAAGGAAAAGAAAATTGAAGATTAAAAGCTTGCTAAAAAACATAGAGAATTTATCTATTAAATATATGTTTTTTTGATTGATGACTTGGGCAATGCAAAATAATGTGTATTTGTGGAACACCATACTTTGCATAAACTGTTTTTCATTTTTAAGTGTCATTTAACACATCAATGGTACATATGTGGTACTATATTTTCCTTTTTCAATCTAAACATTCAAATAGACTAATTAGGCACCAAAACAATGTGACAACCTTGTCTACAGTTGACCTCGACAAATTTTAGTGTTCTATTGTAGAGTTAAATTATATAGATCATTTAAGTAATTTTGGGTCTATCCTGTATCTTTTTCTTTTTTATTTTATGAGAATTGTACAATTGCCATGACATAGAATAGGCTGTCAAATACAGTGCACAGTGCACTACATAGATTTTTATATTTGGTGGTGGATATGCTATGAATCACTTTTCCTTTGCCGGCCAAGTATCATAAGGAGATTTTCATGGACTTAGGTAATGGTAGATAATTAGAATCTAGCCCTCTTCTCGGTGAAAATGTAAGAGCAACATTAAGATGCTAGTAACTCTCTTCTCGGTGAAAATGTAAGAGCAACATTAAGATGCTAATAAGAGTCTAAATCAATAGATGCCATTTTAAGTAGTAGTCCTTGTTTTAGAGTGTTCTCTTCTTTCTTGAAATGGATGCTGTTTAAGGGAATAAATAAGTGCAATGTCCTGGATTCATGTAGCCAGAAATATCTGCGTCAACTAAATTAATTCTGCATTCTCAAAGAAAAATTAAAATAAGCTATGATGGTTAGATTGAAATATGTTGTCTCTTTTTCTTGAAATGGGTGTTTTTGAAGGTATCCTTGACTCTACCCAACTCTAATCATCCTTATTTAAACCACTATCATCTATTAACAGTTCAACACTCATATTATATAATTGTTAGCACTACCATTGTTTTGTAGATGGTCTCTCACCATCTTACTGTATTAGTAAGATGCATCTCATGGCTTAATTCGATGGTCTTGATCAATGAGTTATGGGCCCAGTGCCTTAATGTACTTAGGTTTTATTTTGTTCAACCTCTGATGACTTAGGGAGAGGATTATTCTCATATGACCCCTGGAATTCCAGTAACATTCCAAAAGAGTTAGAAGTCAATAAAAATGAATAAAATATCTAATAAATGCTACAACATCTCGTGGATCCTCCAATCCATCCTCCAATCTCTGGGTTTGCCAATCAACTCAATCTAATTGGACTTTCACAGTCCTTTATTTTGTTTCCTTCTCTTCTCTTTTTGTACTTGTCCATCATTTTTGTGGATCTCAAATTTTCAGCTGTATTAGCCCTGGTTTGAGCTCATGTTTCAGTTGTATTGCTAATGTTTTTTCTCTTGGACACATTCTGCACATAGGCCAAGCTGTCAGATGCTCTATTTGCAGTTTACGTGTCCAGTCATTCTATCGGGCTGTTCCTGATGCCGCCAGTCCTGGTGCTCGGTCCTTATGCCGCCGGTCCTGGTGCTGCCGGTCCTGATTCCGCCGGTGCTGCTGCTGCCGGTCCTGGTGCCACTGGTGCTGATGCTGCGGGGCCTGATGCCACCGGTGCTGATGCTGTTGTTCCTGATGCTGCCGGTACTGGTGCTGCCGCCGGTCCTGGTGCTGATGCCACCGGTGCTGATGCTGCTGGGCCTGATGCCACCGGTGCTGATGCTGTTGTTCCTGATGCCGCCGGTGCTGGTGCTGCCGGTGCTGGTGCCGCCGGTCCTGGTCCTGATGCTGCTGGGCCTGATGCCGCAGGTGCTGGTGCTGCCTGTTGGTCCTGATGCGTAGTAATTTGTTTTGGAGGCTTTACTGTTATGATATGGTCCTTTTGAGGTTTGTTTGCATGGTATAATTCTTTTACCTTAAAGTTGAAACTAAATCCAGATTTTCCTTCATTTACTACTGCCAATTGCTCTCCTTTTGTCCCTGTTCTTTTTTGTACAACCATTGATTGAAACCATCAGATTTATTGGTTTTTGTAGAGAAAGGTTTTCAAATGTTGAAATTGGATATAAAAACTTTCTTCTATGTGTTTTCTGTTCTGTGGAGCTGCTAGAAGGTGAATTTACAATAGTTTTATTTATATATTTGTGGTTTTGGGTGCTGATGAAGAAACAAAGTTCTTATGAAAGTCAGAGTAAGTTTGGGTTTTGAATGACTTTTGCCTTACTCTAGTTTTGAAGATATAAGTTGATGTATTTATTTATAATGATATTTCTAAAGTGATTACAATGATGACAAAAACTCATGGCCTTGCTTGAGGGGAACTAATAATGGCTTGAAGTGGATCGGTGTTGTCTCCCACATCATGTCTTTGTTGGGACTTGTCTTTAATAGTTCTATCCAAATTTATATATAATTAAAAAAAAAATTGACTCGAGTTTTATTTATAGCAGAATTATGGGCATTTTTTTGTGGTTGGTTGTTTAGTTGAGGAGGTATAAATGAGGTCACCTTGGGGCTTGGACCTTATTAATCTTAAACTTCAATTCAAATAAAATTGGATATTAGTTGATTAATTTTAATGGTTTTCTATTAGATTAATGATAGTACGGTTATGACTTTTGAGACGCATGACTCATTTTGATGGAATTTTGAAATATCTTTATGAGACCTATCTATATGGGAAATTTAGAGTTCATACAATCATCCAAATCCTTCGATCCATTCCCTTAATGTTATTGGTTCTAGAAGCATTATTTTTTTATGGATTCAATTCAATTGTGAGAAAAAGTTAGATAAGTGTCAAAATTGTGTGGAAAGACTAGATTGGCTAAAGGTCGGGCCATGCAAAAAAATAAAATAAAATAATAAGGCCGAAAAAAAGGCAATTTTAAAATTGAGATCTATTTATGTGCAAAATCTCAACTTTATTAGATTGTCCAAATCCCTTAATCAATAGTTTCAAAGTTTAATGGCTTTTGAGGCATAATTTTCTTGCGATTTCGGTCATTCAGGGAGTAAAAAGTTGGATGAGTTATGGTGGGCTCCACACCCTAAAAAGATAGGATAGCAAAAGAGGAGAGTTTTGAGAATTCCTAGACATTATACTAGCAACAAAGGCCCCGGGTCTATGAGAATAAAAAGGATAAAAAAAAGAAAAAGGTCAAAAACTATGGAAAAAAATCCAAGTGATCTATAACAAAAACGATTTTGACAGAGGAGAATAAATTATTAAGTCATAAAAATCTTGAGAGAGATAAACAAAGCTTGCATCATTACTACTTCTAATCAACTGAAAACCTAAACTTCACCACAGATACATCAATTTAAACCAAAGTCATCATAATCAAACCAAGACCCAACAACACATAGTAAACCCGATCACATATAAACCATACGCAAATATTAAATTTCCACCGAACATATGTAACCTCACCAAAAAAACCAACCTTCGGCCAAAAATAAAATAAAATTAAAAGCATCTAAAAATTTAAGGCCTTATTTAAATTTTTTTTTTATATAAAAATTCGGGGTCTTCACTTGTGGTTTCCATCTTTAATGGAAACTTTTTTTTTTTTAGTAACAATCCCATTAGGAGTAGACCTGTTTTTTTTCTCGATAAATATAAATCAGCGGATGGAAGTAACTGTGAGAGAGAGCAGGCCATAATAAAAACTGAAGTCGTTGGGCCCCTTTTCTCTGTATCGCACACTCGCAGTCTCGCTCCTCTCTTGCGCCTCTCGCGGTCGTCTCTTCCATGGAATCCTATCACGTCTCCTCTGCAACTTCTCAGGTAAGTCTCTCACCGGATCCCTCTCTCTCTCTCTCTATATATATATATATTCTATCTCCGTTTCTTCCTCTCTCTTTCCCTTCCTCTGCTGTTACATTCAAACATCCTCCCTCTGGACCCTCCCCATCCCCTCCCTTTTTGCCGTCGTTCCAAAGCCCATCCCCTTCAATATATATCTTCCTCCGAAAATCACGGGGCCAACATCACAAAATCCGCTTTCCACGTTGCAAGTTTGAGTTTTTCCAAATCAGATACTAGGGTTTATTTACTTACCTGTAGTATTCATGCTAAAAAGAAGATCGCATTCCCAGGCCAAATAAGATTGAACCCAGCCGAGCTTAGATTAAAAGATAGATTTAAAGACTATCTATTAAAATCTGAGTAGCTTAAAATAAAATCCCTCTGGATTTTACTCAATGATCCTCAAAAGACACCTTCCTTCTCCCTCTCCCGGTAGTGTGTATATATATATATATATACACACACACTTTCTTTATTTGATTTGATATCTAATTTTTTTCAATTCCATCTCTAATCTGGCCTGTGTATTGGATTGGATCTTCAACCACTGTAGCCTGCGTGACTGCATCCGAACCGAAGCCGTTTGCAAATCATGGCTATCAGTTTCTGGGAGGAGAAGAAAAAGAAACCTCCCTCAGCTGCCATGGCTTATGATGGCTTCTGATCCTAATTCCATGTCTGCAGAAGGGACTCGATCCTTTTTTAGTCTCTCTGACGACACTACCTATGAAGCCATCAATTTCCCAGAGATGCATGGGAAGCGATGCTGCGGGTCCTTCAGCAATGCCAATGCTCGTGGGTGGTTAATGACTACAGACGACAAGAATTTGGAAATGGGACTCTTTCACCTCTGGCGTAAAACCCAATTGCAACTCCCTGACCACGCCACCCTTCCATGCAGATACCCTTTTGTTGGTCATGAGGATGATCCATATATAGAAGTGATAAAAATTTGCACAGCTGCCATGTCTGATGATGCAAAAGTGGTGGTAGTCATCCACGATTCGATGGCTTTGGCATTCTGCAGGATAGGGGATAAGGTCTGGACTCTGGTAAGCCCTAAAATAGTGTCTGAAGATGTCATATATCAGTTCAATGATGTTATATATCACAAAGGGCAGTTCTACGCCGTTACGCTTGATGGAAGCGTCGGAGTTCTTCGCATCAACACCGCTCATCCATACGTAGAAATTTTGACAATTCTAACTGAAAAGATATCACTCAATGATTATTATTTACGAACTTATTTAGTGGCAGACTCCGCAAGTGAGAGACTCTTCATTTTCATGAGGATTTCTATTCTCTGCGAAGAAGTTGATCATGACCCCTACAACTATGATAAACGCAGAACATTGGGTTTTAAGGTTTATGAGATAAAGCCAGATAAAAATGGAGAGTACAGAAAGAATCCTGTGGAGGTGGAAAGCTTAAATGACCGGCTAATTTTCCTGGGACAGAATTCCTCCATGCATGTAATGGCAAGTCAATTTCCAGGATTCAAAGGGAATCGCATATATTTCACAGATGATTTTATGGAAGCGTCGTGTTTTAAATCGCCACTTGGATGCGTAGACTTGGGTTATTTCGACATCGAAGATAAGACAATTCAACCACTTCTCTTAAGTAGATTTCATCCTACCTTCTCCCCTCCAATATGGATTGCGCCCCCTCTAATTGAAAGGGTTATATAGATTGTTTTTGGGTATGCTAAAGATTGTTTTTGGGTATGTTTCCAAATCAGCGACACCTTTATCTTTTATTTATTTGAATTAGTTAATAAGTATTTATGTCCATTTGCAGACAGTCATATTCAAGTCAGAGACTATGATTTTGTGGGTTAGTATTATTTAGATGACATTGCTTTGTATGGGATTATGCTTGGATGATATTTTCAACAAATGTTCGTCTTTGTAGTAGTTACTAATTGATGTTTGCATATTACTACCATGGTTACTATTATTATCAACAGACATAACTTAGAAGTTACATGCGGAGTTTGGAAAGTTAAGAATATTGGGCAAAACAATTCTGCATGTCCATTTTCTATAAAATTTGTGTGGATGAATTTTGAAAAGTTCAATTTTTATAAAGCTTTTCATTCTAGCGAAAGGAAATTCTTAATCATAACTTAGAGCACCTTACGAATGAAGGGATCATTCAACCTATATATAAAACTGCCTAAAGCCCTATGGCTGAAAAATTAGCCATTTCATTCAAAGTGCTTTAATTCATACATTCACTAAAACCATTTTGTCTTGGCCCCCTACCTTTAGTAATTCTCTTTGTAGAGAAATTGGGAATGAGCAAAGTCAGCTACCAAGCAGGATGGAATGTTGCATTGTTTCATGTATCTAAATCCAAATCCAACTGGGTCTGCCTCCAAAATGGGTGATTTGTAAAATTTGGCTGGGAAAAGAAGAAGATGATAAATGGTCTCTCCATCAATACTGTGACCAAAGATGTAGATAAATGAATGCTTTCTGGATCAGCAATGGATGAAACTCAAGTTTTTCTAATCATCGCAATTTTTTGATGGTGATGATTTTCTGAAATTGGAGGGCAGTCAAGCTCTTCAATGTCGTTTTTCCCCCTCTGTTAAAAGGTCACTACCTCTTATCAAACACAAGCTCTTAATTACAATGTGGAAGAGACGAATTTCAGCGTCAAGGGAGCTTATTCTGTTAAATGCGAACTTATAGACCATGCAACCAAGTGGAAACATGGAGCACCTACACAGCTGGGCCTGGGCAGTGCAGTCCAGTTTACATCCCTAACGCCCACGCCTCACTTTCCTGAATCCAGGTTGAGCCCTTTGATAGGCCTGCTATGTACTTAAGCAGCCTGGGAAGCGCCAATGTCCACCTAAATTCACAATCACAGTAAGTGCACTGCACTTGTCTCACATGCATTACTCAGAACTGTATACCATGTTCACAGGCTGGGCTTCGACCTGAATATCCAGCTTGACAAGAAAAGGGCAAGTAGCTAGCAGTCCCTGGCCTGGTCTGGTCCAGTTGCCACCTGAAAGATGTTCATTTGTGAATCTTGCTTGTGTTTAGACCTACAAAGTTTTGTACAGAAGATGGGCCTGTTTTATTCAATTTGGAAGAAGGTTTTGGAGCTCTCTCGTGTTACCCTGTAGGATAAGTACGAATACGGAGAAACCATTCTTCTCTCCAAAGGAAAATATACCAAAAATTGGACTAAGAATGTTATTGGTCATCACCAGAACTTGCAGCTACAAAAGCTTTTAAAGTTTGATGTTCTGAAAGAGAAACCAGTTGAAATTAGAGAATTTTAGCTAACATGCATTCATCAGGAGCTAAAATGTCTGCCAGTTTCAAAATAATGAGTAGTTTCCACTTTGTTGTGTTTAGGAAGTCTGGATGATTACATAATTTGTTATATTTGATTAGAAGAGTACTTCATTTATCAGGTTTTCCAATTTCATAATAAACACAACTGCATTCCAGCCAAAATCAAACCAATCACAGGTTAAAGAAGAAATCTTCAGGATCTTTTTCACTAGAATAAAAAAAAGGAAAAGTTTTTGCCCCTTGATGCAATGCATCCAGATGAGAACAGAAATAAATACTACAGTTGGCAAAAATGCCATAACAGATGTCAAGATCACATGGAATACTGATTACTTGTATTTTAAAGACAGGCAAACCTGATTATTTTTTAGTCATAGAGAGAATGAACATCACTTTAAACATCTTGAGTTGTTCTTAATACTGATACTTCAATGCAACATACCAAAAAGTAAAATCAGAGGTTACCATGTAAATACGTTTCATATACCAACTGGGCGGCCAAAATATCCACAACAGCCGAACCAACTGATTTGAAAACTGTTATCTCATCGGAGCTATTTCTTCCACTTTTCTTTCCCTGAACCATATCCAACAATCTCCCAGCAATGTCTGCATGCAAAATAATTCCTCTCTCAAAAGCACCAACCAATTCCCCTGACTCCACTAATGCTGCTTCGCAGTCAACAAACACCCTCCCTCTCCTAATGGCCTCATCGTCACATTCCCTCATGGAAGGGCTAAAAGACCCCACCAAATCCAAATGAGCACCAGCCTTTAAAACACTTCCTTTCACAAGAGGACTCCTAGAGCTAGTAGCACAACTCACTACATCTCCCAGTGCGACAATCTCCTCCAAACAATTTCCATGCTCAAAATGAACGTCACTTGTATCTTCTTCTTGTAGTTTCTTTACCAAATCCTGAGCCTTCTGAGGTGATCTATTCCATATGATGACCTTCTTCAAACTAGGAATTGCAAACAAATGAGCTCTTATAAGATAAGGTGCCAACGACCCTGCTCCAATCATCACAAGAACTTCAGCGCCTTCTCTAACTAGAAAATGAGCAGCAAGGGCAGATACACAGGCAGTTCTCCAATGGGTCAGTTCGGATCCGTCCATTGTGGCGAGTGTCCTTCCCGTGGAGGAATCAAAAAGGAGGTAAGAGGCATTGACACCAGGTAAGTTCCTCGCGGAGTTTTGAGCAAATGTGGTGACAATTTTAATGCCAATGTAGCGGAGGGAAGGCGATGTGGACCACGAAGGCATTAAAAGCAAAGAGGAAGAAGGATCAATTGTGTAGTTTTGACGAAGTGGAGACTGTACAGAGGCACAAGTCAATGGCAGCGAATTGCGGAAGTGTTGGATGAGAGCAGAGTAAGAGAGGAGTGACCTAATGGTTTCGGCGTTGATGAATATGCAATTTCCACTGTCCTCTTGTGATTTCTTGGTGATAATATCTTTATCAGCCATCGGATTGAGAACCTCCTGCAAATGATTTAGCCAGTAAGATGAAGAGGGGGAGTTGGAAAAATTTTGTTGCACAGGTAATGGATCATTTGGGTGCAATTTATACCAAGCAGAACGATTTTTATCCATTCCCATGTGCAATTAAGATTCAGGGCAGCCCCAGAAGAGCAAACATCATTAGTTCCTGTAATGCTTTTCTTCCAGGTCTGCTTCAAACAAGTAGTTCAGATACTCATTTCATTTGGGGCCTCAAAAGGCAAAAGTGGAGAAGTAGCTGTTCTAATGTGATTTTAGTTTCTATCCAACCCAAAACGCAGAAGGGAGGGGATAGCAATCCTTTCTACCAGAGTGTTCAAACTAATTGCAAAGTGTGGTACATCCAAACGCGGCTATAACAACTTCTAACAGGACTACCGAAATAACTATATGGGATTGAAAGATGAAAGTTATATGGAATGAAATTGCAGATCTTGAGAAACAAGGGTGGATTTCACCAATTGGAACCAATCTCCAATCTTCGAATTAGGGTTTTAGATATGAAGTACCTGGAAGAGGATGAGCTTCCTGAATCGAGTCCTCTCGGCTGCGATGACTTCACAGAAGACTTCCCTGCTGTCAACTTTGGAAGTAGGGGCGATTTTGTGGTATATCCATCGTGGATATATTTTTCTTTTTCTCTTTTAGTGTTTCGAGGGCCCACTGAAAAGATTGTCCGGATCTTCTGAAACGGAATGGACGGTCCAAATTCAATGTCGACTTTTGGATACCCATGGTCTTGGGGTGGGGTGATAGCCAAATAAGCTAAGAGATTGAACCATTCATTACCATTTAAAAATATTACCTTATTAAAAAGTGGTCAAGATTTTAAAGCATGTTCGATCACACATCCAAAAAGAAAATATGTTCTTCCTACAACATTCAAATATCTATTTACATCAAATTTAATTCAAATAGATGATTTACCACATGACACTAAATTTTGAGGCATGACTCATGATTTCCTTGTTTTATTACTTTTGGTTCATATGTATTTAATCACATATCTTTTAAAATGTTTCACAATTTTTTCTCAACTCGTTCGCAGTAAAATTGGTCAACGCAAGATACATTCCATTGGACGGTCAGGATCTTGAGCGGTTTGAATTTACTAGGTAGGCCGAATTCATTGAGTTTATTGGTCACAAATGAATGAAGGTATTTTTAAGAAAAAAATAATTTTAAATCTTAATTCAACGATTTTAAGAAAAAAGTAATAAAATAACAAGAGAGTTATTCGTACATTTTTTGATAAAACCACCACAATTAACGATACCAACTTTCATTGTAAAAAATTGTGTATTGCTTTATCTTTCTCTTTTTAGTGATTAAAGTTTGTAAAAATTATTGCATTTTGTGTCCCGATTATCTTATTTAAGTGGTCTTAGCAATCTTCCTCAAATGTGTGGATCCCATACTTAATTGCAACTCATTTCTCACCTATTATGAAAATGTTTTCTCATGACTTTTTGGGAGCGTGAATTTGAAATTCAAGGTGTGTTTTTTTATTTTTCACGAGGGGCAAGTGCTCACAATCACAAAGACATGTTCTCACACGTGCGCGGAAACCTAGAACTTGGAATTTCCACTTGTAGTAATAATAAAGCAAAGAGGTTTCTCTCTTTCTCCCCCTCCTTCTTTCTCTCTCTCGCCGAATAGCTCGCGGGCGAGAGAGAGAGAATAGCAGCATCGATGGCGGCACCCGAAGTACCCCTCTGCTACGTAGGAGTAGCCAGAGAGTCCGCTGCTTTCCGCCTCATGAAACAGATGGTACTTTCTCTCTTTTTCTCTATCTCTTCCTCTCTCTCTCTCTCAACCTCCATCACCAAACCCTACGAATCCAGCTTGTTGCGAAATCTCTCATACTAATTATCCGCACAACTACATTCCAATCCAACTCGTCTCTCTTGATTTTGTATCGGACGGTTGAAAGAAGTCGATGCATTGTTTTATTTCCACTTTTAGATGCTTTACGCATGAAATTATTTCTTCAGGGGTGGCAGGAAGGTGAAGGCCTTGGAAAGGACAAGCAAGGAATCAAGGGACATCTCAGAGTGAAAAACAAACAGGATACCACAGGTTTTTTTTTTCCTACCTACAGCAGCTAATGTTATTTACAATATTTGTGCAGTGCAAATGTTTAACATGTGTTTGTGTTTCCCTCTCATAGGGGTGGGTCTAGATAAGGCAGCTAACAACTGGGCATTTGATACCAGTCAGTTTGACAATATTCTTAAAAGATTGAAAGTGGTAACACTTTGATCTTAGCTCTCTTTGTTATTCCCTTATATACAAAAGTTAAAGAGGATCATCTATCATTGAAAAAAAAAAAAAAAAAAAGGAGTTAACAGGGTTGTACTTGTGAGTAATCATCTCATATATATATATATATATATATATGCTTGTATATGTTTGTATGTATATACATAATACACATGAATATGCTTCATAATGTTGCTGATGCTACATTTGTTTTCTTAATTGTTTTAGTTGCTTTTGAGGCATGTGCCCTCTCCTTACGGGTTTGCGTTTCTAATTCCTTATTACTGTCTTATTGGCAGCAAGTGGCAGAACCTAATAGTGAAGGTATATGCTGAAAGAGATTGGTATTTGTTTTTGTTACCATGTTTTTGTCATTTTGTCTAGTAGGATGTTCTTTGATTCATGTGCATCTGTAGAGACAAATGATCTCCAAGTAGATACCCATGAGAGTACAACTAAAGTGGATCCAACAGTAAAAGCAACTCGACCGCAGGGGAGGTCAGATAACCATTTTTTTTTTTTTTTTCATATGATTTTTCCTATTTCTTTCATATATGCTGTCTTGTATTCTTTCCATGAGACATTGGAACCATTGGCCAGATATAAGAAGAGGGAAAGAGGGAAACTTGTAAATGCATATTCAGCGAGTGATCTGCAGGGGATTTTGGTAATTTCTTCATCCTCCTCCTAACGTGCCTGCGTAGATAATTTCATATGATCTTTTTGGAATTTGACTTGGCTAGTGAAAAGTGATTAAGTAGCCGTTCCTTTCCACCTATCCTATGAATAATTGTCAGTTGTCACTATGATCAAAGTAGGTGAATTTGTTACGGCAGAGTTCAAGCTTTTAAAACCATTTTCATATGATGTAAACAAGTTGTAACGTATTCCATAAAAATATTTTTGCAAATTTGTTTTAGAACGTGTGCATGTGTGCGTGTAAGTGTGAAGTGGAATTTAAATGTATTGTTTTGTTATTCTTCAACCTACCAACATGTCGTAGTCTTCCCATCTTCATTTATGAAACATGGATTCTGTCCGTTGGTATGGAAGTGTTGATTAATTGCTTGTGTTTTCAAATGTGTCTGCATTGTGTTGTTAACTCTTCAACCTATTGCCGTTCGCAACATCTTTGTAGTCTCCAGCACATTGAAGACTAGAAATTTCGCAAGACATTTCTGTTCCGCTGGTGTGCAAGCATTGAACAGTCAGTCACGTGATTTGGAACATGTGTCTGTGGGTGTGCATGTACATGTGCGTAAAATGACTTTTGAAATTTATCATTGTGGTTGCTTGTATTGCAGCCTTTGTGAGTTTCTTCAACCTAATACAGTTCCCAAACCCCAACATCTTGTAGTCTCGTTCTGATTCATCATTGCCATCATCATTATAGCGTTATTTATCAATATGGTACTTAATGCATTCTGCTCGTGAAAATAAACAAGCTAAGATAATTTATCTTATCCAACTTTGGTGTATGAAATATCTATCTCTATCTCTATCTTTTGATCAATCATCCATCCTCCCACTTTGTGTGTGTACTTATGAGCGTGGGCTCTATTCCACTCACAAGGAGGAGTTGGATAATCAGCCATTTGTAAGGAGTAGTTGGGTAATCAGCCATCTGGTTTGGAGCATCAACCTTTTGAATTTAGATGAGGACTTGCTTAAGGTTGTGTTCCTGCCTGCGTGTGTGTTAATCGTTAATTCTTCTGGAGACATTTTGATGATAAAGCACTAGACTTTCACAAGAGAGTGCACATTTTGAACCATGCGTTATCTTTCACATCCTTGTCTTAGAAAAAATTGTTAAGAGGCTGCTTTGTTACATTACATATGACTTGTGTTCTTTTAAATTAACTGTCATTTAACAGTTAGTGTTTGCATGCCACTTTTAGGGCAATAAGGTTGAGGATAAGGGCAATAAGGTTGATGATACACAAGTGAATATAGATCAAGATGAGGAACTAGAGTCCTCAGTGGCAATTGAGTCTCGTCCTTGCTATGCTGAAGGTAACATGAAATATAAATTTGCGGATATTTTTATATTAATATTCCATATTCAAGATACTATGATGTTCACCATATTTTAGGGTTTTTAAGTTAGAGTCCTTGGTGGCAATTGAGTCTCTTCCTTGCCATGCTGAACGTGACATGAATTTGAAATATGCAAATATTTTTAGTAATAATATTCCATATTTAAGGCACTATTATGTTGTTCACCATATTTTAGGTGTTCTTTTTTTTTTTTTTTTTTTAAAGGCCTCTTGTTATCAATATGTTGCAAATGACATTTCCAAGCCATCACATTTTAACATGTGGAGGCATATGCATGCATGTGTGTCTATCTATCTATGTGTGCGCACGCGCATGCACACAAAAGCATGTGCACTTGTGTGTTTTTCCGTGCGCGCAATGCACTCACACATTTGTGTGAAGAAATAAATGCTTACTTTGGAGATGGTGAAAAAAAAAAAATATATATATATATATATACACAAAAATGAATGCACTATACAAGTTCGTTGTGTTGTATAATAGTTGGATACTCAAATGGTGTACAAAAAGTGCTCAACAATGAAAACAAGAGAAATTCTGCAAATTTCCAAGAACCAATAACCACCAATGTGTCAAACCAGTGAGATGCCCAACACCCCAGGCCCAAAGAAGGATGAAAAGGTAAGGGAAGGATGAGGAATCCATTAATCACTTAAATGTGCATATTTCTTTTTGCATGTGACATTTGATTTACCTTTTTGAAGCTCTTTTCCATTGTGCCGGCTTCCTTTCGGTCCCTACTGAAGGGATGAGTTTGAGGCCTGTTTAGAAAGAGCGAGCGAATTTTGAGGGAAATGGTGCCTCTTGCAACTGCACAGAGTGTGTGTGTGGAAGGAAAGAAATCAATCGATATTTTTTTGGAGGTGAAAGTGGTGCAGCCCCGGAACCTCGATCGAAATTGTAGACCAATCTCCAAGATATTGACCGAATCCAAAGGATTCCAGCCCCCTAGGGCACAACACAAACCATAACAGCAAGAGAAACAACTCACGATAGTTTAATTAATTGAATAAAAGCATGAACATGACAATAAGGAGCTTCTCTATATATAGAGTAGCATTGTTCCTAAATAAGCAATAAAGGAAATATCTAATCCTAATCAACATATAAATTAGAAAGGAAATCTTCCTAAACAATTAAGCAACCTACTAATCTAGAAATAAGCAAATCAAGCAACACTACAAATCTAGAAAATCAGAAAATGTGTGGAACATGTGGACCCCATCAGGCGGGTCTGTCAAGGCTTGCGGGTCTTGTTCTTGGATTGTGAACGGACTACATCAGAACGGCTCCTCATTCCTCTCAAGGATTATAAGCAAGGGAGTTTCAAATTTTATACTATTTATATGCACAAAGGAATTGGAAGGTGGCTTTTAGTGGGCCCCTGATGAAGGTCAATGGTGTCCATAGAGAGCGGTGCACACTATTTTTTTTTTGTGGGGGTGGGTTTGTTGGGGTGGTCGTTGCTATATGTTATTTTCTGGGCCAGCTGACATGGAGGGACATGAATAGAGTAGAAATTTTGGCAATAAAAGATGGATGCATCCTGGCAATGCCATTTTTATTGTGATACTTGGCTGCAGCACAAAATAAGATGGTGTTATCATCAAATTATAGAAGAGTAATTTCAGTTGGAAGATTTTTCATGCTCAAGGCCATTCACCACTTTCCCTCTCAAATTATTGGATTCCTTTTGAATGTAGTCTGTTACTATTGAGAGTGAGGGCTGGAACAATTTTGAACTTGCACAAGGGTATATGCTGGTTCTTAGAGCTAATCAATTGAATTGGATCGATTAAGGCTATGAAGGCATACAGGACTTTGAACCTGACAGCATGGATGAAAATAGCAGCTGCTACGCCATATCAAGACTGCTACGCTAAAATGCATTTAGGTCTGCTCCAGGGCTGCTGCGCCCGCTACGAGGCCGCTACGTAGTGAGACAGATTTGTATTTTCTAAAAAAATTTAAAATGCACAGTAAGACTTATTTCTTTTCTTGTTCTCTCTAAATAACATTTATACTCAATTCTTCTACCATTTTATGTTTAAAAGAACGCCAAAAAACACATGATCTTGCCAAATTACAGTCTATACAGATAGTTCTTTTCTAGGTACATCTTATTAGACACCTCCTTTGGTAGAGGTATTCATTTCTCTAGGTACTCTCTGAAGTCTTGACTCCATGACAGTTTTTTTTTTTTTTTTTTTTTTTTTTTTTTTTTTTTTTTTTTTTTTTTTGAGCCTTTCATTAGTTTCTAAGTTAGTATAACTAAGCAACATGAATATATGTGGAAAAAAAGATCATTACTATTATTTCTATTTATACATCGATATAGGATCTCATACAATGAGGGGACCGCCATGCCCCTTATCTTAGTTACTTTTGCAAAAAAATAAAAAATAAAAAAATCTCACTGTTTCCAATATTCTAGATTTTTTTACAAAAGTTTCGGATTTTTTTAACGATTTTTTCAAATTGCACTGCTACGCCGCGCTACGTAGCATTTTGGCGGTGGGCGCTACCGCTATTTTCATCCTTGCTTGAGAGAGTTCTCTTCCTGCTTTTAGCATAATTTTTTTTATTTATTTTTTTGGTGGGCTCATCATCCCAAGATCGCCCAATGGGCCATGGCTGGGCGTAAAATTGTTCAAGGTTCTGTTAGTGGGACTTCTGCTGTCATTGTGCATGCACAATAATTTCATGAGAGGACCCCACATGATAGTTCCTTTATCAAGGAACATATACTTACTTTATAGAACTGATAGGGATCAACATCATGGAGTAAATGGTTTGAACTTGAGGGTGAGTGCTGTAGAAGATAAGGTGGCCTAGGCCCACTAGGCCCAGCCCAGCCTGAATAGGTCCAGCCCATCAAGTGTATATACAAAATCCCACGTGTGGGATCTTTCTTAGATTGTGTAGATTGTATCCTGATTTCTCTCTTATTTTACTTCCTTGTATAGATTAGGAGATTGATTCTGATTGTACTGATTATGATAATTAGAGCCCTTGATTAGGGTATAATGTGACTATAAATATATTGACGATCCTCCTATTGAGGTATCAAGTTTTCTCCAAGCTCTTATCTCTCTCTTCATTCTCTATTTCACATTATTTCACATTATTTCATGGTATCAGAGCTAGGTTATTGATCAATCTTCTTCTCTCATTGATCCACTAAGTCTCTCTGGCGTGGATCTTCTTCCTAAGGTGGACATCTTCTCTGTTAGTGCCACAGATCAACAGTGGCCCACCTCAGATCATCTTTGTATCTCCAAGAGACCTCCACAGCTGTGATCGACCATCCTTGAGGATCTTTCTAAGGATTTTTTTGGAATTTTTCCATCACCTTTGAGGTAGTTTTTTATCCACTTCTTTATCTATCGGTTTTGATAAATTTCTGTCAAATAGTTTTCATCAAGACCGTCCAGATTTGTGGATCCTTATCCAAATCTCATCAAATTTGGACTGAAGGAAGTAATTTTGATCCCCTTTAAGGAGATCCAACCTGATTTGTGATTAGACCAACTTGTGGGGCCCACGCACAGATCCAGACCTGTTTTTCCAGTTCGTCTGGCCCTGTTTTGGAAGAAAAGTGCACTGTGTGTGCTGTCTACTGCTGTCTTCTTCTTCTATTTGTCAAACTGATTGCTGTTGTATGCTGAGGAAGCTTCTTATTACGGATTAAGGCTGATTAATGGCTGATCGGTACTGATTACTGCACTGTTAGTACACTGTTAGTGCTGTTTTTGATTTATTGATAGTTCTGTTGCTGTCTTTGCACTGTTAGTGCACTGTTGCAGTGTTGCTGCTGTTCCTGTTTGCTATCCTTGGTTGATATTTTCTGCTGTTAGTATTGTTGCTACCTCTTTTCTACTATGGACAAGTATGATGTTATTCCTGTTAAATTTAATGGGAATAATTATATGGCTTGGTCTTTTCATCTGAAGAATTTTGTCGAAGGCCAAGGACTGTTTGGTTATCTAGATGGATCGATAACTAAACCTACTGCTAGCACTACTGACATCAAAGCATTACCCACCTGGTCTAAAGAAAATGCTAAGGTCATCACTTGGATTCTTAACTCCATTGACCCTTCTCTTGCCATTGCTCTTCAAGCATATACTGCCGCATCTGATATGTGGGGTCATCTTAAGAATGTTTATCATCAAACAAATAAAACTCGCAAATTTCAATTAGATAGTGAAATTGCAAAATTCAGTCAAGGTGATAAATCTGTACAGGCTTACTTCAATGGATTTCTCACCTTATAGACTGAGAGGGATGCTATGATTATTCAAACCGTTTCTGCTGGGTTTCTTCCTGAGGCTCTTAAATTACAAGAGGAAACCTACATCAGCCAGTTCCTGATGAATCTCAGACCCGAATTCGAATCTGTTCGGTCTGCTCTCATGAATAGAGAAGTTTCTGCAAACCTGGATACATGCTTCCAAGAAGTTCTTCGCGAAGAACTTCGCCTCAACTCTCAGCGTGGCATTTTTGAAGAACCTAAGGTTTTCCTAGCCCCTCTCCCGGCTGATTCTGCTCTCCTGGCATCCCCCAATCAGAAGCCTACTCAATGTTATGAGTGCAAAGGATTCGGTCACCTGGCCAAGAACTGTCGAAAGAAATTGGTTTGCAGATATTGCAAACGCTCTGGTCATTTTATTGATGACTGTCGCAGCTTACAGCGAAAGAATGGGTCCCAGCAGAAGCAAAATCCTTCCACCATGCCCAGACAGAATGCTACAGCTGCATTCCAAGTTCAAGCACCTCTCCTTGATACGGAAGGCTCTTCTTCCGGGGCTGTATCTATGACTCCAGCCCAAATTCAAGAGCTTATTCAGAACACGGTGACATCTGCATATGCATCTATGGGTTTTAACAGTGGTCGGTATCAAACTCATCCTCCTCTAGCATTTCCTGCTTTTCATTCTTCAATCTCTCTGTCTTCGTCCATCACCCCATCTACCTGGTTTCTAGATTCAGGAGCAACAAACCACATGACTTCTGTGGAAAGTAGCTTTACAGCCTCTCACCCTTACCTTGGCAAAGACAAAATCACCACTGCTAATGGAGACCAATTACTTATTTCTGGAATTGGTACCGTTACTTTATCTAGTGTCTCTGGCCAGTCCCTCCACCTTTCCAATGTCTACTTTGTTCCCAAATTATCAGCCAATTTACTTTCTGTCGGGCACTTATTGATGATGGATACCATATTAACTTTTCTTCCACTGGTTGTGTCATACAGGGGCGGCAAACTGGGAAGGTGATCCCAACGGGGAGTAAACATGGTCGACTGTTTCTGCTTGACATTGGACATCGTTCCCTATTTTCTTCTTCTTCTCCTAATTTCAATAAACTGTAGATTATGTGGCATAGTCGTCTTGGTCATGTGAACAATGCTTATTTACTTTCTTTGTTTAAACTTGGTTGTTTAGAATCCACTATTGATAATAAAATGATGTCCTCTTTACTTCAATCAAAGTGTGAAACGTGTTGTTTAAGTAAGAGCCATATTTTGCCGTTTCCTATTCATCGTTCTCGTGCATTATCATCTTTTGATATTGTTCACACTGATGTTTGGGGAATTGCACCCACATTGAGTAGGACAGGGTTTAAGTATTATGTGACCTTTATTGACGACCATTCTCGATTTACTTGGATTTATTTCATGCGTTTCAAATCTGAAGTATTTTCTCTTTTCAAAAAATTTTATAATATGGTTCAAACCCAATTTCAGAAAAATATAAAAATTCTTCGGTCCGACTCCGGTGGAGAATACATGTCCCATGAGTTTTCTGCCTTCCTTTCTGATAAAGGTATTCTTCACCAAAAATCCTGCCCACATACTCCACAACAGAATGGTGTTGTAGAGAGGAAGAACATGCATATTCTTGAAACTGTTCGTACTCTCCTACTTGCATCATTAGTTCCTCCAAATTTTTGGTGTGATGCTGCACAGACTGCTGTGTATCTCCTCAATCGTCATCCTAGCTCCGTTCTAGGAAAGACTACTCCATATGAAGCTCTCTTTGGTCATACCCCTTCATATTCTCACTTACGTGTTTTTGGTTGCTTGTGCTTTGTCCATCTTCCCCCTACAGAGCGTACTAAGTTGTCACCCCAAGCTGCCAAATGTATCTTCCTAGGATATAGTAATGAACACAAGGGATTTCTGTGTTATGAACACTCTGAGAAACGCATGCGAATATCTCGTAATGTGATTTTCTTGGAACACATTCCTTTCTTTTCTTTGCGTTTAGATACTCATCCTATTGCTGTGTCTTATCTGCCACAATTCCCTGTAGCTACTTCTCCACCACCTATTACCAATGTCTATGTTAGGCGTAACACAGTTCCTCCTGTGGGGCCTCCTTCTCCCGATCCTATCCCAATGCTGCCTCCTGCACCCTTAGGTATTAATACTTCCTCTACTGATGCTGTCATACCCTTGCAACGTTCTAGTCGTCCTTCTGTTGCTCCTGACAGATATGGCTTTCCTGCTCTTTTCACTTCTTTGGATAGTTCTCCTATACCCACCTCTTATTTACAGGCTTCAAAGATTGCATACTGGCAGGATGCTATGACTGAGGAGTTGCTTGCTCTTGAAGCGAACAACACATGGGACTTGGTACCGACTCTTGAAGGAGCCTCTGTGATTGGCAGCAAATGGATCTATTCTGTCAAAGTTCACTCTGATGGGAGTCTTGATCGCTACAAAGCCAGATTGGTTGCTCAAGGTTACAAGCAGGAGTATGGCATTGACTATGAGGAGACATTTGCACCAGTGGCTAAAATGACCACCGTTCGAACTCTTCTTTGTGTCGCTGCAGCCCGCAATTGGCCTCTATGGCAAATGGATGTAAAAAATGCCTTTCTTCATGGCGATTTGAAAGAGACTGTCTACTTGAAACCTCCTCCGGGATATGCTTGTCCTCCTCAGCATGTTTGCAAGTTGCGTAAATCTCTTTATGGACTTAAGCAGGCTCCCAGGGCTTGGTTTGATAAATTCCGGGCAGCAATTCTTCAAGCTGGGTTTCATCAGAGTCATTCTGACAGTTCACTATTTCTTCGCGGGACATCGAAGGGTTACACATTCCTTTTAGTCTATGTTGATGATATGATCATCAGTGGCAATGATATTTCCGGCATTACGGCCCTCAAGGACCATCTTACTCACCAATTCAAAATGAAGGATCTTGGTCCTCTCACCTACTTCCTGGGCCTTGAGTTTTCGCGTACCAAATCAGGCATTCGGGTCCATCAGCGTAAATATGCTACCGATTTAATCACCTCAGCGAGACTTGATGATGCTCACACTTTTGATACGCCGATGGAATTGAACACCAAACTCAGTACGGAGGATGGCCCTCCCTTGGATGATCCCTCTATTTTTGGGCGGATAGTTGGTATTTTGCTCTATTTAACTATGACTCGACCTGATATTTCTCATGCAGTTCATACAGTTAGCCAATTTGTGAGCAATCCTCACAAACCCCACCTTGCTGCTGCTTTGCGCATTCTCCGTTATGTTAAAGGCACCCTTTCTCATGGTCTATTCTACCCTTCTCATACTTCTCTGCGATTATCAGCATATGCCGATGCCGACTGGGCTGGTTGCCCTGATTCTCGGCGATCTACTACTGGCTGGTGTATGTTTCTTGGCGACTCTTTGATTTCGTGGAAATGCAAGAAGCAAACCACTGTGTCAAAGTCTTCTGCTGAGGCCGAATATCGGGGCAATGTCATCCGCAAGTGCGGAAATCATCTGGCTTCGTCGTCTTCTCTGTGAATTAGGTGTCATTGTTGGTGGTTCTACACCTCTTCATGGGGACAATACCAGTGCTACTAGAATTGCTAATAATCCAGTTTTTCATGAACGGACGAAGCACATTGAGATTGATTGTCATTTCATTCGTCAGCATGTTGTCACTGAGAAGATAACTTTGCCTCATGTCTCTACTCACGACCAGTTGGCGGATATCTTCACCAAAGCCCTTCCCAAACCGCGCTAGATTGTATCCTGATTTCTCTCTTATTTTACTTCCTTGTATAGATTAGGAGATTGATTCTGATTGTACTGATTATGATAATTAGAGCCCTTGATTAGGGTATAATGTGACTATAAATATACTGACGATCCTCCTATTGAGGTATCAAGTTTTCTCCAAGCTCTTATCTCTCTCTTCGTTCTCTATTTCACATTATTTCAAGTGCTTCCCAGTGTGAAGACTACATATGAGATTTTAGTCGAGGTTGACCCCCATTATCCTTTGTTGGGTCTAAAAGAAAGAAAGAAAAAAAAAAAAAAAAAAAAGAGTTGGAAAGGAGCTCCTCTGCTGCAGTCACTGTGAGTAGATCTCAGATATCCTTTCAGCATGAACTGTGGTCTGACCAGTTGAGTGACCTCCATTTGTTGCTAAATTTGCACTCCTTGGTTTTATGATTTTTATGGATAGCAAATTTTAATTGATGATGGGACTATTTTATGTGGGCTTTTGGTGTGCTTATGTAGAAAATTGAAAACAACATATTGTATTAGTCATGTTCCTGGTCTCTATTGCAATTTCTCTAGCCTTTTTTTTTAATCATACAGATCAACTGGTTGTACCTATTTCAAACCCGACTTGCACCAATCTATTATTCTATCAGTCTGAAACCCTAAACTAAGACTCTTTTTTTTATGTCCATCATTACATTATATTTAACGTTTTATTTACATTTTAACATCCTCAAAACCATTAAGGATACAGTTTCTCGATTTTTTTCTTTACTTTTTAAAACTTCTATGACATTCATTTATGAAAAAAGTATAAAACTGATTGATAATTTTCTTTGGCTGATCTGTATGCTGATGTATGTTGGTTTACAACTTAAAAGCAATGCAGAAGATTATATCACACCATTCAGTTTTTACCTAAAATTGACTGCAAATTGCGCTTAAAAGTTGGAATGGTAGTGATAATGAAAATGAATTAGAAGCATGGGGAAGGACTTTATCACTAGGATGAACGGTGAAAAGCAACCTCAATTCTCTAGGCATCCTGTGTCTTACAGTAGGCTGTTATCAATATCTGTTTCATGAAGAAAGATTTTATTTTATTTTTTATTTTTTGGGAAATTTTCAAATAAGACCAATAAGACCTTAATCTTTTGTCTTATTTCAAAGAAGGACATAAGTTTCAAAACTTTTCAAATTAGTCCCTAGATTTTCTCGAAAGTTTTAAATTAAGGACATCCGTCCATTTAAAGCCATTTTTCGATAAACTTTTTTTCTCAGTTTTTTAAAATATTCAAATAACCCTTCATTGAAATAAAACCCTCCTTCACTTTCTCTATATTCTCCTTATTTTCTTCATCGATGTCCTCAGTATGATTAAGGACAACCGGCATCCCAGCGCGATTGGTTGCGTGTAGTGGCTGTCGAAACCATGTCATGGCTTTAAATGAAGGGTAATTTGGGTATTTTGAAAAAATGAGAAAAAAAGTCACCAGAAAATACCTTTATATGGCCAGATGTCCTTAATTGAAAACTTACTGAAAAACTTAGGGACTAATTGGAAAACTTTTGAAACTTGCGTCCTTTTCTGAAATAAGGCAAAAACGTAAGACCTTATTTGAAAATTTCCCTTATTTTTTTAATGGTGATGAAAAAGAATTATTGAAAAAGAAAAGAGACAAACAATGATACAAAGCAAAATCATGTGTGATGAATAAGCTATAACCCCAAGAATGGGATCAACAAATCATAAAACAACCAGAAAAGAAAACAACGTTTAACCGGATGAACACTTTTGTAGACTAGTACCAATGCAATGATACTTTTTAAGTTCTTTGATGCTTTGATCTGAGCTTAAAGTTTGTTCTCTTTTTGCATTCTCATTTCTCGATCTTCTGATTTGTACATGCATAGTATGTGGTTTCCTGAGACATATTTCAATTCTTTACATGTTTTTAATTGCACTGGATTAGAGTGTGTACTTTGATCACTTTCATGTTCTGTTCTTGTTAGTGCACAGTGTATTCATGATTTCTGGCTTTCTTGTTGTAACTAGGCCCCAACACTCCAAGCTAGAATACTTATTTGGCTTCTTCGTTTCTAAATGAAATGTACATGTAAATCACAGATAATGATGATTCAATACAATGGTGGGGTCATAAACATGGATTTATCTCTGGTGGCTTCCTTGGAGCACAATCCTCATCAAAAAGTTCTAAATCCCGTCCAGCAGCAAATACCTCAGATGAGAGGACTGCATTTGCTGAGAAAGATCAGGAAAATCTTTATAATCTTGTCCAGGTAGCCATTCCTTTTGTTTTACTAGTTTATAAAGTAGAGCATATGTTTTCTTGAAAAGCATTTTTTTGGTTTTTTTTTTTTTTGTGAAGCTTACATTTATGTAAATTAATTATCAAGTATTAGAATAATTGCCAGCAATCGCTTGTCATTTTGAATGGCACTTTTGTGCACGCCTGTTCTGCAGAAGCGGAAATCTCTTTCCGGTCTGCACACCCACCCTTTTAGTGTGGTATGTCCCATTTCATTGCAGAAAATCAACAAAAGTGTGTTTTTGTTTTCCTTGCGAGAGACGAGTCCAAACTGCAATTTCCTCTTCTGTGGTGTTACACAAACAAGCCCTTAAGTATTGGGGCCTTTCAATCATTCTCCTTCCTTCTCCCCACTATTATACGTGCATATTTTTTTATTTATTTTTAAAGCACTTGTTTTCTTCTCTTTAGGATATGGCCACAACTGGAAAGCAAGGACTTGGCATCAAGGATAGGCCCAAGAAGATTGGTGGCTGTAATTGGAAAGGAAAGAAAACATCATTTGGTGACAGTGATGAAGACTGCTCTGCTGATACAGGTTCAGTGAAAAGAAAACGCAGTGAGGAGTTAGAAGTTGGAGAGAATGACGAGCCAAAATTCAAGCTGAAACGACTTTGTAAACAGCTTCTCCGTCAGGTGATCGCTTTACAGGCTTGTTCTCAAATGAAAGCTTGCTTTTGATAACTGACTAATTCTTTTGATTGCAGGCTCCTGGTCAGTCATTGAAAATAAAGCAGCTTAAAGTGCTTGTTGAGGCACAATATGCTTCTGTCTTCTCCAAGTTCTCTTCAAATCATGATGCTCTTTCATATTTGAAGCAAAAGGTATGCTTCAAACACTGATTAAGCAATTTCATTCTTGACAAATTATTTCTGCATTTTTTATGCCTCTAAAAACTTAAAAATAAAGGGTCAATCTTTAGTGAATGGGGCTCTTAACATGGTTAAATAAATAAAATCCCAAAGTTTATCATTCCGAAAAAAGAAGAAGAAAGAAGCTCAGTTTTTTTGTTATAATATTTCACTGAAGTTCTAAGAATGACTAAATGATTCATATGTTCACACAAAAGGCAAATATATTTGGGGTATATACTATCAAAAGAAGAGAGGGAGGGAGGGAGGGAGGGAGGAAGCATTTTCAGTGGAATGAGCCAAACTTTAGCGCAGCTTGAGATTGACTTGAGCATTAACTAAGCCACCTTGAGTCGAGTGAGCTTAAGCACGGAAAAGGTGTATCCAAGAGACTCCCAACCGACAAAAAAAAAAAACCGAATCTCAAATCCACGAATGATTTTTTTATATTAATCTTCTAAACTAATTCCAATGTCTTACAATGCTCATATATAGGGAAACAAACCCTAGAATCCAAGTCTCCTAACTAAACTGGGAAACTACACAAAGACTTCTATTGGAATTAGAAAGCTAATCCTAATTACAACTCATTAAGGAAATAAAATAAGAAAGAAAATCCTAGACTTGAAAGAAAATCCTAGACTTCTTTGGGCCCCTCCCCTCATGCAGGCCAAGGGTCTGGTTGCATCAGCCCATTGGCTTTGCATCATTAAAGCAGCTTTAGCTTGTCTTGAATTTACTCGAGATGGGCATGAGTGAAGCCTGACTCAAGCATATGTACTTCACTCGAGTTCATTTATTGGCATGATCATGCTCCACTTGACTTCATACATGTTGTCCTCTTCATGGTCACATTGATCTACATCTTTGTTGTTGGATGGGTTACTTTTCGTTGGCATTGGAAGCAAATCTTATGATGGACGGAATTTTCCTTTGGGAGTCCTCACAAGGGTTGGTGCAGGATTTTCAGTCCCCACCGTTCATAAAAAGCAGACCTTGCATTAAAGTACTTCTGATTGGATTTCCCACCACCACCTGCGCACACATACAACACAAAAAAAAAAAAAAAAAGAACAACGATGATACAGTAATGTTTCATAATTTAATGAAATTCTTCGTCTTTTTCATGGAATGATTAAGAGGTTATCTATGGTTAAACTCTCCAGAATTGAAGAATGGATATGACCCTTTTGTACAAGTAGTTTACTGGTTTGGATGTGGGTGTTCTAGCGGACCCAGGAATTTTGTTTGGGTGGGGCTAAATTTTTCTAGACTTTGCTAGATTTTTTTTCTACGTCAAGAAATAGTGAAAGATAAAATGTATTGCATTTAAAAAAGAAGAAGAAAGAATAACTAGTTAAAGCTCAATTTCTATAATTTTATACGTGAAAGGACTTTTGATTTGACAAATGAGATTAAATAGCTAATGCTATTTAATGGGGCTACGTGTAAAGCATCCGAAACACCCTCTTCATTCTTATATGGTTTTACTCGTGCTTTGAGCGACATTGAGTTTTTCATTGCACTTGGACATATATTGAGAAAAAAGAGTGGAACATTATAGTGGAGCCCAATTACTGAAATCCGAGCCCTGCAAAATCAAGGCCTTCAAATATATACGATATCAAGAATCAAAATTAATCCGACCGTTCGATTGACTTTTTCATAAAAATGTGGGTAACATAATTTTATGTATATTTATTTTATTTTTTATCAAACGATTAATCCAATAGTGGAACTGACTTGGAGATCTCCATACTAATGGGGCTGAGATGTTGGAATGTGGTATTAGTTTAATGGGTTCTTTAAGTATTCTTATTTTATTCTTGCTCCAAAGCACTTGTCATTTCAACAAGGAGACACTTTCCAAGTGTCATGTCGCTTCATCTCTTCTTTGAAGACTTTCTTAATTTTTAGAAGTTTAATGCTTGTATGACCCTACTTTTCTAATTTTATTACATTATTATTTCAACATGTGTCTTAGTTAGATTGGAGCCATACTTTCCAAATAGGTTTGCAATATACATAGACCGGATATAAGTGGGCCCACAGGTGGAATTGCTGCTTTTAGTTTATGGACAGAGATAGAAAACATTTTGGGGGTGGGGCAGTCTTTTGGGCATGGCCAGGGGGCCATTATAGTTTTTTGGGGATTTTAAGAGCAGACCTGGGGCAACCGCCCCAGGTGCTCATAGCCTAGGTCCAACCCTGGGTGTTCCCACTTAGGCATCTTGTTTTGGCCATCGGATTTATGTTCTTTATTCCTCTGTGGACAATGGCAAAAATTGATTGAAACTCATGTGCTTATGAATGCACTGTGTTGGCTAATTTGATTCAATGGATGGATAAACCTCCAGCTGATTCTGCCTTGGAGGCTAAGAAAAGACACTAAACCCCCTTTCCCCAAACACAACTTACAATTTTTGTGTGTAACTCTTCGCAAAATCCTAAAGAGTGCTGAATTGAAATCCTACTGTAAGGATTCTTGGTATTATCATTGGAATGAGAATCTCTCCTAGACAAAAGCATTTATAGGAACAGACCTTGCTTGATTCCACCTCTTAATATGTGAATGTAAGTTGGGCCGAGTACACATTTGCGTGCAGGGATAATGTTTACCGTTGGTTGCAATCAGCTGACCATTTGCTTCAAGAAGCATGAGATTACGAAATCTTTATTTGTGTTTAGTATGCTTGTAACGCATTATGGACAGCATGTGATGACTTATTGTTATGATCATGCATTGTGGATGCAGCTTGAAAGCAGCAGGAAGTTTTGTGTGGAGGGAAAGAGAGTGAGCCTCTCATCATCGAAGAGAGAGTGAAAATTTTGTTATGAGGTATTGTAGTGGTTTGTAGATCTTTTTCTAAGATTTAATTGAAAGAAGTCATTATTTATATGATTTAGATATTGGAATTTACTGAATAAAAATTACACTTGGGGAGAAACTGAAGTGTGATATATAGCTTTTCTGGGAGTTTAAGGGCAATTTATCAAAAAATTGCTTCTAGGTTCTCAGAACCTCCATTGACTTTAGTAAAAGTAATGTTATCAATTATATACATCTGTAAACGATTACAAAAATAACATCACTTTTGGTGCTGAGTTTATTTTGCGGGATTGGTAATTTATTCAGGTATGGTCTATTCATTTTGTTTGGGTCAGAAAGTTCTGTGGCCTATGTTCTTGGTGGTATTGTCAGTTAGGTTTAGAGGAGCTGTAGGAACCTGATATTGTAGTGCTGGATATTTGTTTTGAGCCTAGTTATTTAGGGAAAGTTGCTGGGTGTTTATTAAGGTTGGGACATGCCACATTGTTCTTGCCCAACTCGCTTCTATTGAGGGGACCATGAGATCTTGTCCTTGGATTACATTAAGCTAGTTGAGGAAACCATGACAGTGATCATAGCTTGTATTTTCATAGATGGTTTCTTGCTGGCCCTACCTGATGGAACAAGCAGATTGTGATAGCGGTCAATGTTGGACAGCTTGGTGTAAGCATGCATCATATGATCCAGAAGGATGCTGACAGACACACTTCCAAGTTGGTATTGAGTGTGCTGCTTTTTTCTTCAGTTGTACACTGAATGGATGGCCATTGATGTTGAAGCCTAAGTTATTTTCTCCTATTTTCTTTTTAATAATACTTATGGATGGTTACTTCAGCAGAGAATCTTTGGTCCATAGTCACATCTGGACAGACAGGATTATCCAATTGCAGGGTTGATGGGATGCTGGTAATCTGAATTTCTGAGAGCTACATGCAAGGCGCCTGGGCAACAAACGCAAGTTATATTTACACTTTTTATCTGTGTCTAAAGTGGGAGCAAGACCTGGACCAGAATGAGCTCGACTATAACAAATGGACTGATGCTTACTTATAATGGCCCATTGACCTCCCTTTTTTTCCTTTAAGTGGCAAGCACAGTGGATTGATCAGGGATACGTCACGCCAAAGACTCATTTGGTTCGTTCTGGATGATGTCTGAATGTTCACTGATTGAGATCCCACCATTTCAAACTTCACTGGATGAATATGCCTGCCGAAGACACTGAACCTTTTGGCTTTTGAAAGCTTAAGTGGTCCCCACATAGAGGGAGCATCTGGCCTTTTCACATCCTTCTCTTTCGAGAGAGAGAGAAAGCATAGCAAATCTATTTATGGGCCGCAGCGGAAACAGTGGATATCCTCAATCATGTGTCTTGGAATGTGTGGTCCTATGAATACACCGACTATGGTTTGGGTCTCATCGTGGGTCCAGTTGGGACCATCAGTCAGTAAAATTTGAAGTGTGTGGGCCCCATTTGGGACCACCAGTCATTAACGTTTGAACTGGGATGGAAGCGTATCATCATGGGTAAGGGTCAGGGAAATTGAGACTGTACAAAAAAAGAAGAACAATAATAAGGTCGGGACAAAAATATGTCCCCGTTGAAAGATAATAGCCAAAGGGATTTTAGGGCTTCAAGCATCTAACCATGTAAACTTAATGTGATTGAAATTGAATTCATCTACCTATGGTAGAAGAGCGACGAGCTTCGATTCAACGCTGATAGGCCCCAGGGGCCTCTCATTTGTGCCGCCGGTTGCTTACACTGCTATTCTTATCTCTCTTCATCGTTTTTCTCTTTGTGCCTTGCAGCCCATGGCCTCAGGGTTATTAAACTTCTTCCCTTGATCATTGCCCACACCACCCACCCAAACGAAAATTCTGGGTCCACCCTTGCCCGGCCTGCTGGTTCTCTAACTTGGACTTGCTTCGTTGCCAATCTTCAAGACTGCATTAACTAGCAACATGTCTTTTGTTGATTTGAGTAAATTTCTAAAATTCCTGGTTGAAGGATCCTAACTGTATTCTTTCATTTTATATTTGAAAGTGGACCGGGAGCTCCTTCTTCTTAACTTTACCTTGAGATGATGAGTAGGATTGTCTGATTAGATATATACATCCCACTTCTCTAATACTCCCAGATGACTTCTTATCAAAGATGTCGAGGAAAGAAAAAAATGTCCCAAATTGCTTTGCCAATAGAGACACCACCAAACATTACCCACATGGCTATATCGAGGAAGGCTTTTCACATCTTTCGTTGAAAACTCAAGGGAGGGAACCCTTCACAAGTGCACATCCATCCATGTTCCCCACCAGAGCAGATAATTATGTACGTTTAAATTCCTAACCAGGAAAAGCCATTTGTAATCTCTCTTTAGTTGCAGGACGCCTGAGGCCTTCCATTTCCATAAAAGAGATGGCCTCCTTATGTACGTAGACTCATCCATCAGGGTGGGGGAGCCACTTAAAAAATCTGACACAATCACATGCCAATGCACCATCATCATAGCGACAGAGTCTACGCAAGCCACGCTCCAGTCCAGGTCCCACCTTGTTTCAGAGAGGCCCACCCACTGCCACATCCATCAACCGAACAAATGTCATGTTCATTCAGGCCATAAAAACAGATGGACCCAAACACCATTAGAAAAGAAGCTGTTTGGATGGTTGTTTTATACCAAGCAAGAACATTCAAATGCAACTAGTGCGTTGATGGACATGAATGATTCATCTGATAGTGATGGGTCATATTGGCCCCGTTCTGATCTGGTCCACCTGATCATTTTACTATCTCCTTTTGTTATCTTTATATAAAGCTATTTCTAGCTGGCCAATTAATGGTGACTACATACATGGTTCTTGTTCCAACTATATCAATTTCACTACCTTAAATTGATGGATCATACAACTGAAAATCACCAAAATGGGGTTAATATTTTGTAAGATGCCAACCACTTGTACCAGTGATTCAAATATCTTGGGCTTGATGAGGCCTAATAAATTAATAATCACGAAAACCCCATCATATATGTTATTGGAACTAATTAAACTATGTCCTTGGTTTTAACCAAAAATCTGGCTTCTTCCAAGTCCTTCTATTAGTTGATAAGGCGCATTATATTGGGCCTAATTGGGCTACCTAAACCGGACTTTTGGCAAACATTAGCCTGATCTCCCATGGAAACATTCGCATGCAAACGTCTTATTCCAGACATTAAAGAGGTGGGGCTCCAGTAAGAACAAGGAGACCCCTCTCAAATTAAGGGCACCCACTGTGACAACATTGATGTTTGCTTGTGGGAACGTCTGAGAGAATTCCCAGCTCAGGTATTAAAAACTCAGCCTGAGCCCTCAAGCATGACTGGACTTGGGCTGGGAGACAGGGACGCTGGCTCCATTCATCGTCAGTGATGTATCTGGTGGAGTCAATCGACCAAATGGTGCCATGCATATCCTTGCACAGTAGCATCCTAGATGACTGTTAACATGTAGCTCTCTCTATCTCTTCCGTGGACACTTCATCATGGTCACACCAAATGAACCGTCTAGACTCGTTAAGCTCCATTTAATAATAATCAACGTAATTTTTGGCAGATATTTTAACCACTTAGAGCCTTAGCGATCTATGGGTTTTCAAGTTTAAAATATCATTTCAAACCAGTAATCGTGAACCTAGTATGTTAACTTTTCTCATTTAACCATTCCCATAAAAAACTAGATGTGTTAATAGAGACATCATAAATACTTTTCAATAGGCTCCTTGAGTGCTGGAGCCCAATCTTCAACATGGTATGCAGAACAATAATCCAACCTTTATAAAGAACATGAATAGCTGAATATCACAAGAAATGATGCCTTTCGAATTTTCTTAACTTAGTAATTTCGAGTGCCCCTTTTATAATGGAGTTTGAAAAGCTTATGAAAAAGAATTAAGGGAGGTTTTCGAATTGCCAATCTGTTGGTAGTCCAGTGGTGAGGCACCTCTCCACCGTGAGACAATTAAAGATGAGTCGATCAATGACTTTAGAGCTAATAGTGAGGGGCTTTGAAAGGGTGTGTGTATTTGAGCATTTACCAGCGGAAAGCAAACAGATAAAGGAGGTTTTCGAATTGCTTAAGCATGAATTATTCATATCATATCATTGTATAAACAATACGCAGCAAAATAAAATCTGATGGAGACATGGAGTTGTGAGAAAAATGAAATGGTGAGTGAGCATGTGTACCCTTTGCACTCGCACCGGCCGGGTAGTCAATTTTGCTGCACTTACAAATCCACTAGTTATGAAAGAAGACTAGCACCATAGTCCATAGCGCCATGTGCATGTGCATGACAGCGTGTTTAAATCCCCATCTGCCCTTGTTCTGTTCAGTTCGTGCATGAGCACCGTGCGGGTATCAATCAGTGACGTCTTACTCTTTTCCTTCCTTTCAGAAACCGCAAACCCACACACGTTTCAGCAGCGTTGTCTGGAGTCCCTACTCTCTGCGGATGCGACTCTGATATTCTCTGAGGCCACCTCAATAAACCCCTCCACGGTAGCGCCCACCTATTGAAAACCTGAGTTACTCAAAAGAAACACATTTTTAGCTTACGTGGCATTCTTAAATTTCACTCCAATAGAATCAGGTCCAACGGTACGCTTGATTGTTTGATTGGTGTGTTCATTAATTATCATATTATTATTTTTAATCAAATGGTTGGTGTTACTTACAACGGGGCTAACTTCAATCAGGACTAGAATTTTGAAGCCGGGAGGGTGTTTTAGTTTGAATGACTATAATCTTTAAAAGATGGGCTCCTCCATTTTTGGATTTCTTGACCTCTCCTCTTTAACACTGGATTTCTTTAAGTCAAAGGCTTTGGAGGATTATTTACGTTAGCAGGGGTAGCCCACTCCTTAACACTCCCCCTCATGTTTTGTTTTTCAAGACATGGTTATTGACTTTGTTTAGGGTAATGCTCATCTATTTGCTTTTTGAAGATGTTGGGTTTTTTCATTTGTGGAATGTAGACTTAATTCACTGTTATTGGGTTGAATGATGATATCTCATCTTCGGGATGTTTTGATTAAATGATATCTCTATTTTAAGTAAAAAGATAAAAGTGAAAAATAAAATTGAAGTTGTAACTGATTTTAGATCTGATTTCGAAACCGCATCCCGCCTCTTATCAAAAGTGGGTCTAAAATTAGGAAATAAGATCTGGACCAAAACTGGATCTGGAACATAAATTATTCTTTACAAAACGGTTCTGGTTCAAAATCTAGTATGGTTTGGGTCCGGAATGGATGAATCTGCATCCCTCCCTAATATACTCGGTATCCTGGAGCTAGAGGAGATACCTAGTATCACGGACCTAGAGGATCTCTCAACTCCGCCCTTAGAGAATCTGGACTCTCTAGCAACTATGCCACACTATAACCACGTAGCATACGTTGTCACAGCTCACATCGTACCTCTCTCTCTCTCTCTCTCTCTCTCTCTCTCTCTCTCATGGCAGAGAGACTTTGGGAATGGAGATTTTCTCTGTATCTCTCGTCATACAAGCTCCAAACAGCCATAGATAAATTAAGCATAAACAATAGCCGATATTCGTTAGAGCAGAGCATGCATATTGTAGGAAAAAAAAAAACAAACGGGCGAAATAGCTTCACCTCTAAACTCGTGTTGCGGAATGTCTCTCCCTCCTATGCTTGTCTTTTGAGATTCTTGAACTAATAGACATGAAAGTTTGGTTTTAGTTGGTAAAAACAGTGATTGCATACCTGAATTTCATATTGCCTCTTAGAATTGGAAGGATGTAGTCCATTTGGAAGTGAAGGAAAAAAAAAAAGATAAATATAGAAGAGTGAGAAACAGAAATAAAGATTCATTGAAGGGCTTCGCTACCCCCAACCAAAGCAAAGACACAGAGCCAAAAAAAAAAGGGAAGAAAACGAAGGATGCTCTGAAGTGCTATTGACGTCATGAGGGATTTTGAGAAAAAAAAAAAAAAAGGGATTTTAAAAAGACATATGAATCACGAAACATTCAAATGCCACCCACTTTTTATTTATCAACCAAATTTATCTAATATATAGGACATGTAATCTTAGTACTAAACAAAACTGAAAGCTCTTTAAACTGAAAAGTAGGGGAGAATTAAACTAGATTTCCTTCCCCATTGCTGCACCATTCATGATTCAAGGCCAAAAAGTACTACATGCTCTTGTGGGTGTTTATCACCTCCTTTCTCTCTTTGGACTGCTAGATTTCTCTCGTGCTCTTCATTGTCTCCTTCAACACCATCATCGTCATCATCTTCTTCTTCCTCCTCCTCCTCCTCCTCATCCTCCTCGTCGTGGCCTACTTCTTTGCGACGATCGTCACCACTGCCATTCCTATTGAAATCCAATCCCAGAGACCCCATCTCAGAGAAATTGAACCCACGGCTGATGTTGATCGGTTCTTGATGGAATTCCAGCCGTGGGTTTTGCGAATTGCCATTTTCCGGTTGAACGACGATAGCGTTAAGCAGCTCGGAATGATCCTTCGACTCGACGATGGCTGCCGCCGCAGCAAAGCTAGAAGAGCTGTGTGGTGAAGAGGTGTGAGATTTGGAGTAGAGCTGATCCAATTGATGGAAGTAAGGGCATGTCTTGGATTGCTGGGAACGCTTCTTTGCACTGTCTTTTGTCTTTCTGAAATACTTGTTGATGTTCTCCCACTTCTCCTTGCACCTCTTTGCACTCCTCTGGTACCCCATTGATGCCATTGAAGAACTCACCTGCTCCCAAAGAGGCCCTTTCAATCCTGGTTCCTGGAATTTCGTTTCCAGACTACTTCGAACTCGAATCAAGGCCTGCACTTCAGCTTTAGGCCATCTCCTTGAAATGTTGTTGTTATTCATGCTAACGTTGTTGCTGTTGGTGTTGTCATTGGTCAAATCAGTAGCTACAATGGTCTTCTCATCTCCTTGTGATTCTTCATGAAATTGAGATGGGTTTTGGAATTGGGCCTTTGTAGGAAGGTTGATAGTCTCACCTGTGATTTTCTCCAAGAATGCAACTATGGCTGCTTCTCTGCTGGATGCAAGAGCATGTTCTTCAGCTCTTGCCTTCTCTTCGCGGTATGATTTCGCAGTTTCCTGCTGCCTCCATGCCTCCTCTCTAATCATCCTCTCCTGATCTCTATTCTCCATCACCTCCAAGAATCTCCTGTGCAGGTTCTCTTGCTGCTCCATTAATTGCTTTACTAACCTCTCAAAGAAAGTTGCAATTGTACCCAATTGCTTCCTTCTCTTCTTTCTCTTACTCTTCTGAAGCTTCAAGGAAGCTTCTTCTCCGGTGGAAGTCTCCGATGCATGGTCGACACCCCCGCGGTCACCGCTGGGTTCAAGAACTGCAGTCGTTGCAGGTGGGTTCTCGCCGGTGAGCGCAGAGCCGGAACCAGTTTGGTTGTTTCCGCCATTGCCGATACCACCGACGGTGTAGATGGCTTCGAGCTCACCGAAGAGACCGTAATTGCTTCCACTGCTCTTGCCTTCTTCCATCTCGATTCCCTTCTCGCCTTTTTTGCAGAACTCGAAGGGGGTCTCCATCCTCTCTTTGCACCTCTTGTTGTTCCTGTTAATGTATTCAATGTCCAAAGGTTTCCTGCAATCATAACAAGGAGAGGGAGAGAGAAGCAGCAGAAGAAGAAGAGAATGGTAAGAAATGAAATAGAAGAAACCCACTAAAATTAGTAGATGAATAGATCTTTTCCTTGGATGTATAGCAATAAATTGAAGAGTCTTGAAATCCTCACGTTTAAAAAGAAACAAATGTAACACAGTTGCTTTGTTATTTTTTTTACATATACTCAATCTAAGAAAGTTTTGTGAAATCTGCCAGCCTTTTTCTTTTTGCTCCTTTTGTTCTCCCGTGATTAGCTTTTGATTTTATTTTTCTTTTCAGACCTTTTTCTTGATTCTCGGCTCCACACTCATCATAACACAAACAGGGAAAAAAGCCCAAATGCCAGTTGCATACACATTCAAATCATATATAGAGAAAAATAATAATATTTAAAAAAAAAAAGGAAGTGGTGAATGATCATTTGGTCTGATTTAGTGTTGCAGTAGTACAATAGTGCTTTTCATGCTTCCCCCTAAAAACCCATTTCAGATCTACCTCCATTGAAGCTAACGAAGTGCTAAAACACTCACCAGAAAGGTTCTTTGATGGCAGAATCTTCTTCTCTTGGTTCTTCAACACACCCATCTTCTCTCTTACCTTGTATCACTTGATTATAGTCGTTCAAGCCGCTGTTATCATCAACTCCAAACTTGAGATTGGTAACAATAAAAGAAGGGCCACTGCCACCAACTATCCTAGAAGTGTGTGAGTTATCTGGACCAGATTCCTGGTGCAGTTGCCTCTCATGTTGTTGGAGAAAAGTCTGGAACTGAGGGTAGTGGTGCTGTTGAAAGAAGGGTTGTGTTATAGGGATCTGATGTTGATGTTGATGTTGGATATGGAGAAATCTCTGCTGCTGCTGCTGCTGCTGCTGTTGATGAAGATGATGATATTGCATATGTTGCTTTGGTGGGGCTTGAGAACTGTTGGTGATGTTTTGAGAGATTGATAGCAGAGAAGAAGAACTACAGCCATCCATCATGAATTGCTGGGTCTCTGGAACTCCATACCCAGACTGCATCTTTCCTCTTTCTTTCAGATCAGATCTGTTTGGCTTTTTATCTTATCTCCAAAACCAACCTTCTGAATACTAAAATGGCAAATTGGAATGTGTAGAGCTAAAGATGTTTGCTAGTTGGTTGAGTATAGATTCAACATAGCTCCTAAAATGCAACAACACTGCTCTTCTCTTTTGCTTTATTCCTCAAACATATTGATGGCTTTTTAGCTCCAAATCCCCAAACCAATAGCTACTTCTTTTAGCTGCTGAAGGGGAAATCAGAAGAAAGGAAGGAAGATGAGGAACTGCAAGGCGTTTTTCCTTTCCTTCCTCTCTACATCTGCAGATGAGAGCAAGAGAAAAAGGTGCGTGTGATGTCACGTTTTTGTATGGAAATCTAAAAAAGTCCACAGACTTTTCTTTAATACATATTTGTTTTATCAAAGAAACCGAGCATTTTTTACGGTTGAATGTTGGGTGGGCCCCAGGTCACAAATCAAACGGACAGGACAAATTCAGCTGTCAATTATCCTGGTCTGGAACTGGTGATGAATAGCTCATGAGCCAACTTGATCATTAAAGATTGTCATGTGCATGGATGTTTAATCCATTTCAAGTGGGTCCCACTCAAGGCACCATCTGTGGGCTCTACTGTGGATATGGTGGTACCAGCCTTGAGATTGTTACATTACAAATAAATATGCCGAAGCCCATACCAAAGCTGTCAGAGTCCAACCCGGATATTGGCCCATGTGCTCAAAGCAAATGATCAGAAGATTTTAGGACTTGTTGATGTAAGAAGAGGATTAGTATTCCAACTCTCCCCATAGGAAATTGAAATCTCTCCGCTGCTGAGGTTGAAAGCTCAAAACAATTTTCTTCTATGCATGCCGTGGAATCCTCTCGTCTCACAGACGCACACTTGGCCATGGCCATCTACTTGAACCAGTAGCTGTGCATTTTCTGAGTCGCAGGGCACGTGCAAGGTGACCCAGCCGATGGATGGTGTAGATTCATATGTTATTCTCCCAACTTGCACAATATTGCAGGCCATTTAATATTGTCTTTTGAGGAATTGATTGGGAGCAACAAACATGGGAATCTCTCTTTCTACTTTCGTTGCTTTATTAATTTCTTTCATTAGATTTGTGTCTGGGCGTGAAAGGCATGGGACTGGATGATTGTGCAATCGGATTCTCTCCTCTCCTCCCTGGAAAAGCAATCATGTATTGGTAGGGGAGGTTCGTGCAATCATACACTTAAAAGAGACTACTTTATTTTGGCCGTCCATTTGGCAGGCAAAATCCAATGGCTGTAATCATAAAAGGTTAATTTTGAGCCATGTCACGTGCATTCCTAGGTGTGATTTTTCTGTCTGACGGTCAACAGCAGTAGTAGGCTGACCCCACATGAAATCTTTCACTATATTCAAAGTAGGGTTTGGCCGAACTATGTGCAAGCCTAGTTCATTTATTTATGGGCCTGATATCCAGGTCTAGCTTGACCCGGCTTGTGGGTTTTTTTTTTTTTTTTTTTAATGTTATTTTTATATATAGCTGGCCCAGGTTGTGGTCTTTCTTTTTTATTTAATCTTTTTTTTTTTTTTTTTTGGCTATCGGAGGGCTAGATTAATTTCTCCGGGCCTAAAAGAAAGATAGGTAAACTCCCCTATAGCCCCAGTAGTGTAGTTTGAAACTTACAACTTCCGAATGCAAACCGTAGTCTTAAACCAACTGAGCTACCCTTGGGTTTTTTAATCTACTCTTTGGTAGCTCTGGTTTGGTTACTCTCTCATTGTAGAGATGGCAAATAAGGCAAACCTTTTCCATCGTTCTTTTGTACAATATGCATGATCTCTTTGGAAGTCAATATACTCTCAGAAAAGAAAAACGCTAAAGGCCTAAAACCCTAGCTTGCGAGTTAGGGTCGGGCTTGGGCCATCTTCTTGGTCCTTTGGGAGCTATAGTCCAAGGCTTATCCCGATTAGATCATTATGATCATTATCATCCTAGCCTTAGCTCATCAATATGAGGTCGACTTAACCTATTCAAAAAGTCTACTTGGACATACTTTTTTGCCAGAATTTTGAACAAACCCTATGGTATGCCTTGAATATCCCCTATGATATTTAAGACATACTATAGGGTTTGTCCAAAATTCTGGCCAAAAAGCTTGTCCAAATAGCACTACTATAACCTATTTAGCCACTAGCAAGCCATTCTACTCAGTCTCACCGGTCAAAGCCCATGGGTTAGACTCGAGTCGGCATTGCTTTAGTCCATGTGCAATTTGCTAATCCAAGATTGTTGTTGGAAAAGAATATATTGGTGTGTTCTCCTCATCCAACTAGAAATTATAGTGGCTATGAAACAAGTGAAATTATAAAATTTAGAATGCACTAATTCTCATTGGAAATTTCTACAGGAATGAAATAATAAATTCATGAACGATAGAATTTAGCAGCATTACAAAAATTGAACGATTAAAGTTCTAGAACATCCACTGAACATGAATGCCAGCGATTGTTGTAAAAAAACAGGGCCACTAGAGTTCGAACAAGTACATTGTTGGTTCATAGAACTGACTTTTCAAATAATCTGAATAGTTGTTGTTCAGTGGAAAGGATACATGTGTGCAAAGTGCACATCAATCGCCAGTTATGTTGGTGCGCACAAACCACTGTGACCATGCCCAAACTGTAATCATGTGCATTAGTTATGTAAGTGAATGAGTGCAAATTACGACCCCTGGGCCCTAATAGCAAAATGCACCTCAACAGCAGTCATGTGTTTGCTATTTTTTTCCTATTCAATTCACATCGAATGTAGAACGTATCAAAAGTAGACAAAAAGATATAGGTAACAAGGATCAAATGAGACATGAGAGAAACTACAAAACATGCATTTGCTTTTAAAGAATTATAATCCATCCTATTCCTTGACGTAGGGCAATCTAAACCCTCCCATGCACGACTACCGCCACCAACATGCGCACTCATCCCTGATTGATACCAACTCAATCATTATCCACCGCTAGATGAAGTGCGCTTGCCAATCCCCTGATTGCCATCTCCCTTTCCATAGTTTGGGTGTAAATTTTCTTTTGCGCTCATGCGCTATGAATTCATAGGTGCCGGTCGTCATGAGATCCTATGAAATTTGTGGGGTCCCACCTTGGGGACATTCCAAAATTAGCGTTTCGGCAGAGCGCTGGCTGGGGGAGAAAATTGACCGCCAAACCAAACCTTAATTACTTTCCAAGAGAAGGAGGGTGACTCATTGTCATCTTAAAAAAGTAAGAAAAGAAAAAAAAGGCCTTCGCGCTTTATGATAAGCCGGCTTAATTTGTATGCTATACACTTTCACTCCATCATATATATATATATATATATATATATATATATATAAGGAGATGCCTCTGTGAGAGCATCTCTTACCTTACTATAAAAGATAAAGTGGGGACCATCACATTTAAATTTTTGGCATTGGATATGGATATGAGGGTTCCCACCATATCCTTCATATAAAGTGAGAGATATCTCTTTTATATATATATATATAGAGAGAGAGAGAAGTTATCAAAAACTCATCTATTTCAAAAGGGGAGTTTCTGTCCCAATCTAATAGTTAATGATTAAAGAGAATCTATAAAAGATCCATATTTGTAGGAGAATATTTAGGAGAGAGAATGTATAAGTGTATCATTGATGACACATGTCACACTTTCATTGGCTAAAAGGGGGGCATTTTTTACAGGGAGTTTTATAGCGTAACTCATATATATATATATATATGCATGGGATATTCCTTTGCATCATTCCCTCACTATATGGTGGGGGGCAAACTTAATAGGGCCCACCTAGGAACCCACTAATCATGAGACTTGTGGGGGATAGGAAGAGAAACCTTGGATGAGACCATATAACAAATTTGAGGTCAATCTCATGCCTCTAACCCTTTCATCTGTGGCCCACAAATTTAATGAATTTATATTAACGAAAAAAATTTGACCTTCAATCCAACGGTCCAATCCATTTGGATAGGCAAAAATTCAATGGGTTTAGTGTACTTAAGAGGGTTTCATATGTGTGGATGATTCGGATGTGTTATAAAGTAAACCCAACTATGTTGTCCCTCACCATAACATGGTGAGCGATGGATGCACATAAATATTTTTCATATATATATATATATATATGATTTAGATTTTCAAGCTTACCAAAAGAACCTTTGTTTGAAAGACTTTTGTCACTTGTCATTATACCCTTGTGTCTAAACCCTATAACCCGTGAACTTAATACAACAAACTTTTAGTTAAAAAATATCCAAAACTTTCTCCTTAAGAAGGGACAATGCACTCTTCATATGTGCCAACTTTTGGGCTCAGCTTTTATTAGCCTACCCCACTTCACACTGCCCTCTTAAACCAGCAACAGGCTCTCAAAGGGACACTCATTAGAATTTTATCACTGAAATCATGCAACAAGGTAATTAATCTCCACGAGCTGGAGTGCATATTCAAAGTAGTTAGTCTTTGAACTTGAAACATTATCAACAGATCTCAACCGCTTATCACCAATGCGTTTAACTTTACAAGAAAACATATTTAGGGCCTGGATCTTGATCATGTGCGCATGTCCACACCTCACAGATCAGACCATAGTATCATACACGTTCGTGATTGTCTGGAAAAGTCATGGCTTATGCCACTCTGCAAAAGCATGAAGTGGGACAACTGATAGATCTACCCAGCAATCCTATTATTCTAACACTAGTTCCAAACACCAACGACGAAAACTGTGGAAAAAACCATCGACAAACGGCTCAGATGTTCACCACCTAGATCCAGCGGCTTTGGAAGTACATAAGTTCTGTCCATTGTCGCAGGTGGGCCTGGTTAACGAACGGTCCAAATCAATCACAGGAAACATTGTTCAACGTGCCACATAGAGATGTGAGTACGTGGGCCTGAGAAAATAGTGAAATTCGAAGACAAGAGAGCAGTGTAAACAAACAGTAGCGTACTATGCGAGAACAACAACTCTGTTGAGTTGGGGCTCAAAACTCGGAATAGATTCAATAAATAACAAAACAAACACACCACAGCACTCTTAAAATGATCTCTCAGTTATCAGATCTCCTGTTTAACTTACCCATTTTTATTTGCACCTCTTGTCCTACTTGTTTTTTCTTATTTGTTTTTTAATGTTTTTGGTTTCTGCGTCGTGGGGCCAGCCCAGTGACAGAACAATTAGAGTGGAGGCATTACTGAAGAGCAGCAGGTACAGTCCACATGCAACGGCCTCTGCCACTTTCAATATCCTTTGGCTCTATGCACCCATCATCTTTTTTGATCAGTATGATTTCTGGATTTTATTCCCTTATTTTGATTGTAATTGGTGGCCATGTAGACTACCAGATTGATGGAAGAATATACTTTTGTGATTCGAGGAGCACATGAAAGGTGGTGGGTCTCATCTGATAAAGGGCCTGGATCTTGATCATGTGTGAATTCTGAAAAGTCCCACTCTCCACTCGCTGTTTGTATTTCCAACTGCTAGAAGTATTCTTTTTACTCTCTTTTTAAACCATCTGCATAAATGTGATGACACAAGCTGCCATTTTATTGAATATTTTAAAATCTTATTTTATTCCCATAATATTGTCAGGAAATTCCCACTAAAACACAAAATAATCTTAAAAATAAAATTCTAATATAATAATTTTTTTAAGTATATAGATATTTTAAGTCTTGCAAACTAACAAAATTATCCTGCTAATTTGTGAGTGAATTAGACTTTTTGCAGTATTTCACTAATAATTTTCATTTCAAGGAAAAATGTGATAATATCTAGCCTTTTGCAATGAATTCAACTTAATTTTTATTTTTTGCTAGGCTGGCCTACTGATAAGGAGTGATATCATCAACTTGAAGACATAAGAATTAATCAACGGGCACATGAGTGATACTGAGATATCAACACCATTTAAGGATGAGTTTATTGCATGAATTGGCCTTATTCTCGCTATTGGTATTTCGCGTATTTCATATTCTTACCAGACACTGGTTCCAAACACAACCAACGACCATGCAACCTAAGCATAAGTTAAAACGATGGTCTATCATATATTTTTTAGAGGATTTTACGGAAAATTTTTCAAAATTTCGCCATTCCTGTAGAAGGGTCTTCGCAAATTGTGCTGCACAAATTCGGTCTTCCCAGTACTTATTTATTTATTTATTGTACTTTTTCCTAAGCGACGATTACGTCGCCTAGAAAAATTTGGGCGACGCAAGCGTCACTCCTCACATCTTCTTCTTCCTCGTTTCCTTCCCATTTCTTCATATCCCTCACTCCATTTCTCACGCAACCCACCACCCACAATACTCTCATCATCCTTAAGTGTAGGGAGAGGATGATTATCACCTCTCACTTTTCTATCCAAATATCCAGAATCTCTTGGTGACATAGTTGGGTTATGTTCACATCGATGGAAAAGATTTGTGTAAAAAGTTGCGAATACAGATTTTTTGATGTTCATATCAATGGAAAAGCTACAATACCCCTATTCATATTGTCAGAAAATTTGTGAATACAGGTTTTCTACTTTTCATATTGGCGGAAAAGCAGTGAATATAGATTTTTCACTTTTCATATAGGCGCAAAAGCCGAGAATACATGTTTTCCAAATCTGCAAAAACGTTTCTCAATTGTTTTCTCATGGATAGGTTCATAGGTTGGATAAGCTCTAAATGATAATATACGAGCATATTATTGGAACCATTCTTTCATGTTATTTCTATCATTTTTTCATTCTCGTCTATCTCAATCTTCAAGATAAATTTTGAGAATATGAAAAGAAGCAATAAATAAAGTATATGTCGGTTAACAGTAATCTTCTTAAAAATCCTTCCATATAGTTTTTCTAAGATGATTGACGGAAAATGAAGTAGGGAAAATAGAAAAAAAGTAGAAGAGAAAAAATTAAGAGAAAAAAGAAACAAAATAGTCCAACGTTTTAAAAAAAAACGCATAGAGCCGCACTAATGTTGTTTCTATCATACATGGGCATCGTCCCCCTCAACATTGAAAAAGAAAGACGCACCGTTTATACCGCACAATATGAGCAGATCCGTAACGAAAAGCGGCCAAATTTCAAAAAATTTCCCCTAGAGTACCTTTTTTCGATCGACCTCATGCTTATCGATGCTTTATTAATCAAACTTGGTCAGCTAAAAGAGATGTACGACCATAGAAGAAACCTAGAGCTATAAATTTTGACTGACAGTAACAGCCTACGTAGTGGGTGAATGGAAAGGCAAGGATTTAAGTACGCATAGATGGTTACCTTTTTAATCATGAGCTTAAAACTTAATTAGTTCTGATGATGGTTTAACCAGCACTCGAGTACTTCACACAGAGGGATAGTACAACTTACAGCTATTTAATTAACATCTTGTATCTTATAATCTTTAAGACCATTTGAAAAAGACTATAAGTAGAACAAAACTGACAAGAGAATTAATTAGTTTGGTTGAGAATTTGATTACTAACATGAAACGTTGATTTAAATCGACGATCAGAATAGAACCTACGTTACCTTACCTGGGTGGCCTAGATAATGTCAGCATGACCAAATGGATTCCCCCACCACCCCCCAAGAGAGTGGGGCCCACATGGAGTAAGTGTTCTGCAATGGATGATCCTGATCCATTTGATCGATATAGCAGAGCGTTGGGCGTGAACAAAGCAAAGCGACAATCCGCATTGAATGAGAATAAGTCGTATTAGTGGGAATATGACTGAAAGGCTTCCTCTCATGGGACCTCATGTCATAACTCATAACTATATAGATATATCATGTTGGTCCTTGCTCAATAGTTAAGACGATACAGACCATTCATTCCATTCGGAGTCATGGCCATTGGCTGTCCACACTCCACGGTCCACAGGCCATTTAATGATGCTATTCCGCCACCCTGACGTCATTGTTGTGTTTTATGTTGTCATATTTTTTAACATATTGCCGACTGAGGGACATGTATGCATCAATTGTGGAAGGACTCTAATGAGAAAAAAAACATACATCAATTCGGCATTTATTATTATTATATATATATATATATATATGAAAATGCTTCTATAAAAAATATTTTTCACAATAAAAAGGACTATAGCTAAATAGCTCATGCGCCGTAAGATATTAGTCACCGCTCCCTTTAAATAACAAAATAAAAAAGAAAATAACATTATGACTATTGTTTGTCCGACTCAAATGAAAAACTTATGTCTGCATGCTTTTTGAAAGATTTTGTATTTAATGATTTGAAATTTCTTCAAGACGACATCTTATAACTTTTCAAGCGGAAACGAGAGCGAAAAGGAGATGGTGGCCGATGACGAAAAAGGGAAGCATCCACGACAGCGCATAAAATTAAAGCCAATAGATTTTTTATTTGAGAGCTAGAACGGTAGATGAGGAAGAAAACCTTTTGTAAGAAGACAATAATACAGAGAAGGTTCTATTTTCAATTAACACTATGTTTGGGAAGGGAGGAGAGGAGGGGAGGGAAAATTTGAGGGGAAAGGAAAATGAAGGAGAGGGGAGGGGAGGGGAGGGGAAATTAATTTTACCTCCTTTTTTTTTATAGTAAAAAAGTAGGGGAAAGAAAAGTGAAAAATTATAATTTTGTTTGTTTGTGAAGTAAAGAGACAATTACCATTTTATCATAACCTTTTGCAAAAGCTTTTAAATTATATCTCACAAACAAAAAGGCAGTTCAATAATTAGTCAAAAATTCCCCTCTTTTCTTCATATTCCGTTGTCCCCCACCCCCTCGTTTTGAAGGGAAAATTTTAAAGACAAATTTCAAAAAATTTACCCCCAAATTCTTCTCCCCCACTTTCCTTTCCTCCTTCTCAAACACTCTCAATTTCAACATTCCCTCCATTTTCCCCTCTCTTTTTTTTCCTTCCCCTCATTTTACCTACTTCCCAAACTATACCTAATTTTTTTTTTATAGGAAACCCTAGTCTTTTCCCTATCAAAAATGACTTTAGCATTAGGAATCTTAAAAGATTTCCTATATTTGAGATCCATTTTCCTAGATGAGATTGGAAGATGTTTCATATTATAACTTTGATATTCTCATATGGTCTTTTTTCAAAAGAGCGTTTCATGATCATCCGAGTGATGGGTACAAGTCCCCCAACCGGCAATATACAAAAAGATGGCATTTTGAAGGGATTTCAGAGTTTACAAGGTATTTTCATGAAAATGTGTCTTTTCAAACTTCAGATCATTAGCAAAATTTCATCAAAAAGAGTTTTATTCAATCCAACTCTTTCCAAATTATGGATGTACGTTAAAATTATTGTGATGATGACGCAAAAATATTATGACATATTAAAAAAATAAATATTGTGACACAAGGAGAAAATACGGAAAACATCTTGCTGTTTATCCTGACTCATTTTGTTGTGTCTTGTCGTCCTCGTGATTATTATAATTAATACGTAACTCAAGAAAAAGGTATCCATTTAAGATGTAAACAAATTAACCAAAACAGTATCCTAATTAATCAAGATAGATTTTATCTTCTAATCATCACTAATTTATTATTAAAATAATTAATAATGCTTAGAATGAGTGATTTCCAATATATAACAAATTTTTTTACGAGACAACTTAAGTGTCACCGTTTTATCATGCTTATGTTTTTCTTTTTCCAACCTTTCTTAATTTTATAGAATTCAATTTCAGTAATATTTATATATTTACATTTTTTATAATTTAAATTAGGTTTTTTTTTTTTTCATGCAACACTTTTTCAATAATATCTCAAGAAAAACTCAAAGATATCTCAATTTTTTTTTACCAAGGTAACAACTTTCAACTAGAGAGATTTGTGATGATGCTAGGTAGTGGAGAAGTATATGGATTAAATTGGATGGGGACAAGTCCATGGATCAAGGCAAATAGGAATCAGTTAGATCCAATTTATTCATTTGGATTGAATTTGTATTATAAATCAATCCATATTCTCTCTCATGACACTAAATAAAAAAAGATCATAAAATGGCTTTTTGACATTTAGCACATTTTGATTTCGCCCCCTCTTCTTTTATTCTCTCTTGATTTAATTACTTTACTCACTCATAAAGTAATTTTACTAAATATGCCCTAAATGCATTGTATGATTGTTATTATAGGCCTCTTACCACTCAGTGAACAAGGGATGCAAGAAAAACTGAGCGATCATCATGGGCACATCCATTTAATTAATTCAGGGTGTGGGTGTTTGGGGTTCCGGCCTTATGAAGAGTCGGGATGAGAACTCCCACATCTTGTTGATTGTAGGAAAAAGTTCACCTATAATTGTAATGTTTGTGTGAATTTTACTTGGGGTTCAACCAAGAAATTCCCTTGAGGAGGCTCTACATAAGAATTTTTTTTAAAGGGAGCCATACATTAAAAAAACATATATATGAAATGCGCACCCCGCAGGCCCCAATGAACTTAAACCATGCCATGTGATCAAGGGTACAAAAATGCAATTCACATCTGATCAAGGGTATAAAAATGCAATTCACCTTGTGAAGATCCAGACATTTATGTTACTCATGATGTTTCATTGTTTACTGTAAAAATTTATAGTTTGGATTGTACATTTTTCAAAGTTGTTGTTAAATCACATATTAATAATTTTCTTAATAAAATATATTATTTATATGAAAGAACCATATAACATGGATCAGAGTTTCTGGTCAATCGGAATGAGGTCGATTTTTGTATTCAAACCGTGTGAAAACTGTGACTACAATGTTTATGCACTGTCCAATGGTAACTTTTTAGGCTTAAATTTCATACAATTATGGGGAAGAAGACTCGCCTCTAATGAGTTCTGCAGCTCACTCAAGCAATACTTGCAAAATCTAAATATATTAGTAAAAAATTTTTAGCTAGTGTTTAATATATCTCTATTCAACCCACCAGATAATATCGGCTCTTTGAAGAAAAACCCAAACTTGTCATGAGGAAATAGGGTGTTGGTTTAACTTTGACCGGTCTAGATCTTTATATGGTAGGCACAACATGTATTGATTTCTTTTGACCTTACTTGACCGCATCAAGTGGCCAACCTTAATCACTTCCACGTGAAAAATAGCGTGTACATATTATTATATTCCCTTTTTTTATCCATATTTCATTCATAGCTGAGTTCAATGCAAGAAAAACTGAACTATATTCAAAATGTACAGTTTGACGCTTTAAATCTAAAGTGAGGATATTATATATTCTATACCACCTGCAGCACATTTTTAAATCTGAGACGAGCTGATGTTTCTTAGAAAGGAAAAGGTCATACATATAAAAGATTGTCCCTTTAGCATTATATACAAAGTTTATATAGGAGCTAACATTATACTGGTGGTCTGGATATAGATGAGAAAAGGCCCAAGTCAGAATTGTTCAGGTAATTGAGGGCAGATTTAAATCCCTATCTCATCGCCAAATCGGTCGTTCAAATCATATTATCATCATCATTATAATCAGTTTTCAGAAATCATGATTCATATGGGACCCAAGTTTTAATTACTTGGGCTATGAATCTGTTTGTTTAAGATGGTTGTGACATGTGAACTTGAGAGATTTATATATTCAAATCAGATACAGGTACATACATCAACTCGATTCATGTACTGCATCCAAATTCCGTCAGAAATTGCAGCTGGCGACGCTTCAGAAACCCCACCATCAGCTGAACGCAGATTTGACACACTGAAAATTCCATCACAAGTGAGTTCATTTCCTGCATGGCCCACCCCAATGACAGTCTGCGAGCTACAGAACTTCAGTGGTCCCGAATATTGCCCTCCTTTTCTTTCTCCACGTGGAATCTATCTAGAAAGAGCGTGGACTCTGATTTGACTTCAGAATCGCCTCGGAGCCGAACCACCCAACCACCGAACCAAGCCACAGACGATAAAAGACAAAAGAGACGGCACCAACGTGGACATTGACGCAGCCCTAGGACTGCCAGATAGCATGTGACCGGCCTTTTCTTCCGTAAAGTTTCATTTCAATTGAAGCGTGTTTGGCTGTGATGGAATATACGAGAGAAGTATATTTATTGTTATGTCAACTGTGATGTGATTTTAGCACCCATTCATGACTTTGAAACCTACATACTCCTATTTCCTATTGCAGTGAGATTTGAGAACACAAGGGATTAATTTTAAACGGTCTAGATCATCTATGTGTGGGGCCATGAAGGGGTTCCCAGCATCTCTTACATGATGCCGGTATAATAGCCGCTACAGGGGTCACTGGCCCTTGTGAAATTTCGTGCTCGGGTCCGAATCCGATACCAACAAAGCGTAATACGTGAGAAGGGCTTTTTGGAACTGATTCCCACATGCACTTGCTTCTGCACCTAACCAACAACACGTACCGCCTGTGGCCGCTACGTACCAGATGGCTCTTCGACGTGTTTCGCTTTTTCGACGACAAAACTGCCATGGTCGTTGTACCGAATTACGGGGCAGCCACAGTCGAGTGTCGCTCGAGGACACGTACGTGCATGACAGAGAAAAAAAAAATGGTTGATTGATTCACTCGGGAGGAGGGTGGGCCACACATGTGAAATGTCAAACGGACAGCTGATAACAACCATCTAACGACCGGAATTATCAGCCACGTGAAATGCAAGACGCGCCATGCTGAATGTTGATTGATCATGATGTGAAGATGGCTTGACCCTCTGACAGGTTTCTTGGGGCCTTCCTATTAAATGGAGTTCATATTAGATGAAAGACTTGATGGTCATTTCAAATTTGGATTTTGAGAGATTGTTTTTTATAAGCTGTATAATATACGCAGAGGGTTATTCAAATACATTTATCTCTCATGATAGGATGACAGACACTCTTTTTTTTTAGGAAGTTTCAAGTACAAAACCACTTTTATACTTTTTGGGAAGATTTTCTTTTATACTTGAAACTTTTTAAAAATGGGAGTATTCCTCACCCTATGGTGAGGAATAGATGTAGTTGAGTATTTTCTATATATATATATATATATAAATATATATAAAAGGCTTATTTTTTTAGGGGTATATCGCACAATCCAGAAGTAAATATGTTTTCATTTTCAACATAGTTGTCATCAGATGCTTGTTCTCATGCTTCATTCCATTTATGTGGAATTGGTCCAAGAGATTTATCTTTTTATAATTTGCTTTACTTATGTCTATCCACTTCTATATGAAATATATTAAAAAAAAAAAATTCCGATTCCAAATTATATATTAAAGAGCAGTCGAATGAAAAATGAATACAAGAGGAATATAATTGGAGTAAATATTCCAAGTTTTCTTATTGGGCCACTACAATACTAATGTGGCACAACTAACCAGAGTTATAGGTGCACCATGCAAGAGTTTTGCTTAATTATATAACCTTACTCTCTTTCTAGGAAAAACTCTTTAGGGCTTTTTTTTTTTTTTCCGTCTAATTGAATACTTAGAATTTCATTCTTATAAGTTAAAAGTGATGAACTGAAGGTGAATGCCCTAAAATTTTCATCAAATAATATTCCGTATAGTTGGAATGGAATCGAATGAAATGAAAAATAAATACCCAACAATCAACATAGTAACTCAATATCCAAGAAAGTGAGTTCCAACTACAACTCCAATCCATATTTTTCACCCCTTACCTCATTAGGAGCTCAATTTACCATTTATACCTATATTCAATTTCCAAGTATATTGTGCAAATAAGAATTTAAAAATTGAAAAAAATAAAAATAAAGATATTGATAATACGGGTTAGTGGCGCATGTTCCAATGGACACCTTTAAAAATATAGATTTTGAATAAATATATCACCAACACGCTCATAATTTAATGGTGTTGGCACCTTAGTTTCACACACATATCTAGAAATTGATCTCTAGCTCCAAGTCCTCAAGTCAAAGTATATATCACTCCTTCATACAGGAGGAGAGATGTCTCAAAAACTTGACTATATTATTATCTTCATTCCCCTTAATATATACAGAAGTTACCGATTATTTTCATCGGGTGCAACTCTGTCAAGCACATGCTAATTGGTATAGTGGGAAAATCTTTTCTAGTTCCTCCTATAAACTGAGAAATAAGAAACTATATTAAGACAGGTGTGAATCATAAACCAATGGAATTCTCTAAACAGAAAAACACTGCTGTTTCTGAAGGTTGTTCACTGCATTCGAGAAATGCCTTTCGGTTAGAAAATCATAAACCAATGGAATGGTGTCCATGCGCACTTGGAAGTTCGAATGGGACACAGTTCAAGCCACGAGCCATCTATAATTGCAGTAGAGAGAGGGCACATTGTTACGAGGTAGGATAAGATGCTCTCCATACGTGACAGATATGAATGAGTGTGTACAATCTTCGGAAATCTGAGTCTACCATATGATGTGCCCAATCAAAGACATGGGCTCTGCAGTCTGCAGTAATGAATGATTTTAAAATCACATTCAATGATCAATGCATTGTCTGTGAGGTCAAATCAGACGGTTATGCAGTTGGGTTATTGCTGGAGATCTCCATGCAATAAAGATGGGGCATCTATTACACTTTCTAGGGAGTCCGGATGGTAATAGGAAGAAATTCCTGATACCCGGGCGCACCAAAGTCATCGTGGTCGTCGCCAAATTTCACCTTCATAGGCGATGGGGCACCCTCAGTTTTGATAGTTAGTATAAAAGGATGTTATCAAGTGATTAATTTACAGTAGGCTCAACTCATATTAGTATAATACTTTGCCTAATCTTATATAAGAGGGAACATTTACTTTTGAGCAATTTAAAACTTTTTAACAGTTAATTTTCACTTAAAAGCCTCATAAACTTCTCATGACTCTATAGCTAATAGGCTCTATATGTTTGTGCATTCAAATCTCTAGTGTAGGGTGAGATGAGAATGGTTTGATATATTTCTATCTGCAGATGCATCTAATATTGGTATAAGGTGGGATGAGAATGGTTTCACAGAGTCGGCAATACGTATTATCAAAATCATCACATGGCTTTGACCATGTATACTAAGGTCCATCCAATCTAATTCATATAATGGATGAATTATTTTCAAATTAAGACAGGTGTGAATCCATCAAGTATACGTGTGAAGGTAAAAATTAATTACAGTGCTGCAAAGAATAGAAGTAGACTGTGAAAAAGTCAGACACTGTTCGGAGTTCTAGATCATGATCAGGCAATGCAGTCTTTATTTTCTTTTTCACATGTGGTGTGAAAGTTTACACTAGACCTTGCCCACGCAGGAATTGATCCCTGGGCTGCTACTAAAGTGAGAATGCATGTCCTCCACTAGGTTGTGAGGCACTTCTCGGGCTATTCACAATATAGTCAATTAAAAATAAGAATGATTCAAAATTATGAATATCCCATATTATAAATTGTTGCTTCCATTGTAAAAGGATAATATATTTAAAATGCCAAGAGTTCAATACAAAATTATGCTTATCATTTTTTAAGAAATGATAGCTCCCTGTGCCAATAAAATTATACTCAAAACCATACACTGTATTGCAACAATTTCATATATATATATATATATATATATATGTATATATTGTTAATGTTACCTAGATAATATTGGAGAGAGATGATATTTTGGGGTAATTTCAAAATCTTCAATTTTATTGGGATATTAGAAGGAAATATCATTAGAAGTAAATCATATATTATTATTTATAGAGAAGTATTATATAAATTTATTTGAATACTAAAGAATAGAAAGAAAACTTTCATCATAATAAAGTTTTATGCAACGTAAAAAATATCAAATTGTTTCATATTTTCTTGTAGCTAGAAGGTACTAGAGTGGTAAGGAGTGGTTTTTTCTTTAGTTCCATGTTTAAAACTTCTTTCCCTCAATTATCTAGTCTCCAGCTTGTAACAATTCATTAGTCCAAACTCAAAAAGAAAGCAACAAATCTCTTACTTGTTTCAAAAATTGGAAATTCTTTGAGTTTATAATGACAATATTGTGATTTTTATTTAAAATGCCATGATGTGGCATAATGATGTTAGTTTCTTTTTATATGGTTGTTGTGAGAGAGTTAGGGCTCTGATTGGTTACAAAAGGGCCTACTCACCGGTTCATTCGGTCAATTACTACGTTATGATTTAGTTTTACCCAAAATAACAAAAGGAAATTAAAAAAATTTGTCTAATTTAATGCTTTGGGGATGATCTTTTTTCTATTGATAGCATGCCATTTTGTTTTTTGCTATCCGAGGGTTCTCAATCCTTTGGGATGGACTAATCCCTCCGGACCCAGAGAGAAGCCGGATAAATACCCCTATGGCCCTAAGGTGGTAACACTAGTAGACTCAACCTTTGATTCATGAAGAAGGTAGAACCGGAGGTCGATACCACCATCTCGAGCTTCAAAAGAGAGGAGCCGTGGTCCTAATCACTCAGCCAACGCCTAGGTGTTGTTGATAGCATGCCTCAAAGCTCTAAGGTTAATGTTGCAATAGTAACAACTTTTGTCAAAAATACTTTTACGGCCCTTTTTTTTTTTTTTTTTCCTTTGCTAGAATGTCTGGCAAAAAAATTAGATGTGTTCCAAAATTCATTACAAAATGTGATGGCTTGTCTCCTAATATTTAAAAACATCATGTTCCTATAAGAGCAATTTAATACTAACATTGGGTATATTTGTTGTTTCGGAGAAAAAGACGACTATTTTATCGGGAAAGTCAGCCAAGAAGATATTTTTTGAGAAAGCCCAAACAGTCCACGTGCGGACAGGCCTGTGCGCTGCTTGCATGGCTCGTTTCGCGAGGAAGAACCTGCAGAGGGTGGGGCCCATTTATAGACAGCATCCTCGGCCTTTATTCATGTGGGCCACGTTCTGCTGACCCAGATCATTTGATTAATGATCGCAGAAGAGAACTTGTGCCTGGAAGCTGCATCTGTCGTGTGCACCCCACAATATCCCATGGCAACAATGATAGACCCAGTGGCATGGAAAGTCTAAATTTAAATTGGGCTAAGTCTAATATAAAGTGGATCCTGTAACCTGATCTTAGCAGGAAAATAATGTCAAATGGTTTTGGTTTTTAAGCTTTTATTGGTATCTTACATTTCATGATATGTGTGACATCCACCTATCATAAAATTAAATTTGCCCATATCAAGTTTGCGCGTTTATATAAGATAAAATCTAGACTCTAATTTGAAAAGTTTTGAAACTTAAGATAAAATTTTAAAGTCTTAATCGAAATTTTTCTTAGAAAAAAATATTTACAGGCCCATATCACTTCATCTTTGCCTATTTTTGAGGGGTAGCAAGTGGCCATGGACATAACACTCTTTATTTTTTCACATATGTACTCAAACATCAAAATCATGAGCCTGTCACTTTCCTCATTTTGTGATTTGAGTTTTCTTCTTTTCAATAGCACTAGCACAATAACCTGTGCTTAACACGGTTACGTCCGTATATTTTAAATAGAATATTTATATATTTATAATTTAAAAATTCACACATTGTAAATTAAGGTATACACTATAGGAAATGTTATATGAAAATTTTAATAAATAATTATTATAGATTTTATATTTATGAATTTAGAGAGTTTTAATTTATGAACTTTTACGTGACTAATGCCTTAATTTATTGTGAAATCCCCATTTCATCCAACACTTAAAGTTCTATTTTAAGAAATATAGAAAAATAAAAGAAGAAAAGAATGTGAAAGTACCTTATTTTTCCAAACCAAGAGGAAGTATTTATGAAAGGGAATAGGAGAAGTGGGTTATAAAGGGAATATGAGAATATAGAGAAAGGGAGTTGTTGCAAAATAAGGGAAATAATAAAAATGGAGAACATGAGTACTTGGATGTCTAAAATAGAGTAGATGGGAGTTGATAATGGAGTAGTTAAAAGAAATAATGGATGAAGATGAAAATCTCATAAATATGGGGATAGAAGTGTAATGGTTTAAGATAATGGGATAACTGTCGGTCAAAATTACAAAATATGGTCAAAACTCAATCCAAATTCTTTGGCTTTAATATATTATAATTCTGTTGCCCATATTTTGAGAACTTTCGTAGACACCACCATTGCTACGAAAAATGCCAAACACCTACCAGAAATTTCATACATACCATTCATATCACAAATTCGAGCAACCAAACGCCCTTTTAATGTGCTTCACATCATCAGTTCCATCAAAAGCAATAGGCAACGGTTGAGTTTCAGACTTTGGTGATGTCGGTCCCTTTTTTTTCAAATTTGTTATGGCTTGGACGCTTAAAAAAAAAAAAGATGAGCCCACATGAATAATTCATCATCCATCAATCCAAATCTCCCATGTAATCATTGGGCCCACCCAATTAACTGTGGTGTTGTAAGGAAACGAATCCCATATTTGGACCAATCGGGGGTGACACTTGGAAAGAGATATCACATCCCATCTCCTTTATGAATATATAAAAAAAAAAAATCCTCTCTCCCATATGACACCCCCGATTTGTCCAAAAAGGATTTTCTTATTTGGACCAAAGAGGGAATCCGGATCCATGTTGTAATGAGGGTCGTGCTCGCGAAGACTAGGACGGACAGCGAGGCCTTGTTCCCCAACGTCACTACCCAACGCTGCTGTTCCCTTGCTTCTCGGATACACCCTCGATTCATTGTACTAATATGTGATACATATGGTTTGATTACACACACCTGTTTTGCCAAATCACAAATAAGATTTGTTCTCACACGTACCATTAACGTTGCATTAATTGGGCCTAACATTGGATTAGCAAAGGTGCCGCACGTGGATTTGATCCCGCAAAACATATTTTATAATCCAAATTTATTACGTTTAATCACTGTATTAAAATTTCACTCAAATCAGAGTCACATGCACGGTTGGAATTTTGTTACGGCCCCAAACAAATGGTACCAAGGATCGACCCTCTGTTTTCCCTCCGTAGCGAATTGCGTCTACCAATGAGCTAATCAGTGGTTTGGCATGCACTCTGGTTGATAAATCACATAAAAAATACTCTGTTTTTATCGAAGGTATTATAAAAGCAATAAATTAGACAGTGAGCATAAGTATGTTAACAACGTGGCAGAATGATGATCTGAGGCAGTTTGACCTACTTTGAACTACAAAGAGTGCTAAGTTTACCTAATTTCTTTGGTGTGTTTGTGCAATGAGAGTACTCAGTAATAGAGAAGAGATTTTTTTATTGATTTTTCATGTAACTCATTATTTTGTTGCTTGGTGCCAGAAATGTTCTTTGCGGAAAAAGAAAAAGAAATTATCTAAGGTTTCTAAGCCTATAAGGATTTTGATTTCCTATGATGGGATTAAAATGTCGGATATTCTCGTGTAAAGAGACTCGTATACAAACATGCCTTTATAAGTCCCAATCCCTAGCAACCCCTAGCAATCCGACACGATAATAAGATCATCCAAGATTGACTCATGCGCGTAATGACGTTTCTGAGATGGACTGGTTATGCTGAGGGGTCAGATGCGGGGCTCACAATGACATGCCTGGGCTAAAAAAACATAAATTATGCTCTTCCTCTTAAGGTTCAAAATGTGTCGGGTTTGGCTTTTATTCATTATATATCTGGATCAACATTGCCCTTTGAAATGAAGGATCTGTCTTTTAGATCTGGATCCAACATAAATTTTTACATATAATCTCATCAGGCATTAAGAGAACAGCAAAAATATGGTGCCAACTCCTGCTTATAAGGCAGGATCTAGTTATGGAACCAAATTTTGACCTGAAAGTAGTTGTCATCAGCTAAATTTCATCACCATCTCATTGTCATCGTAACTTTATCTCGTAAATGAAGGTCTCTAGAAAAAGATCGAGAACGACTCAATTAAAACTAAAATTTAGATAATTGCACTCAAGCTCAAACTCATGTCAATCCTGCCAATACCAAGATCCAGAAATATTTGAATATCCTATAGCTCGACAGCGTGTATTTTTTTTTTTTTTTTCAACTCCAGCCTAGCGGGCTGGCACCCAAGAGATCCCACACCGTGAAAAAGAAAGCCCATACAAATGGGGAGAGGAAGCACACAAAGTGGGAAGAAATCGAAGCCCACAAAGTGACGACAGTGACAAACCAAAGGTCAATCAATGGATAACCAGGTGACAATCGGGTTGCCAACCAACTTAGCAACCCCTTATTGTCTTTTTACACCTTGACTAAAAAAAAAAAAGACAGTTTAATGTCATTTTTTCTTCTTTTAATTTAAAGTCTGCGGATCTATCACAAATCCGAAAACCATTGACATCTTAACATCTACATTTAAGAACGGGTTCAACAATAGCCCAATATCTCATTTTCCCCGCATACTGCTCAATTCGCATTTATGTACAATCTCCACTAACATGTTTGCAATTATCACATAACCAATAATTTGATCTGCCTTTGGGCCATTTATAGGCTACGTGGCTAGGCCAGTTGTCTAATCTCGGCCCTTCATCTCAAGGCCCAATTAAAAGATTAGATGGGTCAGGCTTCAGACTAATCAAATCAGACTTGCCCAGCCTGGCATATTCAAACACTATCGGGCCTGATTGTAGGTCTGGGACTTGGCCGAGATTCTCCTGTGGAGAGTCTATGCACAAGTGAAGGCACAAGGTGGGACTGGAAGCCCCTGGGCCTTTCCTGGCTCATTCCAATTGAATTGCTGCAGTAATATTCTTACTATTAGAATAACTAGTATCAGGAGACGATAACATTTTAGTGTTGACAATATTGAATGTAATATATACCACACGGGACTCAATATCAGCCTTGATGATCCTTGGAAAGAAGATGGAATATCATGGATATTAGCCCCTCCTCTTGCTTCCCGCTGCCGTCCTTGTTGAGGAACTCTGCACCCACACAAAATGTCACATTGGATAGTTGGTAAACTTTTCTTGGTATTTACACACAATTTTTAGGATGAACTCTTTTTTTCTTTTTTTTTGTATCGAAGGGTTCCAACCCTTTGGGTTGGACTAATCCCTCCGACCCCGAAGGAAGCTGGGTAAACTCCCCTGTAGCCCTTGTAGGCCCAGAGGATGAAATGGATTACCGAGTATGCGCTCAGCTGGTATTGGGAATTGATCGAACAAAGTCACGGCCGTCTTCAATAGCTTCTGCAGAATTTAGAGGGGAAGAAACATCATTTAGTTATAGTTGCAATAACTTTATTTGAGAAATAAATCCCATAGAATAAGGGAACCAAATGAGGAAATACCATTGCAAATTCGCCAGGTTTGAGAGGGAGCTCTTCCAAACCTCTAATGCTCCTGTTTAGAGCAGAAATTGGGGTGTGATGTTGATACCATGTGTTACATTTTCTCAAATTCAATCAAAGTAGCAAGACTCATTCTACTAAGGTGGCGGTTGAGTCAAAGCAACTGAGTTAGTCGAGTTTTAAGATATCAATGAAACGGGTATGGTTTGGGTTGAATCATATGATATTTTTGGGCCTATACCTGAATTACCACTAAAGGACCATTGTACCCTACTCTAGTGAATTTACAGGAGCACGACGCATACTCCAATTTAAATAAAGGGTCGAAACCCAAACTTGGCCTCAATAAATGGTCTATATCTCGATGTGAATCAAGATGCAAAATCTTATATAATGGTATAATACAATTATACATTAATATAAGGTCAATCGACTCTGGTGACATTATCTTAATCTTAATCATGAAATTGGAAAAAAATACGTTTAAGGAAGACTAATATGTCAAAACCCTTCATTTATTTGGGTAGTCAGGGACTCGTTTCCATCCCCATTTCAAAGCATCTCTCTCAGTGAGAGTTGTCATTCCTATTAATGTTGATTAATTCGCTTCCTTGTCCTGGATTGATGGTTACTTGATGAGAAGCTTTTCACCGTCCTTTTCGCATTGAAAGAAATAGCATCCGCTCGTGAAGGGTAGCTGATGTCCGTCCCATGCTGCAAAGGAGTTTGCAATGCTTGTGAGATCCAGATGATAACCAAAACCACACCACATGTGGTTGAAGAAATAAAATGGAAGACATGAAGGAATAGCCAGCCGAATAGGGTAGCAAGTGGGTCGGGTTGTCCCATCATATTGTAGAGCCTGACCTGCCTTTTGATGGATTTGGGGTGCTGCAGTGCAGACCCCATAGGCGAGTTTTGGGTTTACTTGTGAGGCCCAATTGGAAATTGGGTTGGGCTATTAAGAACCCAGATCTGAGCTGAGCTCAATGAATAAACAGACGACCCACATTGTCCAATGGGCCTCTGACATTTTTCCCACCGAGACAGCAAATCACTGGTTGAAGCCTTCTTCACTATTCACACAATTTTGTAGGGCTTTAAATTTGAGCTAGGCTTGGGCCCAGTGTCAGGTCTAGGATGGGCTTTTAATTTGGGCCTTTTCAGGAGCGAGATTCTCACATCCAAGCTTGGCCCGTGTACAACCCGGATAAACTGGATGGTGAGGATCCTTCTTGAAGAGTAAGTTTTTTTTTTTTTTTTTTTTGGGATAAGATGCCAAGTTATGAGAGGTACAGTTTTTACCTAGATGCCAAGTTACTGTGGCACTGTATCCTTCCCCTTCAGTAATGCTTTCAGTGATGAGTTTGACATTTTTACCCATTGCATCCTTCAACTGCTTTAAAAATTTGATTACCCCCTGCATGTCAGACACATTCAATTAAATGAATTGTGAGATCATTTTGTAACAGGATTATATGCGGAGAATCTCGGAAAAAGACATGACCCAACCCATCCATCATGGGTCGAGCTTGGGCTTAAGATTTAGGCCCATTTTGTAAACAAGTCACACATTGAAGCAGACCTTGGGCTGTTAGGACGGGGAGAAAACCAATAGTAAAAGCTGTCCACTGCAATGGACGGCACTCTGCTTCTATGTTCTCTGTCTTCTCCTTGTTCAAACAAGGAAAATTAAAGCACTCAAAACCTAGGACTCGTGTTTCTGTTTTCAATAAATTTTATCCCCTTATTGATAAGAGAGCTTATCAAGGGCCGGGTCGGGTCGGATCGGGTACACGACAGAGCAAATATAAGTTGTAGCGAGTTTGGATTTAGCTGGCGGGACCCAAAACCTGACCCGTTGCCATCCTCGCCTCAATATGACCTGAACTGGACTTTGTAATAATTCAGGGTCTAGATGACCCTTTTAACTTATGAGTTCACCTGGTAATAAGGGGTTTGCTCAGTTGGTTCGCAAGCTGGCATTGTTGGTTTATGCCTTATATTTTGAATTGATCGGATTGGTTCATTGCATTGGCCAATAATTAAGTTCATGGTCATACGTGTTTTGGTAATTATTATTGAGGAGTGGGCTCCACCTGAGGGGTAATGTTGAAAGCCCTAAAATACTTTTCAACATTACCCCTCGGGTGGAGCCCACTCTTCAATGATTAAAACAGGGCTTTTTTTGGGTCAAGAAGGTAGATATTATATATTGAAGTAATCTGTAATACTAGAGAAAGGGGGAGGTGTGAAAGTCTACTCTCTCCCAATGCGTGTCAGCCATTGCCCAACCACACAGGATTGATTAAAGAAAGTCGAATTTCGTTTCCGTAGTCGTAAGGCACTCCGTGTTTTTCTCTTCTTATGTGTGGGTTGATGGATCACAGTATTTTTCATGCTTCCACATTACATGCATACAACAAGTCATATCAAAGTCATAACAGGGTCCCAGCTTAAATAAAAAATAAAAAAAAGGTCATAACAGGGATCTTAGCCAGATGACCAAGGGATTGGGATACAAGTTGTCCATAGTAACAACACAACTCAAACCAGACCCAACCCGATCGATTTTCTCCATAGACAGGTCTGACCACTGATCACATCATTTTTTCAAATATGGACCTAGTAACGACAAATACAAAACATGTCACACATTGTTTTTTCTCATTGTCTGTTCTGGAAATAATAAAAAAAGGAGTGTGAAGGAAAAAAAACCTCTTTCCCTTGGAAGGGAAGGTAGAACACAAGGTCATTGAACTCGCAGTTTTGTGTTAGAACACTGCCTAACTGTACTTCCAACTGCTCCGGGGGCTTATCATTGATTGAACTGTAGAATATCTTGATAGTTTCTATTGTGGACAGAGGGTACTGAGGAGGAGGGATTCCACATGACCAGTCTTGACACCGAACTCTCCACAGATCGCCTCCCTTCTTCCCAATTCCCACACCATGACCACCACCCCTTAACCACCGTTGCGGTTTAGGCTCCACCATGCCATGCTTTGAGCTGCTTGCACGCAGATTGCTCATTGGGACCATGGACCATTTGCAAGTGTTCTTGTTTGCACCTACAAATGGTATGGGAACGTGCAAGGGAGAGGCCATGGATGACACTGACGGAAGAGATTTTGGGATTTGACCCAATGAGCTACTTATATATTGGGTGGGGTATGCCAATTTGCTTGTTAGTTGGCTTAGGAATACTATTTGGAGAACAACAGTTTCTTTAGATCAAGGCAAGGCATAAAGGTAAAAGCAATCCTCATCTACAAAATCTTGTGGGTTCTTACTATATTTTCAGAAACCCAGATAAATAAAACATGACTACATTTTTTTTTATAGTACTTTCCATTTTGAAGTGAAATTTTGATTAATTCAAAATCAGTAGATTGCAGCAAGACATACCATAGTTTGCATTTGTTAATAGTTTTTGAGAGAATAGCATAAGCTTCCATTTCTTGGCCTCCCGGAAGGAGTAAACAAGATTCAGCTTTTATGATTCCACAAAAGTGTCAGCGAAACACACAATAGCATAAGCATCCATGACTTTTACTCCTTTGATTATTTATTTATTTTCATTACAAACTGTCACAGACCCATCCCACCAGCACTCGGCATCAGTACTGCAATAGCCTGATATTGTCTGCTTTGGGCTTTCGACCTGCATGGTTTTGTTTCTGGGGCTGACCAACAGGCGTCCCCAAAAGGCCTCAATGCTGCAATTGGCGGGGGTCCGGACTTATAACCAACATCGGGACGTCTCACCTTTTCGATGTGGAATTGGGTTGCTACACAAACACCACTAAATGTAGAAAGAAATAAGAAAATTATCGATACCTTAAACCAAAGAGAAAATGACTTGAAATGCCTTGTTAATGTTTGATTATACATTAAAATTAGTAATAAAAATTCATTTTAACCTTTAATTATTTTCTCTTGTTTTCTCCACATATGCTTGAAATGGGTTGAAATGGTTCATTGATCATTATTACATTTATTTATTAATCCTTCAATATAATAGTGATATTTACTAAAGTGTGACAAAACGATGAATATTGGAGTTAATTTAATAAAAAAAAAGTATAAATGCTTGCAATTTCTTTTAATAACTAATGACTCTCAACTTAATGGAAAATCCTTAGGTGAGAGACATTCGTTTCAACAAGTACATGAGCCTTTATGATCAATCTAACCACCTCACCATCACTTCCCACCTCACCAATGAAATGGGACACAAGTTTAAATCTTACACTTAACTAACGGTTACTTCCCAATAGCTCATAGGCCTTTCTAAAATTGTTGAATTTGAAAGTTATGGATCGAGGGATTAGAATGATCTAACAAAGTTGAAATCTTGCAAATTTATTAGGTGTATAGGTCTCATGTCCTTCAAATCTCACCTTCTCACTGAATTGGCATGGCTATAAGTGGGCCCCACAAAGGTCTCCGCCTAAGGTCCACAAGAAAAGGGTACCCCAATTTAAAAGTGTAAGTCCATGGGTGACTCTAAAACCCCTTATTGTAGCAATGTAGATGCATTGTATGCATAAAATGTCCATTTCTACCATAATTTTTATAGAAAAATAGCATAGTTGGGTTGATATGGTTTTTGAGAATATTGCTTGCAATGCCTTGACTCTTTCCAATATTCACTATGTTTTCCGGTCTAATTTTTAATAAAGTAATCTTATTATTTTCAGAACATTCTCAATAAAGTATTTTGAGAAAGAAAATTGAAAGATTCCTTCTTTATTTTTTTAAGAATATGGCTGGTTATCTCGTTGATTCTTTAAGCTCAGACTGCTTTTGGCCAGGCTCAGACAAGTTCTTTCAATCCCATGGACAAGGGTCGGACATAAGAATTATGCCCATTTATTACAAGGGCTGGGCTTGGGCATCTACATCAAATCCCAACAGCCAGAGCCAGCTGTGGCTTGTTTTCATACAACTTTATTATATGAATAAATTACAATGTATTTTATCACTGTTCTTCAAAAATAAATCAAGCATATCACTTTTTCTGACATTTTGATTACTAAACAGCTTGTAACAAATAATAATTGTCTCTAACACAATATAGGAGCACCTAAACTTATCATTTAATATTGTCATGCTTCAAATTCAAAGATAAAAAAAAAATACTCTAAGGTCATGTTTGTTTGCATAGAATTAAAATCATGGGCAAAATGATTTTATATGTTTACATGGTTATGGATAAATGGGGGGGAACAAAAGATTATTAAAGAAGTGGAAGGTTAAGGATATAAGGTGGAGATGTCAATGACTTATTTTATAAAGGTTAAACCAGTATGTATATACCATCCCCTCTTAATTCAATTTTCACCTAAAGGAAAATTATTTGATGATCATTTACAGATCTTCACTTTTATTTCTTTGATTTTAATCACTTTTAGGGACGCGTTTCTTTAAAATCCCTGAAAATTCAATTTCATGCAAATAAATAGGCTCTAACCTTTTCTTTTCTTTTCTAGACTTTTAAAATTGAAAGGATTGTTAAAGTTAGGAGTCACTTATGTAATTTTCTCAGTTAAGGAAAAATAAATAACCGCTTACTAATTAAAACCATTGAGCCAAGGTACCACTTACATAAAAAAAATCTCATCTCTAAGGTAAAACCCCCATTTCTAAATAAAAAAATCCTATCAAAAGCACTTTAATTCAAATTCCCCACCGTATTTTTCAAAAAAAAAAAAAAAAAAAGTCAGAAAGTAACTTCATTTCTCTACTAAAAAGCAAAAACACTCCACAATCAATACAAAGATTAAAAAGATTTCATAACAAACAACTAAAAATAAAAGATATTTTGAAAAAGAGAATAAAATATAAGTGGGCTATGATGGTATTTTATTTTTAGTTGTTTGTTATAGAATCTTTTTGAAGTTTTGAATGGGAAAGTGGAGTTTTTTGTATTTTAGTAGATAAAGGTGGTTGCTTTTTTTTTTTTTTTTAAAAAAAAGATGAAGGGAGTTTTAAATTAAAGTGCATTTGATGTGACATCTTGTCTGAAAAATGAAAGCTTTAATTGACTTTTCATATGCTAGTAAAGTGCCAAACTAAGGCCAATTTGGCAACTCTACTAATAGAGTTAAGTGAAGTAAAGTTGATTTTGAAAAAGAGAATAAAATATAAGTGGGTTATGATGATATTTTATTTTTAGTTGTTTGTTATGTAATCTTTTTTACTTTTCATATGAGAAAGTGGAGTTTTTTTGTATTTTAGTGAATAAAGGTGGTTAATTTTTATTTTGTTTTTCTTAAAAGATGGAGGGAGTTTTGAATTAAAATGCTTTTGATGTGACATTTTATCTGAAAAATGGAGGCTTTACTTGACTTTTACTATGCTAGTAAAGTACCAAAGGGCATGGGGGTCTACAATTGACTGGGCTTGGAGTACCTGGACCGGGCCGGGCCAGCCCAGGGCAGGACAAAAGGTCCACTGCTTGATAAACGGTCTGGATCACCAGACGGTTCATGGTTCTGTCACTTCCATCATTGCCCTTGCAGGACAAGGAAGTTATTGGAAGTTCGAACCAAAGCAAGAAGAGCTTTGGTATTTCCATAAACTACAATGGCATTTTCGTCAGGTCACCGCCTCAGGCACCGAAGGCACAAAATCCCACTCCGACTTGTTCAATATTTCAATGAAATGACATAATTTAACATATCTTCTGCATCTACTGACTCATCAGTCAATTTATGTATATATATTATGAAAATCACATGATTTAACATAAAGAGGAGGATTTGTTTTTCCTTCACTAATGACATCATTGAACTCCCTGAACTCAACTTTAGAGGTGCAATTTCCTTGATGTCCGAACAATCTTTCTGTTGAGTTCAGTTTTTTAGAGTGCTCTTTCCACAGGTAGAGGAGATTATGGAAGAAAAAGTGCAGCTGCAGTTTTCTTCCCCCTCATCATCATTATTTGGACTTTTCGTAATGACTCCAAGTTTAACAACATCAGGCCTTCCGTATCAAGAGCAAAATATGCGCTTGCTTATTTGTTACTTGTTAGGCACTCTCCCGGCTGATCGAATCAATACTCAGTGACTCTGGGGGACCTACATGTAGGACTAGGGGGACGATGGCCCCTTTAGTATTCAGAATGTTAATTTTTACCACTAAAATTTTTGTAATTTTTTTATTTTGTCCTCTAAAATGTTAAAATTTTCTTTTAATAATTTTTACTTGGCCCCCCTTAGTTCTATTTTCTGGGCCCGCCCCTAACTTCATCCTCTCGTGTTTAGCCTTGATAAATTTGGCCGTTAGAAGTTCTGAAGCTAATGGTTGAAAAGCTTAATGTTTCTGCTTCCTTCTTTTATGTTCCGGCTTCGGCTATGTTGTGTTTTTCTCACCTTTGTCTTGTGGTAGAGGAAGCTTAGTTTGGTTTTGTTTTTTGGTTTGTATAGAAGCCTTTTTTTGGCATTTGGTGTATTTTTGCTTTTTTTTTTTTGCCATTGCCTTGGTTTTATATATAGGTCTTTGCCTTGCATTTGTTCTCTTTTTAATACAAATAACTTTTAGGAAAAAAAAAAAAAAACCCTTTAGAGTTGCAATTGTGAGCACCTCCCATCATGCCACATGCTCGAATCAAAGGTTTTAATGTCTGATTTTTTATTTTTTATTTTGATTACAAGCTATAAGATAATCTCAATGTTTGTTGTCATTATTTTAAACTTTTTCACAACTTTTACTATTTCATATGATTAATTAAAAAAAAAAGTGAGTCTCTTAGTTGAGTCCACTCTTGTGAATTAAGTTCGACTCAAAGGTTCGCATGGTAATGGTACGAACACCGTATTCTTCGTGTGGGTACACAAGCCTGTTATTTGATAGAATTATTGACAAGAGTTTGAAGTGTCGGGGTTTTTTTTGGACATGATGAGATAGTTTGTCCCCCGACATTTGCAGATGCCATATTTTTTTTTATTAAGAATCTCAAAATCTTAGCCACCTAAGTGGTTTCAAATGCCTTGGTAGAATTTTGAAACTTGACCCCTTTGCTTTTTGGCGGAATTTTTGAATATTCAAGTATAAAATAGTATTAAGAAATTCCTTAAAATCCAAAAAAAATAAGGAAATAGACCGTATGTCTTATTTTTAATGTTCTCTCTAATATACTTGGCTTCTAGTTCCTTCATTTTTTTTTTCTCTCTCTCGATATTCAAATCATCTATATAATGTTTTTGTTGTATTTCTTAATTTATCATTTCCTAATACTTCAATAGAACACAAAATTCGAAACTACTCCTTTTCTATTGTAGCAAATTACCATTCTAATGATGGTGGGCCAATTTCACGTGGAGTAAAATTCGCCTCCAAGTTAATACATTTGACGGACCAAATACTGTACATTTGTGAAACTTGTGAGTCCAACTTGGTTGCGTTTCTACCATTTAATGGTTTTTTTTTTGGCTAACGGAGGCTTCCAATCCTTTGGGTTGGAATAATTCCTTCGGACATAGAGAAAAGCCAGATAAAATCCCTGTGGCCCCCAAGTGGTAACAATAATGGACTCAACGATTCCTGAAGGTGAGGAACAAGGGATCAATACCAAAATCTCTACCTCCGAAAGAGAGAAGAGTCATGGTCCTGACCATTCTACCATCCCTTGGGGTTAAAATCAGTTGGGATTTGATAAATAGAAATGTGTCTTTACTTATAACTGCTATGCAATAAATCAGCCCATCAAATTATTCTTAGTTTTTACTTAACGGCCCTTAAAATTTTCTATGACTTTTTAGTCCTATTTTTTGAGACCTGATCCACATGTGAGCAAAAGTTGAGCATAAAATTTGTTGTTATGAAAGACCGTCGCAGATAAGAAGGTGAAAGGAGCTGCAAATGCAATGATAAAATATCGCCCTAAATAGAGGCCCCATTTAGCTGGACTGTACCTTACGTAAAGTAGGTCCCACTCCACGTGTAAAGGCAGAACTCTGCGAGATTCCGATTTGCATCGGATTCGTAATAATCGAATTCCACTACAACTGGCAGGAAAAGAAGAGCGTGTCAGAGTCTCCACACTACCAAACAAAAAGTTAACGGATAGGATCGTCCGAAATGATAATGGGCATTTTCGTCATTTCATCCTCCATGTCTCTTGCGCAGGCAGCAACACGAGCTCAAATGATTCAACGCATATGGAAAATTCCCCCTCTTCCATTCCATCTCAATGGGAGAAGTTTTTAGGGTTTCCATCTCGCCCAAAGTAAAAGTAAAGTAAAAGCGCATTCACGTCTATCGATTCATTTGCTCCGAATACTCTACATGTTTTTAGGTATGAAATCTCTTGTCGATTTTATTCTTCTACTTTCATCTGCACCTGCAAAGGATCGACAACTAGGGTTAGGGTTTGTCTTTTTAGTTGAAATCTCAGTAAGAAAATCTCGTGAGGGGATGTTGTTTCTCATGTTTTGGGGATTTCTCTGCTTCCAACAATTTGTATCGGATTTATTTTGTGATAGGCATGTTTTGACTTTAGATCTGTAGAAATCTTTCATGATTTGGATCAGCTGATTCTTCTCTTGTCAAAATAGTTAAGATTGTTAGGTTTGAGGTTGAGAAATAGAGCTCGATCTTTCGGAAGATGATGAGTTCTTAAGTGATCATGTAATTGTACAACTGTTGAGGCAGAATATGAGAATCTCCATGTTTCTGTGTGAGGTTGATGGAATCACACATAGGGTTTGTCAATTCATTTAATGGGAAGTTTGGATCTTCGGAATCCTTGACTGAGGCATTCAAATTCCAACAAGTTCAAGTGTTTTCCATGAGTTGCTGAGAAGAATTCCGTGGGATACAAATACTTGTGTGTAAAGATTTTCCTTGGGGAATTCGTGGATAAAGGATTCCATTTTTAATAAGGGCATGGCTGATGTTTTCATATGGTCTACTTGGAAAGTGCCCTTGACCATAAAAGAAGTAAAAATGAGAGATCTGTATCATTCATTAGTAGGTCCAAGGATGGATGGGAAACTTGCTAAAATTCCCATCAATTATATATTTTCACCATACTTGCTGTCGATGTTGAGGCTTTAAAAATGCAGGTAGCTATTTTGCTCTTGTTTCATATGGATGGATGTCATAAGATTTTTGTTACTATAAATTTTGTCAAAGTGGCCCATCCATGGTGGGATGAACTAAATAAATGGTCTACCAAAACGTATGATGACGCATAAGGGATGACGAACGATTTATGCATGATGACATGCGTGCATGCACAACAAAGAACTAGCCAGGAGTTAATTTTGAATTAATTTTTCAATGCAAACACGTGCATCTCTGTGTGTGTACACACACGCATTTACATGAATCAAATCCCCATCCATTTGAGATCTGTGCTAAGACAAAGTTCCCTCATATGTCATCACCTTTTAATTTGAAGTACCTTGATAAGATAATTCACTGGTGTTCACAGAGATTTCTCTTTTTTTTTTTTTTTTTTTTTTTTTTTTTTCAGACAGGACCGTTTTTATTGTTTCTTCGCTGCAGAGGAAAGAATTCTTGTTATATTGTACTTATGCTAAAGATTTTATATATTTAATTGTTTACAGTTTCATCAAAATGAGTCGGCCACATGATGGACAGCGACCCTTTTTCCAATTTGGAAACCCCTTCCGTATGATCCTTCCCAAGGGGTCTTACAGTTCGCCAAAACTTCTCATCCTGTCGAATACCTTTGAGCAGACACTAGCAGAAAGTCTAGAAAAGCTCAACACAAAGTATAACCCCAATGTCCTAAGCTTATCGTGGATCAAACTAGCGATAGAATCTCTTTGCGAAACACATACCAGCATCAAAACCCTGATTACCGAGCTCCAATTCCCTGTATCTGATTGGGATGATAAATGGATTGATTTGTACTTGGACAACAGTGTCAAGTTGCTTGATGTTTGCATTGCATTTAGTGCTGAGATTTCTAGACTCAATCAAGGCCAACTTCTGCTCCAGTATGTCCTACATGTTTTGGATTCCTCAAGTAATCTCCCATCCTCGGAGCAGCTTGTGCAGGCTGAGCGCAGTCTTCATGAGTGGATGCAGCAGATCTGCTTGGGGAGCCCAAAGCTTGAGAGCTGCGTTTCTGTATTACATGGACTTGTTGGATCTCTTTATGTATCGAAGGTTAAGAACTCATCAAAAGGAAAGGTACTGATGCAGGCTATGTATGGTGTTATGGTCAAGACTATATTTGTATGTAGTGTTTCCACAGCTGCCTTCACTGGTTCTTTGAAGCCACTTGTAGACTTGGATGTTTCTGATAAGTTCGTGTGGTCTAGGGCCTTCAATGACTTGCAAGCAAATGTAAATGGAGAGATTCGAAGAAAGGCTTCTGATAACGCTCATCCAGCTTCTGATAACGCTCATCCAACATTGAAAGAACTGCAAGCAGTCTATGAACATGTTGAGAAACTATGCGACATAATTGATGGCGATGGCCACAAAGAAGCAGAAATCTTGAAGAGAGCAGTTTCGGGTTTAACTGAGAGCTCTGAGGCCCTCTCAGATGGGCTGGATCTTCTTTCAAAGGATGTGGAAAGGTTTTTCCAAATAGGTTTGACTGGGCGTGATGCTTTGCTTTATAACCTAAGAGTGTCTGACCTTAACCAAGAGAATAATGTTGAAGAGTAAGTTGCATGGTGATTATATTGAATTTATGTTTCTCTTGTACTCTTTTTTAGCGTGTGTTATTGTGTTAGTGAGTGTAGGTATCTTCAAAGAATTGTGTCTCTTTGCCAGAGAATTTCTGGAGGTTGTAAGGTGTGTAATATTAGTATATACTAAAAACTATCCAAATCAAACATATGTGGGCGAGATTGCAAAGGGTTGTGTTGATGCTCGGTTTTGTTGGCTTCTGTCTTTCATGTTGCAGTTATTATGTTATATAGCGATTTCCTTTTTGTTCCATTCTTTGTTTTAATTTGATGGACAATTATGTACTTTTTTTTTTGGGTACCCAAGAATTATGTGCTTTGAAGAGAGATTTGTATTCTCTCCCCTAATGCTGCCCTAACTGTGTGCCTTGCACTTACATTTTTGGAGGATTTTACTTGAAGAACATGCAGTCTGGTATGACATCTTCAGTACAATTAGTAAGTCTTTGAGGGTGAACAAGGTTCAAGGGTTTTTTTTTTTTTTTTTTGTTTTTTCCTTTCTTGGAAATGGAACGTCTTTTCTTATTTGCAGTCATAACTTCATACCTGTGGACTGTTTAACTTTTGAATTGATTGGCATCTTCAAGTTTCAGAATTGCATTTAGCATAGAAAGACATGGCAAGCTGCTGGTTCCTTCAATGAGTGTTCCCAGGAAATTCCACACTACTGGGGATGAGTGAAACTTCACTCTGCTGTCGTTTTGTTCCTTCTTCTTGAGCCAGCATTCTATGCAGGTGGGTTACCATTTTGTGTTCTAGAGTGCATGGTTTTACATCTTCCAAAGTCTCAGACGACTCGGACTTGGTTGGGGCCCAGTTGAATCACCCCTGACTCATCATGTGTCCAATTAGTAAGGATTTTTTAGCCGACCCAACTGACTTTATTAGTTTATTTGCAAATTTTCTGATGGAAAAAGCTTGCGAGGCTCTTGGGTGATTCTTGCATTGATTCAAAGATCAAAATGAAAATTTTTAGGTCTAAGCATTCAAAGAATGGAGGTAATATACATCCAACTGAACGAAACATAAACATAGGTGTGGACCCAAATTATTCACTGTCATGTTTTCTTAAGAATCTTTGTTCTTTTTATTCTTTTCCCTCCTGAAAATTCACAGTGCATGGACAATTACCCCAATGAATGCGGGATTTCCAAAATGTTTTTTGTTTTACAATCAAAATCAAATCTTAATGTGGCCCCAAAAATAAATCATTATGGGATCATGCAAATGGTGTAATGACAGTAGAAACAAGAAAGTCTCAATTGATAATGTGATATATCCTACTAATCTATCCACATACGAGACCTATTAGTGAAATATGTGAACAATGGGCTCTATAGGAGGGTGGATGGATTGGATGTGATGGGTCCCACGATTATAAAGACAGAAGATGGGTTGGGTAAGTGAGTTGCTCAATGTGGATTACATTTAGGTAAAGGTAAGATACTAAGATGTGAAGGATAATTATTTAGTGGGCTCTGAACATGGATGATAAGTCTTGCTGACATGGCATGAGAGGTGGGCTTTTTTTTTTTTCCGAAAGGAATAAGGCTGGACGTCTCAGCTTTCCATATGTTCTCCTTCCGGTTTTACGATCATATCTCTTGCACCATCGTTCTTCGTCACAGCTTTTATAGGCATATGTCTCTACAACGATATAATTAATTGACCCTAGATGTTACTACCATGTAAAAGGCTAAGCACATTTGGGTTCATCGAGAGCATGGCACTGTGCTGTGATCTGCACTCTTTCATGCTTTTGTCCAACAACCTAGATGATGGCTTTGAAAAAGAAATCAAAGCTGGTTGATGGTTCGGCTTTGAAGCCGATGCTTAGCTTCTTTCATCGGACATAGATTTAATACTAATGTTGATAGCTTATTTTTGTTTCTTATTTAATATTATTGTTGGGTGGCATCAATGAATTTTACAGACTTTGATTAAGTGATTGAAAGCCCGGGCAGAGCAAGAGATATATAAAAACTCCAGTCGTTTAAGACCTCTAGGAATTCATTTAGGAGGTAATTGAATTTAACATCTCAATCTCCTTTTTTTCTTTTTCTTTTTTTTTTTTTTTTTTCATTGTTAGTATTAATCAGGCTTTTATTGTGCTTAGGCCTGACTGATTAGATGGGTTGACTTGTGCCTGACAATTTTGAAGCAGGCTGGGCTTAATCCAGGCACTTACATTACTGTCCAGATTGGGCCAGATGGGCTTGTTTTTTTATCTCCTAATGGGGGGCCATGCTTTCTAAAGATTGATATCCATCACAGTGCCATAGTTTTAATTTATCAGTTTTTTTTTTTCTTTTTTGCTTCTTTTTTTTTTTTTTTTTTTTAATATCATTGCCATCATCAAATAACATACACCAATGCGACAAAGTTGCTAATACGACATGGGACAGAGAAGTAATAGACGCACTTCAATTGGTATTATACAGCAAGGACCATCTACACCATCAGCTGTAAAGTTCGTAGTAGGCGTGCCAGATTTGCAGTAAATGGAAATGGGAATCTGACGACAAATCAAATCAACTATTCTTTACTCGACGGAATGAAAAAGACATATCTGCTAGGATCCTAACCATAGAATATGATCCTAATCGAAATGCATACATTTGTCTAATACACTATGGAGATGGTGAGGAAAGATATATTTTTCATTCCATACTATAATTGGAGATACCATTGATCCGGTAAAGAAGTTCCTATATCAATGGGAAATGCCCTCCCTTTGAGTGCGGTTTGAACTATGGATTTATGTAATTGGAAGTAACCAATTAGGTTTACGATGAAACCTAGAAATTGATCAATGATCCAATTTGAGTACCTCTACGGGATAGACCTCAACAGAATACTTAAAAGTAACGGCAGCAAGTGATTGAGTTCAGTAGTTCCTCATATAAAATTATTGACACTCCAGATATCCAGTGAAGCCAGGGTATAAAATTCTGTAAATTCTAATATGTAAATGAAATGAGAAATAATGTATATTATGCAGAATCAATAACAGAATTCAACATAGCATCTCAATTGCACCAGGTAAAATACAGAACCTTCTGGGAAGAAATCCTAAATGTTCACCATCTGACTGAACATAAATGTTATCCCCATGTGTCACCTCCTCCACCTCAATAGATTGTACACTGCAATAGCATCCCAGATTGAAGTGATGTCAGTACAGATTAAAGTGATTTAAATAATTATAAGAGTTAGTTATGAAAGAAGGATGGACACTTTAAGGGCTCAAAACCTTGGTTCAGATTACATGCAGTAGAATTGAGGTTAGCATCATACTTTAATGGCTCAAAACCTTGGTTCAGATTACATGTAGTAGAATTGAGGTTAGCATCAGTTAAGATCAATATACTAGCTTGCAATCAGTTGTGTTTCATCTCCCTATTCATTTTTCCTTTGAATGGTGCATTAAAAACCAACATTAAATAAGACATCTAAGATTACTCAATAAACTCAGAACTAAGTTTTATATGAAAACAATCTCCCTTTACAAACCAAGAGGAAAAAGAGCTCAGTGAGTCAGTGTTACAAATTGTGATACATCAATCAAAAGGACCCATCCTTCACTAAGGATCAAACTGTTCATCTCATGATAGGTGATAACCCTAATGTAAGTCTGATCGGCACGCATTGACCATTGGATTGAAGTTGACAAAGATAACGTGATCAATTTAATTTTCCTTTCAAGTGCCAAATCGGCCAAAATATTTTCATTTGGAGCCAAACTGATACGTGCAGGGATGTGAGTCCAACTTAGATCATCTAGTCCAAGTGCCCAATAGATTGAAACATTCAATGTTCTTGTCGATTGGGTTGTTTACCTAGTCTAGTCCTATGAGTCATGTCATTGCTAGAGTGTTTACTGGGTCTATCAGTTGTTGGGTTGTTAGAGAGTATTGTGGGGTAAGTGGGATACCCACATCCAGTTTCTTTTGGAGTCTGTTAGTGTGTTGGCCATGAAGTTGTATTTAAATATGGTTAAGCTAATGAATGAAAGGGAAGAAGAATTTGATCCCAGTTTTTCTATTTAGGAGGTTGGCTTACCCACAAAGAAAGCCAAATTTAACAACATTCCTCATTCCAGGAAAACGTACACAACACAAACCAAGATGGGTTCTAAAACAAAATTGACAACTATGGTTTCATGTCTTAAACATTCATAGATCTTGAGATACATGAAGACTTTACGTATGTTCTTTCAACTTTTCAACATTTAATCATGTAAACATAGTGCTTCCAAACCCTTAGTAAGTGGAATTGTGTTTCACTTCTAAATTTTATGCATGTAATGTATGCAAGTTTTACATACGTAAATCCCATTTCCATATCCCATGTGTAAAAGACAAATGAACCCTTAGTAAATGGGCTTTTGCCTATTAAATGAGGACTGCCGACCATTTAACCATTATGTATTGCACAATTTAGTTTTATCCATTGTTTGCAGAGATAATTGTCATGTCCTCTCTTTATCAAGGACCATTACTTCTTTCCCTATACTATAGATGTTTCTCAATGCAACTATAACTTATAAAGGAAAAGTGCAACTGGAATACTCGCCTAGGTTAGCAACAAGAAAAGAACAATAATCTATAAAAATACACAAGAAGGCAACTTTTATAGCAAAGAAACAAAAAAGAAATACCTTCTTGACCGTACGCCTTTCACTGATAAGTGTGTCCCATTGTACAGCTTGTGCAACTTAAGAATAAAATCATACCACTCGAAGCCCTGAAGAATCACAACCTGGAAACATACAGTGTATACAAATTTCAAGTATGCAGACAAATTTCAAGTTATGCAGACAAGACTAATATAGGACATATGCCCACCTCAAGATTTCCATTACAAGGATCAGCTGTTGGAGTTATCTTCATGCCACCGCCAAAGAATTTAGCATTTCCTATGCAAAGGGCTGTTACTTCAGGAACTATCTCCCACTCTCCCCCATTGACCTAGAGAATGGCATGTGCTAAATTAAGTTAAAAAAGGACAGCTGGGCTACTACCTAAGGGCATTTCAATATTAACTTAAATTACAGAAGGAATCCTCTTTTTGGATTGGTAACAGGACCTATATTTATTTTTAAGAAATTAATCACATAAACTGGAATCACAATTGGTGGAAGCATTTTCCTAGCTCTCCTTTGAAAAATCATTATCTGCATCACCAATCTTTAATTTTGATTTGGGCAGCAGCAAATGTGTGTGTGCATGAGTCGATAAAGTTTGCTCCCACTTAATTAAAACTCATACATCAGGCCAACTGTTCATGAACATAAACCACTCATCACAAAAACATTAAGATATGGTCGCCATAAAAAATAAAATAAATAAATAAATAAAACTTAATTGGAGTGTTCAGTTGGAGGGACCACATTGGATCAATAAATTTTAGAAGATATGAAAAGTAACCCAAAAGAATTTAGAAAATATACTATACTTGTGTGAATCCATGATTTTAAAACTTATCGTTTATATATTAGTAATGAATTAAGTTGGTAAAGGTGCATATATTTGTATTTCACAATGGGACGAAGAAAAAAAATCCATTCTAGAAAGAGAAATGAAAGCTTTCTTGACCTATGTTGCCTTTTCTTCTTGTTTCACCCTTTGCTTCCATTTAAATGATGTACCAGACCACTCACCCTTTTTTTTTTGGTTAATGTTAGGAGACCACTCACCTTGTAGATGTCATTGCGGATTGGCCGCATGAAAAGGGGAAGAAACACTGATATGAGAAATTGACCATCATCAATATGGTCCATGGAAAGGGCAATTGCAAACAATGGTGCATATTTAAACAGTTTTAAATGAATGGTGTGGAAGAAATAAATCTCTAATCAGTGGGGACTTTGCATGTGGCATATCCATGGAGTGATCTACTAGATGAGCAGTCCAGACCACCATTCAAAGAGCAACAAGGAGCAAGTAAAAAGGGAAAGCAAGAAAGAGCAAGGATAGCATTTCTCTCTGCCAAATAATCAAACTGAATGTGATATAAAATAACAAGGAAGGACATATCATTATATAAAAGTTAAAACTTCATTCCAGGTAAAGCTATACCCACTGACCTTTATCTTAAGGTCCCGATTTCTGTGCCCAATGAAAGCTCTCAAAGTACCAATCACATAACACAAATTCCCAAATCTCTTGTACTTAGAAGCATAATAACCTGCCTTCGCACTCCTGCAGACTTCCACAAAAAATAACAGTGAGATGTTCAAAATCAGCACATAGGATTTGGTTCAGATCAATTGCATCATAAAATCTCTAAATAAATGAAGCCTTACAAATGAATATCAGCGACATTTATGAAGAAATGTGGTTCTCCACTCTCTCCATTAATAACACCAACATCAAAGCGAGATCTGACCCCTGTTATCATAAATGGTTAAAGAAGAGAAACAATAAAAGAAACATAACATAAGTTTTGGCCAAGAAGAAGCTGCAGCAGAAGCAAGCCTACAGTTTGCTAATTCACCCATATATGAATATGTAAAATGTAGGTTCCATTTCATAAGACCATATATCCAATGGCCACTACAGTGGATGGAGGATGCCCAAAACACTTCCTAGATTGGAAGATCAACTCACATGGTTTTTTGGATTTCTTTTGCCGAGGATCGTTATAAAATACTCTTCTCAAAAGTCCAGTTGAACATAATTATTGCATAATTAGGAACTTAGGGGGTATTTTAGTCTGGGAGATATGAGTCATCCTCCATACACAATGGAACTGGTCATATCGATGGTCGGGGTCACCAAACCATGCTGTGACATGTAGAGACATAAGGCCTCAGCAAACAGTGCCTTTATTTATTTTCATAGAATCTATAAATCCATTCCTCAATGAAAGGACCTTCCGCAATTTTAAATGAAACATCAGCGAAATGTAGAACCTTTAGCAATGCGTTCAATTGCATCGTGCGGATCATTTTTCCTGATAAAACAAACCAACAAGACGCACCCATTCAATGGACATATAGAAGCAACCAAACTGGAGAGCCCAAATAATCAAGATGAGAATAAAAACAACCAACCACCCAAACGTTCTGGCAAAATCAGATCCTGTTCCCAGTGGAATGAGCTGTAAAAGAGGCATATCAACGATAAATCTTAAATTGAGATGTCAAGATGGAGCAGTACACTGTACACATTACAGTAAGCATACCTTTCATAATGTTCTAAAGGAAAATTTTGAAAGAATACTCATAGCTACTCACACCAAGTGCAGTTGCATGTGAAACACCTTGGTCGTGATGAGGGACGGGTTTTCCTGCCCAAAAGAAGCCATTTACCACCTGCAAATTGCAAGCTCAAGTACTAAATTAGTGACCTTCACAATCCCCTTACACATCATGAGCTTGGTTAAAAGGAAACAGCATCATGAGGCCAACTTGAAATTTTAAAGTACCAAGGATTGAATATGCAGACAGTTCGACATGTATATCAAACTTCATAGAATGCTTCCTTCGTCTACATAAGGGTCATAATTAACTTCAGCTTTTGGCTAAGAATAGCATCATCCAGTCATGCATTAAATTTATCAGTGTATAGATTTTTAAATATTCCATGCCTATTCATGTTACCACAGCGTACAGGAAAAATGGCAGTGGGTAGCAGCAGCAACAATCAGGAGTATCCAGGAGAGGAGTGCATAGTAAGGGAAGTCCCACAAACACAGTAGTGCATATTTAAATATGGTAGGAAGTGTGGAACTTCTGTTAATGTAATCAAGGTTAGTAGATGTTGTACTGTAAAACTTTCTTCATATATCTTTCTTTCTAGTGGGGAAAAAAAAGAGCAAGCTGTGGCAGTCATTCACTACAACAACCAGAATGTTGGAATCAATGCATGCATGGTTTAAATCATTCCCGTTTTAGCATCTTTGATTATCTAAGATAAAACTATGAAAAATGACAGTTTTGGTTAAAAATTACCTGGTTGGTATTCTCAAGCTCATTGTTGATGCTCAAGTGGAAGCCTTGAGCTATGTGGTGTGCATATATGAATAATGATTTTTTTTTTTTTTTTGGATAATTCATATAGGAATAATGTTGCTAACAACAATATGGGGAATTGGGAAAAGACACCACCCCAAATTCTAGGACATTGGTAAAGATAAAATTTTGGAACAAATAAATTGAATTAAGCTATATGCTTTTTACATGGAATCATGAATCATGACAGGATAAGGTCATCATGGTGAGATTACATGGAACATTTTTCTATTATCGTTACTATAAATCATAGTTTCATATGATATTTATGAAAAGTAGAAATTCTTTACAAGTTCATATATTAAAAAAAAAAACCTATAAAATATTTTATTTTGAACTATGATGCACGGATACTTCAAAATGGGCAACGTATCGTGTTGTATCGTATCCGATACTTCACTTTTTATGTGTAAAATCCGTGTCCCTGCCGTGTCTATGGCGTGTCCTTGCCGTATCGATGCTGTATTTGTGCATCATATTTTTGAAAGCACTATATGGAGTCATTCCATCCATTTATTTGGTATTTGTTGGATTATGCCTCAACCAGTGAAAGATCTTTTCATTAGCTGGTGGTTTGGATATTCCTCTCGAAGAGTGTCTATTCTGTATATTTGTATTGCGGTAGTTGTCCTTTGATCTAGGCTAGAAGAAACAGGCAAACACTCTAGAATGACGCAACAGCTCCAGCTTAGGATATTTGCTCTTGGCCTGATCAATGGTTATTTTTTGGGTGTTGGCCACAAAGATTTTGTAGGAATTCTTGCTTCAGATCTTAGGAGGGGTGTCTACTGTCTAGTGTGTTGATGGTAAAGTCCTTTGGTTCACGATCCTTTCCTTGATGATTTAAATGGAGGATTTGTCTTGCTTTTTATATCATCACACTTTGTTTAGTAAAATTTAAGTTACAGTCACAAAGAAGAAAAAACCTATAAATGGGACTTTAAGTACATCTATGAGCGAATAGTAGTAGTATATGAAATATGTCATGTCTGACACAATGCAGTTATCATATCCAAGTTTCAAGGTATCTTGGCCTCAACAAACAGGCAATGGAGAGGGGTTTAGACACAACAAAGGTGGAGTTAATAAAAACTCATTGCAATCAAGGCTAAAATAAAACCAAGACTAAAAACATTTGACCAAGGTTAAACATCTTGGATGGATATTTGACAGCTATTTGTTGAAGCCAATTGAAGTAATGCATTCTCAAGAGTACTAAACATAAGTCCAATTCTTTTTTTTTTTTTTTTCCTTTTTGCTTTACAAGGGATTCAAACTAATTCACCCACACACCTCACATGTGCCTAACCAGCTGACCAACAGCAGGGACATAGACTAGCATCTACTGTTATCAATGAGAATAGTAACTGTTGAGTGACCTTGGAGCTACTTATTGTAATACCAAGTGAAGATGGCTGTAATGAAAATTTTACTAGTTGTATGTGCCATAGAGATGATTGAAGTGGATGGTGATTGAAAACCAAGACCTAATGAGGTATGGACCATGGACTATGGAGTGGCTTTAAGGGATGTGAGGTGAAGCTGAGATTTGATGTTTCTTCAAAAGTCATATATTAAGAAAGGCCGAGTATCTAGACCCTCTAGGTAAAGAAAGCATGTTGAGGGAGTTGCTTCTGTTGGACTCCTAATTAACTCCTCTTATTCCGATCATTGTAATCATCATCATCATTGAGGCTTTATCCAATCCATCCAGGGCCTGCTTTCTAGGTTCTACCTTTCTATTCATCCACATTTGGACCATCTTATCTGTCACTCAACAATCTAAGACTGTTACCACCAGTATTGAAGATTCCCATCTATTGTAAATGAAACCGAGTCATTAAAAGAAAACTGTTGTTTCTATAAGTCATATATTAAGATAGACCAATGAGTAATTACTTACTACTATAGTATATAGGTAAAGAAAGCATGTTGAGGGATTCACTCCTCTCACCTTCCAGGCATATTTAATTAGATTATTGAAGCATGATAAGGGAGATGACGTGAGCTCAATTTCAGAAATAATTATCGTAAAAAAAGAAGTTTGCCCATGAAGAATTTTCCAAAGATTAGAACTTCTTGCTTGAGTGATGAAGTGATGAACAAGGAGACCCACAATGTGGATTGAAGATGCGTAGAAAAAACTCCTGATTTTCTTCTTTTTTTGCTTCAACTCCTGATTTTCTTCAGGATCCAATGCTGTAACTATATAGTTTGCTTCAATTTATTCAATGCACATTGTTTAAAAATAAAAGATAACGGAGGTGTTAGGCAATTCTATCTCTTAGTAAAAACATCAATTGCCAATTAAAGCGACTAATCAATGTGCCCAATAATGGTGCAATGCTAAAATGATATTCTGAGACACAAATTCACACCTCATGAAGAGTACCATCACCTCCAACTGCTATAACAGCTTCGGCACCCTCTCGTATTGCCTATACAATCCACCAACATACAGCTTATATAAATCAAACATGCCCAACCTTTGAACCTAATGAGGGACAAATCTAACTAGGATTCAAAGAAAAATGTGTACCTCCCTGGTTATGTCAATAGCATGAGAAGGACCTGAAGTCAAAGATTCATGTATCTGGTTACAGAAAAGAGAAGTACTTAAGAATAAAAGTACAACAAAAACATTAAGTCATTATATGAAATGAATAATGAGAAAAACATAACAGTGACTACAAAATTAAAAACAAAGAATATAAGATATTTGTAATTGCACCTCACGGGCACGCATGCGCGCGCGGAGAGATATATATATAGAGAGAGAGCGAGAGCATGTTTGGATGTTCTATTTCCTTACAGTGCATCTTCCTATTCCTTACTTGCGTGGTGCTCATTATCCTAAAAACTATTTCTTTGGTCCATGCAAAGAATTAGATGGTGAAATGTACTTTATTTCACCAAGAACATCTTTTGTTTAAAAATGTACTATGTTTTTCCACTCATGCAGGAGGTTTATTTCCACTTTCCAGGCATTTCTAGGCAGATAGTTGGACCTTAAGGGGCTGGCAGGCAATGAAACAAAGTGGCAGAACTCATGTAAAAAGAGGGTATAGCAGCTAGATAATATTTAGAAAATGTGGAAACCCTGCTTAATCAAGCGCATCCTCGGACCACTTTAGGCTATTTTTGAGCATTACAGATTTTTCATTTATCATGACCCAAATCCACATAATAACAACACAACTAGGGAAGTCCAAATCCCAGTACCAAACATGCTGTAGGTTAAAAAAAAAATAAAAAAGGTTACCTACGTTCGATGTTTTCAGAGAAATGATTAAAATTAGCCGGAGCATATTGGACACCCCACTTTACGCATCCTGCGATGCCTGTGCTTCTACAAGAACTTACAAACTTGTGATTTTACACCCAGCCACTCAATTAACACCAGTCCTGCTATTGCATAATCTAAGGGGTGGATTCGGATGCATCAAATCACAAGCAGTTCTACTGTGCATTGGAGTGTGTAAGAAAACAAGAAACATCATGTAACACCAGGTTTCTATTTTTCACCACATTCCATCAGTACACTACCGCCCACAATCGAGACTAATAACATGTTAGGTCAAAGACATCCAAACGAAACTGCAATCCCTCTGTTTCTGCAATAGAAGAAACTACCCTGTCTTCTTCTTCAAGAATCCAGCTAGAAATAGTGATTCCAATGCAGATCAGCAAGTATGATCTTAATGTACGTGTGTGAAATATCCAACGATTTCCAAGATTACTCTCAAAATCATTTTGGAGGATTTACGAAATCCTATCTCATCATGTCACCTTTATAATCCTAACATGATCTAAACAGCAAGCAATAAGAAGAAAGCGAGAGAAAGAGGACTGACCTTGCAGTGTCTACCAAGACGCGCTTGAAGATACGGCAGTAGCTTCTTCCACTCCTTTCCAGTCCGCCCATTCGCACCTGCCCAGATCAATACCAGATAATCCATCATATCTCATTAGAAGAAGAAGAAGAAGGAAGAACGAAGAAGAGGAAGCGAGCTTACCCTTGGGATTAACGACGAAGACAAAATCCCCTCTGCGATGAGAAGATCCGTCTTCCGTACGATTGGGAGAGTGATCGAGAGCTGCGGATCTCTCTGCTCTCGGGAAAGAGGGCTTCGGCATTGCCACCGCTGCTATTCCATAAACCATCTAATCTCTCTCTCTCTCTCTCTCTCGATCGAAAGAAACGAATAGAGACTAGGGTTTTAGTACAATTCTTGCCACTTCGGAAATTGCAGGAGACGAGGGAAAATGGGAGTGATTGAGGAGAAAATGGCTTTTGTTGTGTCGAGATCTTATTATTTTCGATGAAATAGATTGATAGATTTGTTGCGTTTGTGAGAAGATTGGTGGGGGCTATTGCGATAAAAACGAGGAACCACCAAGAAATTCGAGCAAACATAATAATTTCATAAGATCGGCCGGCCATTGGTACTCACAAATGGAACACCACGTGCAGTCCGCGGTCTTATTATAAGTGAAAAAAAACAGGTTACCTATCAGGATTTTGGTCATTTTGCATATTATTTTCTTTATTTTGATATTTTTTTATTAAATCTATCTGTAATTTTAATTAGGGAGATTTACCAGAAAAGTGTCCTTAATTATGTATTTGGCCATTTTAAACAGTAATACATGTATTTTTCCCTTATGGTGTTCGTACATCCATTTAGGACCCTTTTACCCCTCCCTGTGCTTACTAGTTCCTTCGATTCACTCTCACCAAACATGAATCCCAGTCCCCGTCCCGCCAAAAAAACTCTTCTCCCTCTCCCCTGCATGTCTTCTCCGGTCCCTCTTCTCTCCTTCCCTCTCGCGTGCTATCTCCTTCCCTCTCGATCCCTCTCTCCGTTCCTCTCGCCTCCCTCTCTCCTTCCCTCTCTTCCTCTCTCATTTCCCTTGGCTCCCTGCTCTCTCTTTCCCTCTTCCTTTAGTTCTTCACCCCATTCGGTGATTCCGTCCGGATCATCCCACACCGGCATGATCTCTCGTCGCCGTAATTGATCGAGAAAATCCTGCAAAAGAAAGAGGGTTTCTAGCCAAGAGAGGTGAGAACTTGCATAATATCCATTTTTTCTTGTAGCATGTGCATGGGCAGTCTGTTTGTTTGCATAATCTCCCTCCCTCTGTTTGTTTGAATGAATTTCTAAGAATGGATTAATGGCCATTTGAAATCCCAAAACTGGAGGTTTTGTAATGCTTGGCATCTTCATCCTGTAGCTGTTCTTTACTATTTGAATCTTGTTTTATTTACTTATTTGCATATGGGCCTCGATTTAATCATCTTGACAGTTTTTGGCCTGCATCAACTTCCCATGTTCTGTTTTTGTGATATGAATGTATTGGTTTTGCAATGCAGCCGTGCATTTCTATGCGACAGCAAATAATTTTTTTTTTTTTTTTTTTTGATATTTGGTAACCTTTTCTGTTAAAATACCCAATGGCAATCTTGGATTCTGCTGCTGCTCACTATTTAAATACACAAATCAAGATATGGCTCGTATTTGAAACCGAATTTTATACTTGGTATCTTTTTTGTTATGCTCTTTCCTGGAATGAGTTTATGCATGATAATGAGCATTTACAATTCGAGGGAATGATTATGATAGAAGACTATTGTGTACTGTTTTTTAGATGCTAAAACGTCAGTGAATTCTTAAATCTCCTTGAGGCTGCGTGATTTCTTCAAACCCGACACATGCAACAGCAACCGTAAGAAATTGCATTTAAATGGTTTATGTAGTTTTTACTTTTGGTTTACTTTATAAGCTCTCGTCAATAAGGTTAAGTCTGATTTAGAAAATCGAACAAAATCTAATACTTGGAGATTTGTATATCCCTTTAAGTTTGGACAGGAAGAATTCGAATGTGTAGATTTCTACCTTCAATTAATTACAAGGGTAAAGAAGCTAATGGTTTCATGGATGGATCAAGCTTTAGAGACTAGATGGCTGAATCTACAGTCTTTAAGCACACCCCCCCAACCCAACCCATCTCTAGTCCGTAAGCCTCCCACCCCCCATCTTCCTCTATCCCTTATTCCCTCATTCCCCAATCCAATCATCTCCTTTTCCCCACCTGTTTCCCCATCGTCATCCAGGCTTCAAAATTCTCCAGTAAATAATCACTTTTCTCATGTACTAGTAACCTTGATGGTCACTTACACAATATCTATCAATTTGACTCGTAGTACATTATAATGTGTATAACAAAAAAGAAACGATACTACTCATGTTTACTTCTATTTTCCGGGTTTGGTAAGCGAATTACTAATGGGCGTTTTTAAAATATTTGATAATATGAGATCCCAAGCCTTTGGACTAAGTAATATGGCTACATAAAGACGTTTAGAGTGTAGCATAAAATGAAATCTATAGAACTCATATTCACAATGGTAGTGATCCTATTCTCATATGAATGATGTTGAGATCACAATATGGGTGAAGTCTGTAACTCTTTTCCATTGCTTATGCATGTCATTATACATAAAGACGTTTAGAGTGTAGTATAAAATGAAATCTATAGAACTCATATTCACAATGGCAGTGATCCTATTCTCATATGAATGATGTTGAGATCACAATATGGGTGAAGTCTGTAACTCTTTTCCATTGCTTATGCATGTCATTATACAATCATTATCGCGTTGTTTTAGGATGCATCTGAAACGATATCATTATCTTCCAGTAGATTTGTTTTTTAGTGTCTTAATTCTCCTTCCGTTTAAATTTCGTTCTCCGTTTCCTTTCGAACCTTTCCTTGCCTTTTGATTTTGGTTCTATTAGCTTCTCTTGGGAATTGGCTTCTTCGGTTTTTGCCATGCATATTAATTGTTTGGGTGATTTTCTGTACTTTACTGTCATGTTCTTTCCTGTTATTTGAATTACCCATTATAAATGTAGTCGTTCCCAACGTATTTTGATGTCTCATCTCCCTTTTATTGAGATTTCAATTGTATCCCGTTAATATGATGTATTGAAAAGACATCCGTGGTTTTTGTCGGTGATTTAATATTGGCACTTATTGCCTAGTTGATAATATGAGATTCCAAGGTATTGGTGTTACACGCTAGCTACTCAAATAAGGTCAACAAGTGCAGGATCAAACGAGTTTAGGAACATTCCTATAAATAACTATCGATGATGCTGTTGTCCTACGAAATCAATATCTATGTGAAGTTCGTAAGTCTTTCGAATTGTTTATGTAGCTCATTATACATTCATTATCGTTCTCCTGCATGGTGCAGAGATTTGGCGAAAAACCTATAAATTAATGAAACGATATCGTTAATATAAAATACCAAAAAAACCAAACTTCATTAAATTGTGCTTTATTCTCATCGTTTTAGCATCTCAATATGAAGTCATCATCATTCCTCTTTTGGACACCAAAAGTGGTATGTAAGGATAAAAATTATAGTTACGATATCGTTATCAAAGAATAAGTTCCTCTACATGAATTCACAGGTAGAGAATATCTTTAATTTGATATTTGGCTGTTCGGGGGTCTACCTCGTGGATCAGGGACTGGTTATTTTTTGATTCGATGAACTTATGAGTTGGTCTGTAAAAATGATATTTGGGCATTTAGGATCTGTGGCTTAGAGATTTTTTATTTGATGAAGTAATTAGTATGGTGCAAAATTCACAGCAATTCAGAACATAACATAAGAGACATGAGGACGGCTTGTATTTGTTGGTATATGGATATTGGGAATAGGTATCGTACTCATTGTGTACTAGTGGCCTTTTTGCCTATTTGATAGCATTCAGAGGCTTCGGCACTTTCGGATCAATATACAATCTATAGTTCCATGTCAACCGGGCATGAAAAAAAGGTCATTATAGGGAATAGCTATCATACTCATTGAGACTGTTGTCATACAAATAACGTTGAATGGAAAATCTGAGCGAAGTCCATCAGTATTTCCTATTGTTTACGAATGTCATGAGACAATCATCATTTCCACCTTGTAAGACGCCAAATAATTGGATTATATACTAGGGATTTTTACCAAATAATTTTCCCTAAACGTGTATTATACCGATTTAAGCACGAATACAACAAAACACTCATGTTTTTCCGTTCGTACATGTGCCGTTGGACGATTTTCCCCCTCTTGTGCGAATGAAATCTTCATCTCCTGATCCTCCCGCCTATTCTCTCTTTCTCCCTCTCCATGCGTTATTCCTCTCTGCATGCTTCTTTTCTCTCTTACCCTCCCTGCTCTCTACGTCTCTGCATGAGTATTTGTCTCCTTCTCCCTATCCCTACGCTTTGCCTGTCTGCACGCCTGTTTCTCCCCCTACTCCCTCTCCCTAAGCTCTCCCTCTCTGCTGCCCCTTTCCCCTCTCTCCCTCTGCCTACTCTCTCCCTCTCTGCATGTTCACATCCAATCTCTGCTCTCTCCTCCCCCCTTGCATCCACCATTGTGTTGTTGTAGGATGCCCAAAAAAAAATGGATGAGAACCTAAAAATTTTCATAAACGATATCGTTATCAGTAAATTGAACGATAATCATCATTGAGTGAAATCGTTAGTCCATCTCATGTTTCATGTATCTCAAAATAAATTTAGCAATTTATTTTTGTTGGATACTCTAATTTGGCGAAGAAACTAAAAATAATGGTGACGATCTTGTTATCAAAGAACAACTCTCTACCCCCCTCCCTCTCCTTTCCATTTTGCTGCTGCATTCGGTCTTTCATTAGATTATCTTATCGATTTTTTTCCAGCGTCTTAGTTCTCCTTCCGTCAATATCTCCTTTCTCTGTTTCCTTTCCAACTTTTCCTTGGGTTTTGTTTTGCTCGTATTGTTTTTTTCCGGAAATTGGCTTCTTGTGTTTTTGCCATGCATGTTAACTGTTTGGGTTAGTTACTGTTCTTTTCTGTCATGGGCTTTCATGAACTTTTAATTACCCATTAGACATGTATACATTCCCTATTTATTTTTTTTTGGGTTCTAATCTCCCTGATATTGAGATTTCAACTGTAGTCCGTCAGTACGATGTATTGAAAATACATCGGTGGTCAAGACGATAAAACCTTAAACCAAATCTATTTACCTTACATCAGTTTGGCTATAGTTCAACTATAGGCTTCATTACGCAATTCGAAGCATGAAAATGCTTTGGTTAACCTCGGTGTGTCGCTTGTCCATGAATAGTACATCCTGAAGTGTACATTAAATGGCTCCCACTAACAATATTGACAAACATTATTCTACCACGTAATCTTGACGTCCCACGAACAAAAATCTTGTTCGAACTACTTTTTTGGATATGGGGCTCAAATTAACCACGTTAACAGTTTTTTGTTACTATCAACCTTCCATGTTCTGTTTCTTTAATACGACCTGTATTGGGTTTGGATTGCATCCATGCCTTTCTATGCGTTCGAAATCTTTCCCTAAGTTATATTGTAACTTTCTCCTCACCGCTTATTGATAGCAATAAGTCAGTGCATTGATTTACATCAATTCTACAACCGATAAATCTATTGTTGCTATTGGAAACTTACATCTATACTATTCTGTTATTTTCTGTATTGATCTTTCTCGAATGAGAGTACGTTTGAGAATGATTATTGTAGATTGCAATGAATGTTTAAGATAAGTGCGCAACCACTAAATACATTTTTTTTAAAATGTTAATGTGCTAGTTAATAGACATGGGTTTATGGATTTTAACTTTATGTGTGTCTACTCTAAACGCTCCCGTCGATAAGGACATTCTAACTGAAGCCATTACCTATATATTTGTATATCCTTGAATTTGGATATGAAGACTTCGGCTTACTTAGATTTCTATCTTCAGTGAACGGAAGGGGTTAATAAGCCGAATTTTTTTTTCATCGATCAAGCTTTAGAGATTTGATCGCTGAGTGAATGGTTTATAGGGAACCCCCCCCACCTAATCATTTTCCCCCCCTTTTTCTTTCATCCCCTAAGGGAGCTATTCCGTCTTGCCTGCCTTCTATGACATCGTAATGAATGCCTTTTTAAACTGTTGTCCTATGGAATCAACATCTATGTGAAGTTCGTAAGTCTTTCGAATTGTTCGTGTAGCTCATTATACATTCATTATCATTCTCCTGCACGGTGCATAGATTTTGTGAAGAACCTGTAAATTATTGAAACGATATCGTTAATATAAAATTCAAAAAAATCGAAACCTCATTAAATGGTGCTTCATTCTCATCGTTTTAGCATCTCGATATGAAGTCATCATCATTCCTCTTTTCGACACCGAAAGTGGAGTGTAGGGATAAAAAATATTGTTACGATATCGTTATGAAAGAATAAGTTCCTCCGCACAGATTCAAGGTAGAGAATATCTTTAATTGGATATTTGTCTGTTCGGGGTCTATCTTGTGGAACAGGGACTGGTTATTTTTTGAGTTGATGAACTGATGTTCGTATAGGAATACTTTATATATGCATATCCACTCATCCATTGAACGACAAGGGGATCGAAACTGCAGGTATTATGGATCGACCCCACCAGTAAGTGAGCTTTATATATTTGATAAACTGAATCAATCGTATTTTTCTCCAGGTGACAAATCTTAATTTGTCCCTTGTAAATCTGGAAGGAGCCTCCGCCGTTCTCAACAGCATTCCCAACGGATAAATTTCCCTGCAAGAAACCTGATAAATGAAGGCCATCACAGTGAGGCCATCACAATGAGTGTATGAGAAGAGGATGAGTGTATGGATGCTCGAAACTGGCTTTTCCTTGCCAATGGCAATCTTTGAATCTGCCTTGACATTATATTACAAGTAGGAAGATTCATAATTGGATATATTTCAAGCAGGAAGATTCATAATCTAATTTCTAAAACGACAAAGTGCATGCAATTGTTGTTCTACACTATAAAAACCCTGCTTCAAAGAGAATCAACTAACCCAAATCTAATAACTGAAAGTATGCAAAAACATCATCCAAACAATACAAGATTAATAATTACTATCAGGAGTCAAGTGGATGATGAACAGAGAGTGAATGTGTAGAAAAGACCAGTTAAGACTGTTTGACACTATAGTTCATTTTTTGGACAAACTTGCATCCACCTGTCTATGGATCGTGTTCCACCATGTCAGTTGTTGGAACCTTAATTGCTCTTTTATTGTACTGTCAGATGTTTCTCGCGGTGGTTCCTCATAAGTTGGTACCCACCCCAGTATGACTCTTATTTGAATTTTACTTGTCATTAGATTGTTCAAGCAAAACCTCATCAGAGGACAAATAAAAAGTACATCTTTGTGTCTTAACAAAATTAAATCACAGGTTATGATGATAGGATGGCCAATTAATTTGCACACTCCAGGGTTATCTGTAGAACCTTCCACCCTTCTTCACGCATGCTCAGCATACATAAGTGGGCCACAAAAAGCTAGGATTCTGTAGCCTAGGATTCTGTATCCTCACCTAAGTTGGATGACCTGCTAAATGCTACCTTGTCGCCTCTCAATTTCCATCTAATTTTTCTATTGGTTCCTTGTAATACGCCAAGTAATCGTATTAGATACCTATTGACTGAATGTACCTATATGGTTATCAGAAAATACTCAGTAAGTAGGGATAAGTGAATTCGAGAGTGTTCTCATTATTTATGGACCTCAATATAATGTCAGCACTACGACGATGTTTGACACCAAACTTGGACGAATAAAATCAAATTATTGGTAGCGATTTCGTTATCAGAAAACTCTTCTTTCTTCTTTCTATATGACCAAATTGAGGGGCATTTGATTCCTTCGTTATGTTTATGCATCTCAGTATGAATTCCCAACCTCTATGTCGTTGGAAACCAAAATATGTGGAATAACTCAAAAATCATATTAACGATATCGTTACCAATGAAAACTTTTCCTTTATACCTTTGGGACCTCAATATAAATTTCACATCTTGATGAATTTAGTGAGACAAAAAAATGGATATGCATATACAAACAATGTTTAACGATATCGTTGTTAAAGTTAACCCCACTTTTTTCTAATCTAGTTCTTAAAAACTCCGTCTCATGAACTTGTTCAATGCCAACTGCTTATATGATTTATTCGTGATCTTCCTATAACTGAATCGGGTAATGGCAACAATGAAGATTGCTTTAGTATTATAAGCCCTGTTTAACAATCTTGATTAATTCAATATCCCTGTAAATTGTCTGATTGCTTTTGTTTTGATGTTTTCTTAAATTAACGAAACACTCCTCATGTTTTATCCTCTATTCAATTCATTCTATATGCACTACGCGGTGCCCGTTAGACTGAATTATATTGATACACAATGTAGAATGACAAATTTAGCTTCATCTTCGTACTTGAAACACAACTCACATCTGTTTGCCAAGAGATAATAGATATCTAGTAGTTTTACGGTGAATTCTACATGGCTTTGGCAGGATGTGCGAACGTGATCTACTAGTCATCGCCCATTCCGGTGGACAATTAATTTGGGACAATGGAAGTCCAATTTATAATGGAGGTTGCCCAAAGATGGCGTACCTCGACAGTTCCATAACGTATTCACAATTGGTCCAAAAAATATGCAGGTTGTCAGATGGGAACCGGCCTGGAGATATCCCAAATATCCAATACCTCCATCAAAATGGGAGAGTATGCACTTTAGTGACCATAACAAATGATGACGATGTAAAGATTATGTTCAAAGCATCGATGGAGGCTGCTAGTGCTGCGTACCTGTACATACAGCCAAGCGCAAGTGATTCAGCACACCATCAATTGAATGAACAAAGGTATGCTATGATCGGACTTGTTATTTTTAACAATACAATTTGATACTGAACAGACTGAATTTAACCTCTATGCATATTGAGTACATCAAAGCCGTTCAGCGGAGTAGTCCGCTGTGAGCTGGTCGAAAAAATTACATCAGCATGTATGGATATAGCTACATCAGCCCAAATGATCGCTATTTATATGCCTAACCATCCACGCCTCTCTTGTCCCGTAGGATTGCATCTAGACAGGATCTGTATCAACATGATGGTCACCCAGGCAGTCGTACCGACGTCCATGCGAACTTGAATAACACACTACCATTTCCGAAGTATGTCATTTCATATCTTACATCGCTTATTGACCCATAATCAATAAGTTTCCATATTGTGATTATTTTAACCTAGCAATGCACGTCCTTGTTATAATTTTGGTACTCCCTTGTGATGGAGAAAAATTACCCTGTTAATATTTCTTTGAATTGCAGTATTTGTATTGATGACTGTCATTTGTCATGCAGGGCTAACCCAACGAATAAAGGGTCTGGGTTGGGATCAAAAACTACCGGGGTCGTCAAGGAATGTATTCTGGAGCAGACATATCCGTCCATCGACCTAGGAGCTGTTTCCGAACTGCCCTTCTCACATGAACGATGTAGCGGCGGAGTAGAAAATTCGTCTGTAAATGTCGATTTCGAGTCTAGGCCGGATATCGTGAATGGCAGTCAGCATTCGCTGCATCTGGACGAAGAAAATTGTAATGGAGGGCACACATGCGAAGGAGATGGTATTTTTCTTGCAAAAACTCAGCCTTGGATGGGGATTGACAGTGACAATCTTGTAACTATGCACTTGGATACCGAAACTTGTAGGGAAGGAGGCTACACCTTCGGAGTCGAAAAACAGAAATCTGCAGATGGGATTGGGGAGTTGGGGAATGACAGTGACACCCTTGAATTACTGCACGTGACCACAGGATGTTGTATAGAAGGTCCAACAGTCTTTCGGCAAGGATCTTCCATTCATAATGAAGAGGGAGTGGAAAATATTCATACTCGAGGCGCATCCGCCAGATGCCAAGACATACCATCAGTAGCCTCAGAAGCTGACATCAATGTATCGGAACGAAATGTAAACGACAATATCCAATCAGAACCAGAAATTTCCAATGCATCAAAAATTGTCGACACGATGCAAGCAGCGGATGAATTGCTTACCACGCCACCCCACGAAGAATCACCGCACGCAATGTGGAAGGGCAGGTTGTTTAATAACCGTGACGAATTCAAAAGCACATTGGCCAAGTTTGCGATGTACAAGAACTTTTGCTTGAAACCATTAAGGACCAATAGATTTGAAGCAACGGCAAGGTGTAAGCACCCAACATGTCCATGGCGCATCCATGCCTCTATTGTGGAAGCTGGGCCCCATTTTCAAGTTAGGACCTACATTCCCGAACATAATTGTTCGGGGACCAATTAATGGAACAAATTATCCTCAGGCAACTTCAAGTTTGATTGCGGATTTCATCAAAGAAAGACTTAGAGTCCACCAAGACTACAAGCCAAAGGAAATTATGTTGGACTTCAAGAGGGAATTTGGCGTGCCAATTTCTTACAGGAAAGCCCACATTGCGAAGGAAATGGCTATGAAAGACATTCGCGGTTCGTTCGAGGATTCGTACAAGCGCCTACCAGACTACCGTTTGGAGCTGAAGCGCACTAACCCGGGCACCTTCGACTATTTGTGGACAGAAGACGACCACTCCTTCCAGAGATATTACGTTTGTTTTTGGTGGATGTGCCCGCTCTTTCAAATCATCACTCAGGCCACTAGTCGCCCTTGACGGGACACACACCTCCGGGGTAAATACCCAGGAGCCTTGCTCATTGCGGTTTGTCAGGACGGTGACCATGGGCTCTTTCCACTAGCTCTTGCTATTGTGGAGTCAGAATGCTATGCGACTTGGTCATGGTTCCTAGCATGTCTCGATGAAACCCTGGACCATGTTCACAATCTTACAATTGTGTCTGATCGAATGAAGGGACTGACCAATGCAGTCATGGACGTACTTCCATCAGCAAAACACTGTTACTGCTGCCGTCACATTTCACAAAATATTCAGGCGAAGTTCAAAAACGATGGAATCGTCATGAAGTTTTGGTGCGCCGCACGTTCAACCCGCGTATGCGAGTATGAACAGTACATGGCAGAAATCAGATCTATTGATGTCGGGGCACATGATTACATTAACGCAATCGGTCGCCAGCATTGGGCAAATGCATTCATCGAGGGACAACGTTACGACATGCTGACTACAAATATTGCGGAGAGCACAAATAGCTTGTTGAAGGATATTAGGGAGTTGCCCATCACACAGCAGATAGAGTCGATACGGGCTAAGCTGATGGAATTTTATCAGAAGCGGCGTGAGAAAGGGCTAAACATGAAGACAAGATTCACCCCATATGTAGACAAGATCCTTAGCCACGAGGCGGAAGCCTCACGGAGACTGCAATGTTGGCAGGCAGGGGAATTTGAGTTTCAGGTAATGTCGCCTGAGTACACAGATGTTGTGCACCTCGATAAAAAGTCGTGCACATGCCGCAAATGGGACCTGCTTGGCATTCCCTGTTCGCATGGCCTTTCTGCCGTTACACTCAAAAGATATGATCCGTATGACTTTTGTGAGCAGTGGTTTTCTAGTGACTTCTATCGCGCGACTTATAATGATGTCATTCATGCCACGCGCGATGGAAAACAGTGGGATCACAGAAGTGAAGAGCGTGTGCTACCCCCGATAGCTCGCAGACAGCCTGGAAGGCCGAAAAAATGTCGGATAAGAACGGAGGACAGGATGAGGAAACAGGTTACATGCTCCCATTGCAAGAAGCTTGGTCATAATAGACAGACTTGTAGAGAGCCACCTCCAAGTCGATGAATACTTGCTTACCTCGGCTGATTTTGGATAATACATATCTATCAACTGTACACATCCTGCTACATATCTCGCGCTTGGTGTAGATACTTGTTTATAGTGGATGATCCTGTTTTGCTTTATATTTTTTGTATGTATCTCCCGATAATTGTGGGAGAACATAATGTCGATATATATTGATGTATAGCAGCAACACATCGCGTGTGGCAGTTTGGATAAGTTAGCTTATAAATTTCTGTATCCCGGCACCATCCATATGGGTCGTCTTTTGTATCTATCAATTACTGAATACCAATTTCTAGTTACATACTTTCCCTTGCTGATAGCAATCGTTGAATCCGCCCGTTTATATTTACAAGTAGGAAGATCCATAATTTGGACATATTTCAAGTATGAAGAGTCATAATATAAGTTCTAAAAACGACAAGTTCCATGCGATTGTTCTAATAGAATGTAAAAATGAATGTACCAAAGGTTTTTCAACTTATCCAAATCTATTAAATGAGTATGCAAGAACACGTGATAAAGAAGTCAAGAAAGTATGATGACTACCATCCGTCAAATGGATTTTGAATAAATAGTGAATGTGTAGAATTGCTTGGTGAATATTGTTCGACACTGACTTTTTGGGTGCCAAAGGGGCACCATTGCCTCTGATATCATCGTGCTCCACCATGGGAGTTGTTGGAACATTAATTGCTCTTGCAATGAATAATTTTAGATGTATCTCGCTGTGTTTCCTCGATTGTGGGCGCCTTGTAGCTTTTATAGTTCGATAGCGGTGACTGCTACTCGCAAGCCAATTCAACGCTCGAAACTGCTCTTAATAGTGGGTTCGATCCTTCACATCGAGGGTTCGATCCTTTGATATCAGCGCCAGATGGCCCACGCATGGTAAAATGAAGAGGTTCGAACCTTTGTTCTCGCAGTAACATGGCCCATATGGATGTTGTAAAGGTTCGAACCCATCGTATGAGGGTTTGAACCCTTTCTCTACCAAATGAAATGCCACAGATGGCAAAAAACGAAGGTTCGAACCTTCTCATCGATGGTTCGAACCTTCGTTATCTCTGGAATATGGCCCAGAGAGGCCATGTTACAATGGTTCGAACCCTCACACTGATGGTTCGAACCTTAGATTTCTCTGCCAAATGGCCCACAGATGGCCAACATTAAAGGTTCGAACCGTCTCAGCGATGGTTCGAACCTTGGTTCTCTCTGGTATATGGCCCAGAGAGGCGGTGTTACAATGGTTCGAACCCTCATAATGAGGGTTCGAACCTCCGACTTCTCTGCCAAAGTGATGGTTCGAACCTTCACAACAAGGGTTCCAACCCGTCTTTCGCTGGAATATGCCCCATAATGAGCAAGCTACAATGGTTCAAACCTTCACATCGAGGGTTCCTTCCGGAGATATCTATGCCAGATGGCCCACGCGTGGCAAAAGGTGAAGGTTCGAACCTTGACATTGAGGGTTCAAACATTGGTTCTCTGGGATATGGCACAGACAGGGTAGGTTACAATGGTTCGAACCCATATTCACTATGGTCAAAATTACGTAGGTTTGGATCCTCGACTAAAAGGATAGGGCCTGGCACCACTCTCTTACTGAACCATTTAAATTTTCCCTTACCTAATAGGATGCAGTCTAGCTGTGATTCGTTTTAGAATGCATACAACCAGGCATCATGTGGCATGACCTCCAAGCATTCTCTGTGGTTTACCAATGATAGAGGTATATCTGGTGACTATTTTATTGGTAGTGTACCGTTGTTTCATGCATTATACAAGAACTCCAATTCCTTAAAGGTGTATAACATTAACTTTTCAAAATTATACAAGTAAACACACGCATCAAACTCGAGCCCATACCCAGACTGAAGAACAAGTCCAAGAGAGTTAGAGAGATAGTTCACTCCCCCCTGCCTCTTCCCATGGTTAATCAGCGTAATATCCAAATGGGTCGAACCTGTTGTAGACATCGACTAATCTGAATTCCACAATGTATTTTATCCACTAACTCAATATGGTGATATTTTTCCTGTTCTCTCTTGCTTGTTTCTGTTCACCCCTTGTGTTTTTGTTATCACGGATAAAGGGATGTTGTGAGATAATATCTATGGGTTGTCATTATCGAAACTGCTTTAAGTTTTCGGACAAAACTACAGTCTGTTTCGATAATGTACCCTCGTGCATGATATTTCCGGGCCTCTTTTCCAGGTGACAGATGTTAGTATGTCCCTTGTAAATCTGGAAGGAGCCTCCGCCGTTCTCAGTGGCCTTCCCAACCACAAGTCCCTGCAGTAAGTGGACCAAACGGAGGCCATCCCAATGACATCATGAAAATTCAATTACTGTATGGATGCTCGAAGCTTGCCTTGACTTGTCAAGGGCAGTCTGACTGATACCGCATCTGGTTATATTACAAGTAGGAAGAATCATAATTGGGTATATGTCAAGTAGGAAGATTCATAATCTAAGTTCTAAAATGACGATGTGCATGCAATTGTTCTACACTGTATAAATTTGCTTCAAGGGTGATCACCTAATGCAATTGGTCATATCTGAACGTATGCAACAATTGCCTCTAAACAATACTAGACTAATTATTACTATGGGTCTGAGTTAAATGGATGATGAACAAAGACTTTTTGTGTACAAACCACCGGTTAAGGTAAGGATTACAGCGTAGTGCATTTCAAATTTAAAAAATGTCCATCCACCTGTCCATGGATCGTGTTCTAAGGCCTTCATCGGGTGCAATATTTGTACTCAATATGTACATGCTGAATTCACATACCTTGTAAGAAGATATACACTATATGTACAGTCAGATCCATTGATCAATGAGCCTTCAACATCAGGTAATTAAAATGGCAAGTATTACATTATATGTATGTGCTGAATTTTCCAACAGCGTCGAAGGGAAGGGTATGCTCAGAGTCACGACAATCTAATGTTCGGACTCTGATTTGTAGGGTTGGTACCACCGCTGTTGCTAGAATATCTGTCGAACCTGCAATTAATGGCTATGATCGAACCTTGATTTGCAGGGATCGAACTGTTGATGGATCTGGATAAAGGCCCATGCAGGGTTACAAGTGAGGGTTCGAACCCTCCCAACACGGGTTCGAACCTTCGCTCTGTTTAATTTGGCCCAGTCAGGGAAAGTTGCTGAGGTTCGAACCTTCACGCTTAGTGATCGCGTACTGTTCGAACCTATCATATCTTGGAAATGGAACAGTAACTGAAACCAACACTGTATACCACGAGCTGATAGTAGACTTGAGATGTTTGACAGCTGACTCTGATATTTACATATAATTATACAGGAAATCTATAGATATACAAATTACGATGAGACAAATAAGGCCGGCGACTGTTAAACCTGTGTTGTACATTGTTTTGTAATAACGATATCGTTACTATCATTTATTGTTTTGCCTTCGTTTTTTTTTTTTTTTTTGTGTCCAATAAGAAAATAACGCTTAATATATACTTGGATGCTTAGTTCTTAAGAATGACTACCAAGTTCATTCAAAATATAGTATTAGAAAATGGAACATCCAAACAAGCATGATTAAACCATTCAGCACACAGACTCCTATACAGCCCATATCCTCAATAAGTTACAAGTTCAATATGACAATGAAAAAAAAACCCAGTCAGCATAGGATAGTTTGAAAGTGGAAGACCATTCAGATACCCAACAACTGATTCAGATATATAGACAGATGTAGAGAGAGATAGTGATGAAGACCCTCCGCCTTTGAACAACCAATGACAGTAAAAAAAAAAAAAGACCGCTTTCAGGTATTGGTGGCACTTGTACAGGTCAACTTTGGCAGTCATCTAAGTCAACCGCGGTTCAAACGGTCGAGAATCTCGGCAAGACCCTGCCGCATCTCAGCGAATCCTTCATCAACCCGCACTTCCAGACGCGCGATTCGCTGATTCAATGCACGAACTGTCCCGTCATTTAGTTCATCATCTCCTGACAGTCCTGCAGAGGAATCTACATCTACAGGGTGACCTACACCACGAGGAACAGCTCCAGAGGGACCAGCTATATCTCCCTCATCATCGTCATCCAACTCAACAGAAGGGATGTGGGACTTTGACTTTTCAAGGGTGTTTCGATCAATCTTCTGCTTTGGAATTATTATGTCCTCATTGGGTTCAGCCAGCTGACCCATGTCCACAAGTATCTTGGAGATGATTCCCGGGTAAGGAAGCGCAGTGTTATGAGGTGCAGCGTGGACCTTTGCCATTCCACGAAACACTGCGAGAGGAATGTCGACTCTTCTTTGGGTCCCGATGCAGTACAGTAGATACCCATCCTCTTTTGTGACTCTTTTGCTGACTTTGGGGCTGACATTGTGACGGATGAAAAATATTCAGCAAGCGATAGGAATCACTCAGTTTGTGGTGGGATATTTCACTGCTGGTCCAGGCGACAGGTCTGCCGGTCAGTTTTCTGGCAACCAAGTTGTAATTAATCCGACGATTACCCTCAATCGGGAAGTGTGCGCCTTCGCTGCGATCAATTTCTAGCACTTGACTCAGAAAATCCGGTGATATTTCGAGGTCTTGTCCTCTAACAAATGTCTTGAACGAGGTGTTTGATACTTCATACATATTAGAGTAGAACTCTCTGACCCAATTGACCACAATCTGGTAGCCAAGATCATAAAGTGTCCACCATTCTCTCTCCCGCATCCATTCGGCAAAATCGAGATCGTCCAGCTCATTGTACATGACAATTCTTTCGGGCACAACTGCACGATGCTGGAACTTGTTCATGTAAGCAATTTGGCCATCCTCACTTAAAAAGCGAGACCGATCGTATGAAGGGCGTGTACATGTTCTTTTTTTTTGGAGCCATATCAATTAGTATAACCTGCAAGAAATTCCAGGTATACAACCTCTTAAACAATATTATTATTATGAAAATGGATGACATAATAATAGGCAGTTATCCATTCTATGAGACTAATTGTAGATGACAATAGCGTATACAAATAAATACATTTGGGCTTTCTCCATCGCGTTTTCATGGGACAACTGAGAAGTCGATTTATTCTACACTCATGCTTTATTCGAAGAGAAAACACTTTTACTTGCGGATAGCATGCGATTGGTCAAGAGACATCATAGTTGGAAACGATGTTTGGTTGCGTTGCATCACTCAGTCTGGGCTCTTTAACAGAAACAAATAATTATGCAGGCATGGAGGGCAAACATATCAATTCAGTTGTTATCGGGAGCATGACAGACAACGTCTTCAGTCCGAACAGAAATACTTGGATGGGCACAAGTCATCAGAGTCTGTATAAGTCGTAGTGCCCATCGTTTGTTTGAAGCCATTTAGCCAATCAATTGTAATTTTAATGGCATTGTCCCAGTCTAATTTATTTGTAGTTCGCATATTATAAATGAAAGTTTGGCTAATACATCTTATACAAAACTTTTGGCAAATTGAGGAATGCAAATCCCTTTTCTTGTCTATTTGAAATCATCATTATCTGGGTTTGATTGAGTGTCCGACGAATGAAAAAAAAAAATCATAAAACTTGTCTTACAGTAACCGCACACCCAACAAAATAAACGGTGCGTTCGAGTAATTGAAGTGCACTGTAGAAAGATGCAGTGGAGCTGCACCATCAACCCTGACATGGAAATCCATCGTTCCCCCCATCATTATAATTACCGTGCAATGGAATGGGATTTCTCATTATTGTAAAACACTTGCAAAGAAACAGGCAAAATGGAGCATGCGTTGAGAAATGGCATGGATACGAGAAAACAGGCATCTAACCGACTGGAAAAGAAGGATTATTTATGGGAAGAGACTCACCTTTGAACGTCTACACAAACGAAGCAGCAGAGATCCGAGGGGAGTCGTTCCGGACGCGGGCGGGGATGAGTTCGCAACAAAAGAACTTGTTCTAGGGTTTTTCCAGCCAGCGTATTCCAAATATAATGGGCAGAGATTGATCGTCTCTTATCCAGAGAGGACTTATGGGTCACACAGATTAAGAGGGTCGAACTCAGATCTCGAGGGTTCGAACCCTGGGCCCGTCTGGAAAACGGCCCAGAAAGGATTTCAAACGAAGGTTCGAACTCTATAATAGATGGTTCGAACCTCGTACCCCCCCCTGGAAAATCGCAAGGATTAAGCATCATTCAATGGTTCGAACCATGAATGCGAAGGTTCGAACCTTGTTTCCCACTGGAAAATGGCTCATGCTTTGTGATGATATAGGGTTCGAACCCTAGGAACCATGGTTCGAACCTCGTACCCTCCTGGAAAATGGTTCCAATTAAGCATCAACACTTGGTTCGAACCATAAAATCCAGGCTTCGAACCTTTCATCCCACTGGATAATGGCTCATGGTTTGCGAGCATAGAGGGTTCGAACCCTCGTAACGATGGTTCGAACCTCGTACCCCCCCTCGAATTGGGCCATCATTCAATGGTTCGAACCCAGGTTCGAATGGCTCATCTTTGTGATGATTATAGGGTTCGAACCCCTAGGGACCATGGTTCGAACCTCGTACCCCCTGGTAAAATGGTTCCAATTAAGCATCAACACTTGGTTCGAACCATAAAATTTCGAACCTTTCATCCCACTGGAGAATGGCTCATGGTTTGCGAGCATAGAGGGTTCGAACCCTCGTAACGATGGTTCGAAACCTCGTACCCCCCTGGAAGATGGCTCGAATTGAGCATCATTCAATGGTTCGAACCATGAAATCGCTGGTTCGAACCTTGTATCCCACTGGAAATGGCTCATGGATGCCAGCATAGAGGGTTCGAACCCTCGTAACGATGGTTCGAACCTCATAACCCCCTGGAAGATGGCTTGAATTGAGCATCATTCAATGGTTCGAACCAGGAAATCGAGGGTTCGAACCTTGTATGCCACTGGAAAATGGCTCATGGATTCCAAGCAGCAGGGGTTCAAACCTTCAGGACATAATGGTTCGAACCATGGGACTGCTGGACAATGGCTCCCTTCAAGCATCGTTCAGCTCGTTCGACTATACAATCGGGGGGTTCGAAGCTTGTATCCCCTCCAACTTCGGCTCATGGACTGCATGCATCATCGGTTCGAACCCTGCACCAACGCCTTGGAAGACGTCTTACATTGTAGTTAATAGGCATGGTTCGAACCTTCCAGAACCCTGGGAGATGGCCCACAGCAGTACAACACCCGAGGGTTGGAACCCCAA
>QPKB01000007.1:42549827-42722327 GCA_003546025.1 Camphora micrantha
TCCTGGAAAGTTTTCAATACAATTTATGTTATTCATACTACTTTACTAAGTAGCTGAATGCAGTGGCGACGAATCTAAGAGCGCGACGGCATTCAATAGGAAAAAACAAAGAACTTGGCACATTGATTCGACATCTTTATACAGGAGGTGCTAGTGCAGAAGAGATACATCACAACGATGATACATTAAATGGGTTAAGTACAATAACAAGCAGCGGTGGAATCCTGAGATTAAGCGTCATGCATACAAAATGTTTTTGCAGCCACAGATATCTTGGAGCAGATTCAGAAAGGCGAACTATCCAAGACGCATATACGCAACAGGTTGCAAGCAACGTATTATACGGACAAGGATATCCAGTTTCAAACCATGAGTTGTTTGGCCTCTCCCCCATGTGACTGTGCCTGCCACAAACCTGAATTTTTCCGCTCTTCCATGTTAGTCAGCCTGCCCTTGCTTCATTGATTTCCATGTTGCCTCCATTTGACATCTCGCTATCCTTGGTCCCTTCTCGATGAGTCTATCCACGAAGTCGTCGGTTTTGTCCTTACAGTTATAGACCGCATCAAGATCGCTTCTTGCATGCATGTTGACTTATGATTCGAACCATCCCAACAGCTTTTAGTTGCTACTGTGCACAGTAAATTCCAAAAATGTTTCAGCCACAAAGAAAATTCCATTTCTAAATCAACATTAGAAATTTTCAAATACAACCATCGCTAAAAAAAGTCTATTACTGCAAAATTCCAATACTGTTTCAGACCCAAAATTCCAGTACAAACCATATCATTAGAAATTCCCATTAGCAAATAAACATATCTCATAGTGTAAAGTCTTTACAACAAACAAACAAACCTGCTCTGATTCCCCTCGTTCGCCAGTTGATTCGATAGTTGACAATGATAATAGTCGTCATTGGAAAGCATGTATTTGCCGTAGATATAGGAAAATGCGAGAACCCTAGATTCCAAATAACCAAATGGAAAAAAGAAAATTAGTAAACCCTGCGATCGATCGGCCTACAGTTATCATACAACCATATCACATACAATTTCCATTACTAAATCAACATATCCCATAGTGTCAAAACTTAAAAAGAACAGACAAACCTGCTCTGACTCCACCGTCGTCTGTTCTATTCAGACCCATTATTCTTAGACATAAAGTCTTTAACCGATGCAGAACTGCCGAAACCCAAAAACCAGTCACCCACCCCCATTTCCAAATCCTCCAACGTACCCAGTAATTCAATCCCATCCACCAGACGGCCCAAAAAATAATTCCAAAACCCAGAATTTCAAAATTCCAAAACCCTCATCGCATCATATATCAAATCCAATACCCAGAACGACTTAGATTTGTTCACGGTCTTATTTAAAAACCAACGATGCCATGGAATTTCGCCATTTTACCGATGCGAAATTGTCCAGTCAAAAATGGTCGGAATCAAGAAGCCTAGAAAAGGTTAAACGAGGGTTCGAACAGGCGACACGTCTTGAACCTTCTGCCTCCAACGCGCGTATTGGTCAATGTAAAGGTCGTAGACAATCTTCGCACGGTAATAGTACATCTCGTTCTTCGTGAAATCCATCGGCAGACCCAAAGCAATGTGCCGTGCAAACGCCATGACGAAATTCCACAATCGACGCTGTGTATGCGAAAAGTTCGAATTAGAATATGAAGGTCTAATTTGTATTCCGTCAATTGCATGACGCGTAATGTAAATAGAACGCAAATGGAGTCCATGTATTCAGTGAGTTTAACCTGTTCGTCTGCATGGGGCACTCCATGCGGCATTTTGTCCATACCATTGGATCGCTCCACCCGAATTGCATGAAGCGATCGTTGAGCCAATCAATCTGCATGACGTACGTATGAGCCGCATCAAATACATGTCGAGACAATACAAAGGATGGAGTACAAGTATAGTTAATAGACGACAACGATACAACTTACATAGCGCAAAGCGAACAGGTAATCTCCGTTTCTTTCCAAGCTGTTATAGTACTCCCATCGCCTTATGCTGACCCGACCAACGAGAAGGAAGAAGTGATTCTTATTCCATACTGGGAAGAACAGGAACTCCTTCTCTGTCAGGTTGTCAAGCAAAGCTAGCCCAAAACAGTTTTTGAACGTGCTTCTCACTTGAGTCAGCATGCACGTACCAGTCCTGCATGTTGTATGTCTTCATTATTTCTTACCGCAAAGCGAAGGAGGATATGAAGCACCGGTCGCGTAAAATTAAGGAGTGAGGAGTTATAGCACTTACAGATAGAGCACATTCAAAAAAATACGACGATGCAGCCTGCTCCTTTAATACCTGAAACCAAGAGTGCATGGTCTGCGACAAATGGAAAAGAGATGGTTTAGACCAATTAACAAACGGAAATGTCCATGTGTTCGTTACATTTGAACATGTGAGTTTAGTAGATATGTACAAGAATCACTAACCCAATTATCCATCCATGCACCCTTCAGCAAATCCTGCATGACATCGGCAGTTACTGGCGTACAAAACTCCTGTAACTTTGCATACCTGAAAGGATGTTGCAACGCTGTAAATTAGGTAAAGAACATAAGTTAGAAATAATACATTTAAGCAGAAGGGTTTTTTAGAACACCCATCCGTATCAGCATATTCATTCCGGAAGACGGTGGGGACATCGAGCTCCTCCAACATGAGCTTATACTTCGGATTTCTCATCCATGCTCCAGTGTTGTAGTCAGCCATCCATAGAGGGGGCTTCGGATCTCTATAGCGTGCCTTGACATTTAGGATCATAGAGGAGATCTCTTTAAATGGGGACGCACCTATCCCAAATTTGGGATGCACCGGAGTTGGACTCGAGTCCATTTCGGGCCCTGACCATGGGATGGAAGTGAAAGGACTCATAGAATGCGATTTAGCAGTACGGCCAATGCTTCGAACCACTTTAATAGGTGATTTTTTTGACTCTGCTGCCTATGGGCTAATCTGGAAGATCTTCGGGGTGACAACGATATGGGAATTGAAGCCGCCTCGCAAATGACCTCGTCCTCTGGACTTACGGGTTTGGATGAATCGGGTGATTTCGCTAATTTATCCTTCAAGCGTTTGGATCGTTTCGGTGGCTTTGCAACAACCGGACTGATGGTACCAGTTGGCGTGATGGACGACTGAGTGGCAGTGGTGGAGCTTTTCCGTTTCTTGGGACAGGCAACTGCAGGGGACTTTCCCAAGTCTTTTCTGTCGTTCTATTGAAATATTTGATGGAAGATTAGTACATAACAGGCAGGGGAATATACGGAATGCATGAGGACTTAAGTTATACCTTTACGGACTCATCGTTGAATCCCACATTGTATCCGGCATCTACATTAGCTGGAGTAGGATCAGACAAGCATGCTTCTTTTAACACCAGAACATCTGCTCTCATGGCTTCAATGAATTTTTCGAATTCTGCAGGGGTTTTCTGTTCTAATTTAGCCGCATCGCCACATGATGCCAGGATTTTATCGCTATATTTGAGGATCTATTTTGGGCGACATGAAGATAGCATGGGAGTTAGAAATAACCCTTTAAATCAGTGATTTAAAAATTGTATGAAAAGGTAGCAAAGCAGGAAGGATGACTGTACTTGAGATTGAACGGAGCACAGATTGTGGCCAGATCCGGAGGTTGGACGACCGATACGAAGCCGAGTGATGCCTCTATACCACTGGAAGTACGCATCCGTGTGCGGGCCAGCATCGCCCTCCTCTCCGTAAGTTATTGCATCCATCCGGGTATTCCATACACCAGTATAAATGGATCGTATTTTCTCCCGTTTATTGTCACCTAATGGGATCATTTCATTCCGCGGAAATGGCCTTTGGAAGATGGGTGGCACAACTTGATGTAGACCGAATTGTTTCATTACTCTCTGAGGGCAGTGTCGCTCCACAATCCAGAATGAAATCAAGGCCGTGTTGGACCGGAAGAGTGGAACATCTGCATCGTCGATATAGTCATGGATGTTTTCATAATCTCGATATGGGAGCCAATTGAACTGCAAGAATAATAATTCATCATTAAACCCATAATTGTATCAAGCGTCAAAGAATTAGAAGTGACGGAATTCAAAACGGTATGGATAAAGTGTTAGCCTGATGAGCACCAAACGTGGAATCAAGGACTCCGAACACATAACCAATAACCGCCAATGTCCACGTATAATACTTACTGCATCCACTTCCATAATGTCGAGATGTCGTCTGGCTTCCTCAACTCTCGTCTGGAAGTGATGGGAACGCAATCGGTTGTACCAGGTCAGTACAAGAGGAAACTCAACATCTGTGTCCCAGTCACCTCTCCGACGGATTGGCTTGCCAATTGTCATACGTGAGTATGCCCAGACCTGAGAAGTCGCAGACAAACGGATGGTTCTAATTATAGAATAAATAACCACATAAATCATCGTAATTCTCAAATACATACAGTACAAGTTAATCACCTGGAGTAATTTTAGAGGACCCGTTATTGTCTTCACAACTTTTCCTTTCTTTTGCAATAAGGAAACCTTGGCAAGGCCCCTGTATAGATTTGCCAGACATGCAGATCCCCAAGAGCGTCTGTCAAAACGTCTAAATAATTCGAGGATGTGGGCTGGAGCCTTTGTGCCAGAAGAGGTCCAAAAGATCTGACCGGCAACGAGACAGAATAGAAATGCACGTGTCCGCCGAACGTCCTGATCTCGCGGACGGCTCTTGGGCTCTATCCCGAAATTATCTTTCAACCATGTGAACTTAATCTGCACCCCATAGCAGTCATAGTTCACGTCCGGTACCACACCAAGCAGTTCTCCGCATAGTTTGACCATGGTTGAGGGGGCAGAGAATGTGCGGCCATTGACAGGGAGACCATCAATGGGGAGGCCATATATGTAAGCGACATCCTCCAATGTAACGGTGGCCTCCCCACTATTTAGGTGGAAGGTGTTTGTCTCTGGCCTCCACCGCTCAACCAAGCCTGTTATTAGGCCATGATCGATTTCGATTTTTCTGATCTTCGCTAGATGCTCTAACCCGGACTGACGTATTAGTGCCCACATGCGCTCGTTGATTTCCCAACTTTCATGATTTGGCGTGGGAATGCATCTTAATGGGCCTGCTTCCTGCAATTGATAAATGATCGGGTTAGGACAAGCTTGAAGTAATCCCATAGTTGTCAATACAAGACAGTGGAAAACGTGTATTTAAATACATGCTCACCTTGCCCTGCCAGACTCGATCGGATATATGGTTATCTTGATCGTACAAGATGGATTTATCCACAGGACCGGGATATATACTGTCCATGCTATATACATCAAGGAGTTTAAAGTCAGCACTTCGAAAATACCACAAGTCATAGTAGTTTAAAAATGGATTTATACTAGACAAGTACAAGAATTGTAAGGAAGAAATCAAAATATTCTCAATTGTGGAGTAATTTGTGGATTCAATTATTTGGAGGCAATTGTAACGAATACGTTACAAGAAATTATAGTTCCTATTAAATTTCTCCCTTCCCAATCTCACAATTAGTGATGCACTGTATATTGAGTGGCATAGACATTGATAAATAGATAATGATCTCACTCATGTTCCATATTCGTCAAAGTTTCGCAATCACAACATCGTTGGGGTTATTTACAGAAAGGGAAGGATTCTATTTTGTACAGTACAAAAAATTGGCAATAAGTTTATGATGAAATGCATAGACGATGTGGAAGGAATGGGACAAGTGAAGAGATGTGAGTGAAGGAAAAAAATTGGAGGTTCGACTGAAGCGGGATTTGCTAGTGGAATTCAGACAAATAGTTGGAACACAATATTGGCTTATGGCGGTGACCAGTATACCAATTGGATTAAAGGTAAACCTGATCATGATGATCCCGGTGGAAGAGAAAAAAGATAAGGGCAAGAACTGGAATAGTTCGGCAGCTATTGATGGGGGTTGGAAATCTGCCTGGAACAAAGGAATGACTAGACATATTGAAATACGTGGGGAGAGAAATGCATGTTCACAGTTGGAACAAACTTATAAATTATGGAGGTTGAAGAGATGGCTGGAGAGGAAAGGGTGGTGCTGGGGAAGGGGTTTTTTTATCAGGAAGCATGATGCCAGTTGGAGCCTAACTAAAGCTATTCAAGGAGATCAGGGTGCAGACTAGAGAGCAGGCAGTTGGCCTTTCGGGGAGGGGGGGGGGCGCAAGTGGTAGAGGTCGTGATGGAGGACGAAACAGGCTGTCTATCATCAATTGAACAGAGCAAGGTATCTAAGACGACATTGTCACTGAGATGGGGAGTCACCTGATTCGGATAGTGATCAAGCAGGCGGTTGGAAACAGGGAGCTGCCACGAGTGGTGAAGCTAATATGAAAATAGGTAGCAAAAGATACTAGTGGAAAATAAAGATCTTCGCAACTGCGAAGGTGATCGCAGTGGGGAAAATTGATGATTAATGATGAACAGTGGTGGTCCTTGCCTGGCAAGTTGTGATTCCTGTGCCTCCCAATGTACGTGCTGCTGCAAACCAAAATTTGGAACTGTTGAAGCAATTGAAAAGATAGGTTATAGACTTCTCCAAGTTGTACATTTGTTGATAGATGAGGAATCCGTGTATTTTATACTCATGTCGTCTCACTGATGATTTCCACCTCGTCAAATCAGAGGGGCATTGAAAAGTTAAAAGATCAGAATCTCACATGGCGGCCCGGATCTCATTTGCAGATGGGGATAAAGTGGTACTATAGGGACATAATTTTGGGTGTATATTTGTTTTTCTGAAAGAAAATCGGCAAATACATGTTTAGTTATCTTTTTTTTTTATCCGTTGAGATGAGTTTACTTTAATCTATGATTAAAATGGTAACGATATCGCTACCACAATTTATTGTTGTAAAGAGAATATTTTTTTTTCAACTAGTAAATAATGAATTATATTGTATAGAGAGGCATAAACAGTGATAGAGATGTATTGACACCATTTCAAAATTAATTTTTCAAAGTTTTATACTAACGATATCGCCATGCTGGCTGTTAGAATATTCACTCATTTCGCATATCCAACAACAAATTCGCGATAGGTATATAATGAGATGCATAAACTGTGATGTAATGTAAGTCAGTAATTGACCCCCGTAGAACAATCATACTTTCATGCATATACAATCCCTGAAACCATACGCAAATTAATCAAAATCTTTCATGAGCTCTGACAAGTACATAACAAGACTTGAATGTACGCTTTGAGGTTGCAAAGACCACAGATTATGAGACCATTGGTAAGACATTTTACTTCAAATCCGTGTGTCAACGTCAGACACATTTTTCCCACAAAACTTCCAATGGAGTTGGGTGAAGTAAAGATTGATTTGAATCAAGAATAAAATAGAAGTCACTTATTATGGTAGCACCTTTTTAGTGGTTTTTTATGGAATATTTAGGACTCTTGATACTCATTGTGGAGTGGTTCTGTCTTTTATTCGACAAATACGGTTAGTTTTTTTGCAAGAATTTGTGGAAAATACGGCGGGAATTCTTTGATTAAGGAAACTTTTCGAGGGACATCCGGGAGGCTTTGTCTTAGTTGAATATATTAGTAGAGTTGCCAAACTAAAGCCACGGTGAGGGGGATAATTAGAAAGCGTAGAAGGACTATGTCAACCCTTGCTGGGAATGAATGGGCCATATCCTTGAAAGGGCCAAAGGGCCTGGGACCTTACCTGGCACTAGTAGACAGGCTAGGTTTAGCATTACGAGTGTAAACCTGACATTAACCCCTTCTTTAATCGAGATCGAACCGTCAAGGTAATGCAAAAATAACTATGGTGGTATATAGAAAATACACTTTAATACTCCATGACTTAATAGGGGGATAGACGTGGATATGATTTACTATATAAGAGAACACTATAATTGATGGTGTTGGTGAACCTTGTCCTTTAACTCCAATAAATAATGCACTTGATAGAATGCATTTAATTGAACTATTATGAATAAAAAATCCAACGAACAGTGATGAACATGGTTCGATGTATGCTGTCTGAAAAAAGGATTCCCAAGACTTTCTGGCCAGAGGCAGTAAACTGGAGAACATATGTTCGAAATCGGAGTCCTACCTTGGTTGTAATGAATCAAACACCTGAGAAAGCTTGGAGTGGAAACAAACCATCGGTTGAGCATTTCAGGGTTTTCGGATGCGTGTCACATGTGCATATTCCTGATGTGAGAAGGACAAAGCTAGATGCAAAGGGCTTCACCTGTGTGCTATTGGGAGTAAGTGAAGAGTCTAAGGCATATAGACTCTATGATCCAGTTGCAAAGAAGGTTTTAATTAACAGGGATGCAGTGTTTGAGGAAGACAAGTCTTGGAACTGGGATAGGAGTTATGGAGAACATATAATAGCTGATTTGGAATGGCATGATGAAAATGTTAATGAGGCAGTGAACGTAGAGAATGATGGAGCAGTGAGTGGGGAAGAGGAAGAAGTCACTGAAGAACCTGTTGGTAGTCCTCAAACTGATGAGAATGGAAGAGAGTCATCCAGTTATGATGAAGGAAGAGTTAGAAGGCCCCCAGGGTGGATGAGAGATTATGTAAGTGGGGAAGGGATTTAAGAGGAAGAAGATACAATTGTTAATTTAGCTTTATTTGCTTCGGCAGATCCAGTGCATTTTGAGGAGGCAGTGAAGCATGACAATTGGAGGATAGCTATGGACATGGAGATGAAGGCTATAGAGAGAAACAACACATGGGAACTCACTGATCTACCTTCAGGTGCAAAGAAGATTGGAGTAAAGTGGGTCTATAAAACCAAACTCCAGGAGAATGGAGAAGTGGAAAAGTTCAAGGCTCGTTCGGTGGCAAAGGGGTATGTGCAACAACAAGGGGTAGACTACACGGAAGTGTATGCACCGGTTGCAAGAATGGATACGGTGAGAATGATTGTGGCTCTAGCAGCTCGGAAAGGATATACTCTCTATCAACTTGATGTCAAATCTGCCTTCCTGCATGGAGAACTTAATGAAGAAGTGTATGTGGAGCAGCATAAGGGTTATGAGCTGAAGGACAATTCTCAGAAAGTATAAATGTTGAAGAAAGCCCTCTATGGATTAAAATAAGCTCCACGAGCTTGGTTCAGTTGTATTGAAGCACATTTCATAAGTGAAGGGTTCGATAAGTGTTATAGTGAACATACTTTGTTCATTAAAACAAATAAGGGAGGTAAGATTCTCATTGTTAGTTTATATGTAGATGACTTAGTATTTACTGGCAATGATGAATTAATGTTTGCTGAGTTTAACAATTCTATGTTGAGGGAGTTTGATATGACCGATTTGGGGAGAATGAGGTTTTTTCTTGGCATAGAAGTATTGCAGAGGTCGGATTGAATTTATATTTGCCAGAGAAAGTATGCTTTGGAGGTGCTGAAGAGGTTTAAGATGCAGAGTAGCAACTTGGTTCTTAATCCCATTGTTCCAGGTTGTAAACTTTTCAGAGATGAGAATGGGGTTGGTGTTGATGAGACCTCATTTAAACAGATGGTGGGTTGTCTCATGTACTTAACAGCTACGAGGCCGGACTTGATGTTTGCAGTAAGCTTGATTAGCAGGTACATGGCTAAACCAACTGAGTTGCATTTACTGGCAGCCAAGAGGATACTGAGGTACTTGAAAGGAACCACTGGACTTGGAGTTTTTTACAAGAAGGGAGGGTGTGAAGGTCTGGTTGGTTATGCAGATAGTGACTATGCAGGAGATCTAAATGACAGGAAAAGCACATCAGGCTATGTCTTCATGTTGGGATCTGGAGCTGTAGCCTGGTCCTCAAGAAAACAACATATAGTTACACTTTCAACCGCTGAAGCAGAGTTCGTGGCTGCAGCTGCTTGTGCCAGTCAAGCTGTTTGGATGAGGAGGATACTTGAGAAACTGAGTCTGGAAGAAAGTGAGTGTACTACAATCCTTTGTGATAATAATTCCACAATTAAACTATCAAAAAACCCTGTGTTACATGGTCGAAGCAAGCACATTGATGTGCGCTTTCATTTGCTTCATGATCTCACATGAGATGGAGTAGTTCAGTTGGCTTATTGTGGAACACAAGATCAGCTGGCAGATGTGATGACAAAGCCCCTCACATTGGATGCGTTTCAGAGGTTTCGGAGTCAGTTGGGAGTTTGCCAAGTTCCTGAATTAAACTAGTTGCAGTTGGGAACTAGTTTGAGGCAGGGAATGAAGAGAGAGTTTAGGGGTTCAGTTAGGAATTCAGATAAGTTGTTACATTCAGTTTGAATAAGTCCTAGTCTTTAGGGTACTTGCTTAGTGTTTCTAGTTGCACCTACCACGTCGATTAGTTGTAAACGTGGGCTGTTTTTTCTCTTTCTGTTAAGTTTGTAACAGGCTATTTATAAGCCTAGAATGTTCAATAAGACTAAGTCATTTCCATAACTGTTGTGTATTTTCAGTTCTGTGTTTCGTTCTTAACACACCACACAGTTTCCAGATATTAGGCATCTTCCATTGAATACTTGTGACAGTGGAAACAAACACATGATAGTGCCACAAGACAAACAAACTGTAGAAATCCAGCAATGCCGGTAAAATCTAACGAAAACTAGAAGCATTGCACATCCAGAGACAAAGGGGAAAACAAAAGAAAAAATTACCCAACTGAAAGAGCCTTTCTACTTCTCCAGTACTCGATCCAGGCTTGTCTTTGGACACTTTATAGAAATATCAACCTTTGCATCTGCCACATAAAAACAAACGAAAAAATCCAACCTCCATGTGAAACGCAGAGAAAGAGGGGGAAGAAGATTCCAGACAGTTGACCAGGATATTTACGGCCACATACCGACGTTGGAGCAGTCGTCGCGAGTTCCACCGGAATATCTGGCCGGAGTCGCTTAGAGATCAGGGAGATGAGAGAATGAGAAGGATCCGGGCCGCAGGGAAAGGGACGAGATACCAGCGATCAGAGAGGTAGAGTGAACGAGAGGGCTAGGGCAGGGAGAGGGAAGGCCACAGCGACGTGCGCGAGAAAGAGGAGGAAGTGAGAAAGAGGAGGAAGAGAGAAAGGGCGGGAGAGGAAAACAGTTGCAGGAGTGGGTTGGGGTTTGGATTGAAGACGATGTCGTCCGATTAAGGTGGGGGTAAAACGGTAAAATATTCTTGTACGAACACCAAGATAGGTATTATAGTGTATTTGTAATCCCATCAGCCTTATACACCTTTTAGAGCACTTTTCCGGTAAAAATCCCTTTTAATTAACATGTAAAATAAATAGATTTTGTCAGTATTAACAGTGTATGTCGTATAAATGGTATCTGGTATGTATTTTTGGCAAATTATTCGCCCAAAAAAATTTATTTATCCCTGAACCTAGCCTATAAAAAAGATAACGATATAGGAGCAGCTCTAAGCCATTTTCCAATGATGACATGAGATTGCATCTAATCCAAATAGAAGAGGTCAGGATTCCAAAGTTATAAATCTAACATATTTTTTTTACCATTTGCAAACAACAGAAAACAACAATTTGGAAAGAAAGCACTTCCAAAAATCCAAAGAATTTAAATGATCCAAAGTTTAATTAAAACAAGATTAGATCCATGAATTTTCACATTGACTCAACAAGACCAAATAATAAAAAACCCTAATGTCTCATAGATCTGAACCAGACAATTTAGGAGCTTGTAAATTTGGTAACGGCCTTGGTGCCCTCAAACATTGCGTGCTTTGTAAGCTCACCAGGAAGAACAAGCCTGATCGAGGTCTGAATCTCTCTTAAAGTGATGGTTGGCTTCTTATTGTAGCGTCCGAGCCTACCATTCTTAGTGGACCCAGCTGTCTTTTTTGTTGCCCAACGTCTGAACATCAAGTCCAGATCTCCACCTCCCAATGCGTCTGAAATGCATTGGCATTAACACTCTTAGGTGCACCCAATACTGTAAGCCATCATAACAAAAATCATTGAAAACAGAATGATAGGTTTACCACTAAGACCATTGTATGCACTTGTAACAAGCTCCTTGATGTGTCATTGATGAAACTGTTCATGACCCCCATGGCCTTGCTTGAGATTCCGATATCTGAATAAGACCATATATAGCTTTTCTAAAATTGAATTTACTAGGTTGCAAGTGGGCAATCATTTCCTTGTCAAAAGGAATGACTATTTTTGAAGTTACCACTTACCATCTTCAATGGAAAAAGAAATTACTTTACCTATTAAACAAAGGAGCTTTTAAAAATGAGTCAAGCAAATCACATGGACGAACCGAAGATTTGCAGCTCTTAAAGGGAGGAAGTTTCAAATGTGCAAAACTTTAGCTTATCCACTGTGCATTTGAAACTGTTTATTTCTTAGATACCATGCACTTTCAAGACACTGAATTTTCATCTTGTTTACTACTCATTTGGAAGGATTGAATATGTCAAGGATGCAGCAGTCCTCTTCAGGGTTCCAATTCATCTCCTTGGAAGAATCCATGTCCATGGTCAAGCAGAAGCATGCATTTTCATGCTCTCTCTCCCACTGCAAGGTTCATCATCAGTATAATCAAGTGGAAGAATCTTTATCAAAAAAAAAAAAAAAGTGGAAGAATCGAAATGCCAAGGAGGCAGCAATGGTACTCATCATGATCAATACCAATGCGGTTACTGATGCTGCCACTGGCCTGACTAGAATCAAAATTGGCAACCATTGCTATCAAGCCTACCCGCCGCCACCATGGCGCCCTGTGTGAGCTTTGGACCTTCGTAATTAAAGAGGGGTCTATGGCGAAAAAATAAAAATAAAAGAAAAAACCTTCATTAAATGTTACTAGCTAACCAAAATGGATCCCCAAGGTAAAACATATCTGATATAGCTTATTGATCCCACAAACTTCATCTTGTGTCATAATTTTATAAAATCTTGGTGGAGAAATTTTTGTCAGGATCAGGATCGGGATGGAAAACAAACCAGAACTTTCTTTCACAACCATTTGTTCTCGCCAAACCACCATTCCTCTTTTAAACAATATAATAAGATCACAAGAATCTTTGATCTTTTTCTTTATTTTATATAATATATATACATCACCGCCGAATCACTTACATGTTACAAAAGTTCCAGAAAAGAAGAGAAAAACAAAAGGCTAAAGGAGAGAATAAGTCTTCCCTCTTTTCATATCCCCAGCCATAAGCCCAACACCAACCAGCTCAACCATATGCCCTCTGCATAACCAAACCAAAAAGAAAATATTAGGGGCTCTATTTCACATACTGCATTCAGAACCTACACTGAAAGTGGAAAGAGAAGCACTTTATTTCATTTTTATTTTTATTTTTAGACATTAGGAAATGGATCCCCTGTTTGGACCAATCAGGGGATCCGGATCCGGATCCTAGACATTAACACATCACCAGACTGCGGGCCCCATTTAACCATGTCACCAGACTGAAACAATGGCTCTATGTACTTCATTTGGTAAACATGGCATACAGGCAAACATCGATCAACAAGGAGCTAGGACTTCATCATATGTAATGCTGGCAAATTTTGGCCAGTTCATGTTCACGTCATGTACAGAATACATGTGTATCAATGCAAAGGGAGATAAATCATTGGCCCTCATGGTCGCATGGAAATCCCAGCCTTTCATCAAATGCCATTAATTTATTCACTGAATAATGGTTCTCTTTCGAGCTGGGATTCAATGGCAATCCAATCTAATTTCGGGTTATGCTACGTTCCACAACAGAAGGGAGCCCATGGTTTCGATGGCTAGGATTGAACCATGCACTGAATCATCATCATTCGAAGGAAAGAAACAACTTAAACAAAACGTACTCGCATTGAAGAACACCAGTACTAGACTCGCGGGAGCAGCAGCCTCCTGAAAGCCCACGACCACCTGCCCGTAGCAATCCAAGGTAGTATTAACACCGTTCTGGCAAACACACACGAAGTAGTTCCTCGGAGGGGCGTACCCGCACACGCCATCGCTCTTCTCACAGGTGTCGCAGGCCGTCGCGAAATCGTGACCGTCCAGCTCTCTCTCCCCAAACTTCAACGACACCCCATACTCCCATCTGCTAGGATCAGCCGGGGAATCCCCCAACGACACCACAGACGAGAACCCAGCACACTTTAACCCCTGGATGTCGAGGTCCATGTGGGGGCCGAGGTTGGCGGGGGAGTAGACGCAGCAGGAGTTGGAGGGCGCGGAGAGTGGAAGGGAGAGGGAGGAGACGGCGGGGCAGGTGTAGAGATAGGCGCAGAGGTGGGCGTTGGAAGGGTCGCAGATGGGGGTGCCCTTGAAGGTGATGGAGGAGGAGGGGAGGGTGCAAGACAAGAGTAGGAAGAAGGAGGGGCCGAGCTGGAATGGAGAGGCCCAATCGAGGCCGAAGTTTGGGGAAGGGTGCATGGAGGAGCAGGTGGACATGAGGGGTGGCAAGAGGGTTAAGGTGGAGGTGGAGTAGGATATGGAGGTGATGGGGTAGCAGCCGGTGTGGGTGGTGAGGAGGAGTTGTTCACTTTGGCTGCAGGATAAGGAGGATTGGAAGAGCGGGGAGCCGCAGCCGAAGCCTGTGCCTAGAGGGTATTTGATGGGGAGGGAGCCGCATTTGTTCTTGCAGGAGGGGAGTGCGGCCGTGAGTGAGTGCAGTGTGAGGGAGATGAACACGGAGAGGAAGAATAGCGAGAGGGTAGTGAGGAGGTCCATCAAACTAAAATGTTTGAAAGATGCAGAGATAGGCCTATGCTTGCCTTATTTTATACTGGCAAGCATGCATCCGGAGGAATCACTGGATTCCTGCACGTCGAGGCTGTATTGTTTCCGGCTCTTGCTGGAGTCTGGGACGCAAGCAAGACGACTTGGAGGAGGGCACTTCCTGATCCCCTGCAGTGGCTCCCACACAATCCCTTGAGTGGGATGTGTGGAACTCCACTGTGCAGCCCACCTGTTGTTGATTCTAACCATTCCAAATGAAATGCCATCCCTTCAGTGATACATATCTCCAACTTTTACTTCATTGGTGCTGATTCTACTGCTTGATTGATAGCATTGATTAACAATGCAAAAAATGGGACTTGATTATAATATCATTTGCGTGGTCAGTTTTATAGTGGGATCAACTCCTAAACTTAAATCTTGGAAATTTGTCAAGAAAGGAGACAGCATTCATTTGGGAGACACTCGGAGACCAGACGTAGAGTCTCTTCTTAATAAGTAGGACCCTTCACTTTTTTTTTTTTTTTTCAATTTCCTTTGCGATCTATAATACCCTCATAAATTCAAATAACTAACAACCATAATTACCACACTATGTCTGCACTGGGCCATCTATCATCAATGAAGATCAGGTCCGCAAATAAATTGCTCGGTTATTTGGTCTTCAGTTTAAATCTCGTGCATGGATCCACACCGGTGAAATTGGCCGAAGGTGATACAAAGTCATAAATTCATGTGGGGACCCAATAATAATAATAATAATAATAATATTATTATTATTATTAACGGACCTCACGGACAAGAAGTTGAAGCCCGCGCCCAGAGCCTGTGTAAACTTACTTCGATCCAAATCTTCCACGACAGAGATTCGTTGAGCAGATTGGAGCATCCTAACCTATCTTTTTCATTATCATTCAGTAGAGAATCCTAGCTTCAGTGAGGAATGGGCAGAGGCTTACAAACTGAACAAAGAAAGGAATCCAACACACCACCAAAAAAAATATTCGTCCGTATCTATTCTTGACAACCCTTTTGCAACTCGAGAATCTCTCCTCCCTCCACTGAATACCTTTTTCTGCCTCTCTGCCCACGGTTGATTTGATTCACTCTTCCACCCCCACCCCAAAAAAAAAAATATTCGAAAATAAAATCAGCCTTTTTATAAACAGAAAGATGTCACACTAGACAGTAAAATCATAACGTTATGCAAACATGCCGTCCTCTTTTATCTTGAGATGACCCGTGACTGACACACGTGTGAGTTATTTTGCCCATTGGGGTTTCCCAGTTCCCACAGCTATTATCAGAAAAATGTCTTGGATAAATGAATTCTTTTTAAATTACAGTAAATAAAGTATGTGTGAGTTACTGTTAAAATTGCTTTTAGTATTTCTTTTTTTTTTTAGTTCAATTGTACTGCATATTTTGAAAATTCTCAATCTTCACGACATTTTGAACATATCACACAATCATTGAGAAATTAGTAACACCGGAATTATCTTTGTCATAACAAGTTACAGGTTCAAGTTATAGTAGATTAGTTTTCCAGGTAAACTGAGTGCAGAGTAACCAAATTTCTAGGTCGAAACAAGTCCTAAAAATATCTACAGCAGCTCATTCTTATGTATCTGCTTATGTGGGACCTTCACCATATATAACTTGACAATAATTAATTAATTAACAATTTGAACTGCAGACGCTGACCACTGTCAAGATTCATCTACACCCACAATAACAGCATTCAATGGAAATGATTCACATGTTAGGACATGGGTCCCCACAAAGTGATGCAAGTTCAGTCTACGAGTAACAACCAACTACAGAGTTCCAAATGGAAGGTAAAATAGTCTAGAACTGAGCCAGAGATGAAACAAAAATCAAAATTTGTAACTAATCCAGAAAAAAAAAAAAAAAAACCCAAAAATCTGTAGGCCGCTCACCTCTTTGAAGCAAGAAACTCAGGTAGAGATATCCATGGCGGCCTACCTTCATCGGGCTTAGAGGAACAGTTAGCTTATACATTGCAATCACTCCTCCAATGCCTGTCACTGATTTGGTGAATGACTATACTCACGCTGCAAACTGGATTGGCATGGCAGAGCACCCTAATTGTCCGAATAGTGTGATATTAAAGTAGCGTGCCACCTCTTGGATGAGTTATGACACTAGAGTCACAGTGGTTCGAATTCCAAAACTAATCAAAAGGGCACGAGCTTTTGGGTTCAGCATAAACCCTGGATTTCAATGAACACCAGATCACAGCAATGTGTATGGATTCTCATGATCAGGATTGTCCATCCAAATCTATTAGGATGTTTGCCGATCTTGTGCCTTAGCTAATGAGCAGCACCAAAATCAGACCTCTAACCATTTAAAGCATTGGGCAGGGTGGCCTCCAATGTCCTCAGACGAGCTTCATTACAGAATTGGAAAGCTTCCATCTGTTAAAGTATTTCTAGTGGAGTCTGCGGTATGGGCAGAATCCATGATTTCACCATTGAGATGACTGTTTAGCAAGGTGTAAAAACTGAAGCCTCAACAATTCTCATATCATTAACTGCAGAGTCTCACAATTGACTGGATTAACTAAAACGTTCATGCTTTCACATTTTACAACTTTCAACGGCGCAAAGATTCACAATTCCTTGAGCATACATATACAGAAATAGTTAGGAGTAGCAAATAGAATATAAAAAACTGCTCAAGATGGCAGGAGGATCACAACACGAGCACAAACCACACTGACCCACTCTATAAGATGGTGGTGGATTTCTCCAACACAATAAGATCTACAGCCCAAAATAAGAATGACTAATAAGTTCACAAAAGATTCAGTATATGCTGATATGCCACCAACTCCAATTTAATTTGATGAGAGGCTAATATTAGGATGATATGCTGATTTTTAGACAACCATCAACACACCCATGCACACCCATGCAAGTGTACATGCCCTGAGGAATTCTGATAGGAAATAATTGAGTATGGGAAAGAAGTTTGCAAATAGTTCTTTAAAGACCATCATATCCACATGCACACATGATTGCACTTAACGATACTGAATTTCCTCTCAACAAAACATAGGCCCGACTTAATTCACACAACTCTAAAACTACACACATGATTGCACTTGACTATACTGAATTTCCTCCTAACAAAACATACACAACTCTAAAACTAAGTCAACAGAAAGAAGTATTTATTGATATTATTGCCATCAGCACACCCACTACTGCATGTGCACACAAGAAGAAGCACACACACCAAAATAAGACTTCTCGGGAAGAAACTTACTAATTCATGTAGGAAAAAAAAACATTTAGCAAGAATAATTCCAGAAATCAATTATATGGGCGGTCTTTCCATATTGCAGTTAATTTGTGCCAAAAAAGAAACCATCTTTCAAAAAATAGAAAACCAGACAAATTATTTTTTATAGTTTACAATAGAATGAATAGAAAAGTTGAAGATACAAAACATAAAAAGATTGAGAACCTTGCTAAATGCCCCTACAAGTAAACAAAGTACTCAAGGTCAAATCATGAATTTTAAAAAGAAATTAACTTTGCTAAAAAATACTGAAAAGAAGCATTTAGTCATAATCCACGAACCTCACCTTCTACATTACAGCATGACACACACCACACACTGCATGATCATCAATGCCATTCTGGTGATAACATTGTCTTTTTTTGAAACAGAATTAACATTGTCAGTCACAAGAATGTCTCCTCCCCTGAAACAGTCCAAATTTCCCAAAAGCTCTATCAGCATTCGATTTCCAAGAGCCTTCTTCTCCTTCGCCCTTTACGTTCTCTTTTTTCTTAATACCATTCATGGCCTTATCCAGTAACGCATGCTCTGAAACCACCGATCATTACCACCTTCCCAGCAAAGGCCACCAAACACATGGTCATGCCAACTTCATCCTTTAAGATGAAACCTCCAATGACACCTCAGAGCTTCACATGATCCCTACTCTTATTTTTTATTGGTAACAGAAGTTGTTTAGTATAAGTAGTTAAAAGGGGGAAAACAACCATACAGCATAAGGAAGATATATTGTGTAAACCCATAAAGCACTTGTCTCCATGAAACATGTACAGCGTCCCCTCAAAATTGCTCTTCTATAAAACCCGAGAAGTTAACCAAAAGGTATAAAACAAAAGAGATTCTCCTCTAATCAAAGCTTGTCTTTCAATAGCCAACACCCTGCTTGACCAAGGCATCCTACCGCCCCACTCACACTTCCACAATGTCAATGAGCTTAATTTTCAAATCCATATTTCAATGAAAGCTATTCACACAGTTCTCCACCCACCTTTGCCCAATTAAATGCAGTGTTCGGGATTTAAATCCCACTAAATAATCAGATGACCAGTGTACCTTTCTTTTGAATAACTACATTGTTTCTCACACCACCAAAATCTCCACGTCCTCATTCCTTCAACCCCATAAAACCGAAGGGCAAGACTTTATAATTCCTTTAACAAACCCCCCCACCCACACCCTTTCCACACACACAATAAGAAAACTAGTACATAAACATTGGTCTTCAACAACCCAGAACACAAAGCAAACACTTAGTCTTACAAAGAAATTTCATCCTTAATATCTGCCATCAACTCTCTACAGTCCTTTTGTACTAGTTTCCAATAAATTCGCACACACAATGCTTGATCTTAAATATCCAATTATCCATTACATATATACTTGGAATTCAAATAAACTAAACTGACATCATTTTGTAGACCTTACGTATATTAATAACCGTATGTATTTTAATTTTTCTCTAAGCTTTTCCATATGTTGTCTAGTGGGAATTGTTCCTGTTATTCAAAAATGATATATTCAATTTTCAAAGAATATAAAGGAATAACATTCACTTGAAAGAACCCTCCATTTCTTAGGAGAACAATCTATTCCTTCTCCTAGACTTTTGAATTTCAAGTTTGTGCCGGAACTAATAGCTGCATTAACAGCCATTATCATTGCATGAACAGTAAATTGCATTAACATTAATTGGTCGGATGAGAGATCAGACAAAGGGTGTTTCCGTCAATTTTGAGAGCATTACTATTTCTACAAATACCTTTTTGACTATAGATGAACCAAGACAAGTCATGAATCAGAAAATAGAAGATTGCAGAATGGAAGCGACAACATCAGAAACAGTCAAAACTATATCAAAACATTGACTCTGTGGAAGTCAGTCACTTAAATAAGGTCACATGGACAAGGACTAGAATATCATTATAACTAATAATGGTATTGTATTTATTCAGTACATAAAAAAATCATTTTGGAAGCCAAAATAGGCCTATATATCTGACCAAATTGCCAATATTTGCAGAAAGATTAGCAGCAATATCATAATCAATTGTCAAAACTAGACTAGTGCATTGATTTTGAAGTGAGTCATCTAAATGAAAATGGATAATGGATAATGACTAGAATATCATTATACATACTAGCGCAATACCATTAACTAAGAAATGCGAGCAGCATGGTCAAGCATGTAAATAGAGGTTGATTAGACAAGGTTGCAGAAGACCAAAAATAAGATTTTTTTTTTTTTTTTTTTAACATTTCTCCCTCTTCACACAGGACACAAGCAAATAATAACATTCTAACAGTGCGAGAAGCACTCAATTGCCCATTAATATCATCAGGAGACAGGAATAACTCCATTCTATGTCCCAACCTAAAAATGTAACTGATTAAGAACAAAATTCTCTATTATACTGATTTAAAAGGAAAAATGATTTATGGACTCTCCCGTCCAAAGGTGAAAATGGACCTATGCCTATCTCCTTCAGTTTATCAATTAGCATCTGTTCCAAGAGTTTTCTAACCCCAAGATCCCTCCACACTTCTCTTCTCCTCATCTATCTACCTTCTATAAAATAAAGTGCAAGAAAAAAGAAGGGAGCTGCTATTTGCACATCCCTCCTTACTCCTTGCACAGCCATTCTTTTCAAAACCATGGCACCCCTCTAGGTAATGTCCAAACTACCCCCTCCCTCTCCCTCTCCCGCACCCACCTCCCACCTCCTCCCGCACCCACCTCCCTCTTCTGCAGATGGATTTCTTCCCCAAAGAGAGGAATCCAAGTCCTTCCTTCTCTGGCGTCAAAGAAAGAAACCCCCGGGTTTCAGGCGCACGGCAATGGTCGCCTTGATGTGGCCGGATTCTCCCGATCCGAGCCCTTGCTCTCTACTGCAATTCAAAGGAACCCCAACCCCTTGGCTTCTCCGGCAACGATGTGAACAATACCGACAGAACCCCGATCCTCTACAACAACCACATCTTCTCTGTTCCCCTCTTTCCTAGCGATGTGCAGAAGTCCAGATCCTCTGCGTCTCCCTATTTCTTCTACAGCAAACAGGACCAAATCACAATCCTCTTTCAACCACCGTGGCCCACCTCTTGCGCAAACGAAGATCAAACCCTCTTCTCTGGCAATTTCAATCCAACAAGTCAGAGACTGCACTAGATCTGGAGATGGATGTGGCCCACCGATCTGCACCAGATCTATGGGAGAGGGAGAGAGAGGGAACGAGGGAGAGGGAGAGGGAGTCGGAGTGGGAGGTGGCGCGCGGGCAGCGCTGGGTTCCGGGCGGAGGTGGGTGAGAGGGAGGGGGTAGTTTGGACATTTCCTAGAGGGGTGCCATGGTTTTGAAAAAAAAAAGGTCGTGCAAGGAGTAAGGAGGGATGTGCAAATAGCAGCTCCCAAAAAGAAAGAAAGCAATTACATGACTGTTAAACAACAGCAAGGGATTGTCTCCACATGATCAATCCACAAACATGTAACTTGGCTCATAAGATGGAGGGTACCAAAATACAGGTCCTTCCAACAAAATATCTTGCTAATTACTCTTCTTTTTTTTTTCCAAATGAACGAGCTAAGGGTTTGAATATATTGACAATTTGAATTGAAATGTGTTTCAGTGACATGCTAATATAAGTTTGGTGTGTGTCAATCTGAAGAAATGGAGTGTTTTAGCCCATGACAATAAAAAATGCTATTAAATCATTTCATTATGAGGAGCCCAAGATATATCCATGCCATTCAGACAGGTACCAAAAGCACTGTTGTTTCCATTTTGATGATATAAAGTGCAATTCTACATAATCTTGCCAAACAGCCACTCAGTTCTGTCAAAAAGAATAGGTTAACAGAAAACCAAAACATGGCAACCAAGTTCACAGTAAGCGCAACTGAAATGACCATTGAGAATTCATATAATCAGCGTTTCTAGTCTAGGAACCCCCTTTCTTGTTGCAAACTGCACCCTCATGCTATTGGTGACTATGTTTTAAACTACCAGACATTTGATGATAAAACTTCCTCGACACTTGAAACTCAGATTCCCTGAGTTCCTTGACCACGGTTTCAATTTTGGATGATATTAATAAAATAGCAGGACAAGTCAAACAGGAAACCCAATAGACAACAAATCTGCAGAACCAGTTCTCAGATGATAGCATTTCACCTACATACATGGATCAGGATCACAGATTTTTCAAGGGACAGAGCCGGCGATTGCTACACTTTTAAAGCTTTACTCTGTGGTTTTTTTTTTTTTTCATTTTATTCATGAAATACTCAGTCCACGAAGATGGGTTTTTATGTATAGAGATTTCGTGGTTGCAACACATCTTCTAAGGCATTATTAACTTCTTGATTCATTAGTCACTACAAATTTGTTTCTTAACACACCAAATTACAAACTCTCAGAGCAATCATGTGATAAATGACCCACAACATGCAGCTACAGTAATGGTCAAATGAGAGGTCTCATTAACAAATAAAATTGGAATACGAACACAAGAGTAACCTTCGCTTCCCAAACCTAATCTCAGTTGGAAAAATAAAACGCAGAAGAAAATCACAAGCTGTGTGTGTGCGTGCATGTTTTTTTTTTTTTTTTTTCCTTCTGAATGATAACAAGATGCAGTTCTTGTATCCTGATAAACAAGAAACGTTATATGTATCAAATGTTTGACAAGTTAAGCCTGAAAAAATCTAACGAGGAACTAAAAAAAACTTGTTTCAAAATAACCAATTCCGCAGATGGGGAAAATGTGACACTGGTAGATGGTGAAACATTTTCCAAAGTGGGGGAAAGGTCATAGAATTGCTCCAAGACAGGAACTGCATGACTAAATAATTACCAAAAAAAAAAAAACAACAACAACTAGAAAAGGATGAAAAACATAGAGAATCTGTTTTGATGATTTTCTCTGATAGAAACAATCGAAATGTGGGATATAAAAGCTTAGTTACCACTCTCCACAATATGAACTACTTCATTGACCACAACATGCACATTTCCTTTCTTTTTTCTTCATTTTTTTTTCTTTTTTGGAGAAAGGTGAGTCATTCATAACATCACTTCATTGATAAATTAACAGCAGATCTACTGATGGGAGTAATTTTTAAAGCAAGTTAAGAAGAGAATTTCCAATATTTGGCATCTTTAACGTTTAGTAAAGAATAGCTAAAACCACATAATAGTTAACATTCAAACATCTAAAAATTCGTGTTCTGAAAGTCTGATAGGATTTCTAGGTCGAAACATTGCTGAGTTTAGATTGTATGTCTTAAAATAATAAACTTTATAATTTTTATAAATTATTAAAAATGATCTTACAATAAAAACATACAAATTATATGATATGATCAAATGTACTTACAATAAAAAAAATAAGACACATATGATATGATCAAGTCTTTTTTCTATTCACAAAAACAGCTATAATTTTTCATATAACATTTTATTACATAAAAAGTCTTCCTATGGCTCTAAGTTCTACCTTCTAACACCTGACCTGCATGTGAAAAAAGAAAGAAAGAAAGACAAATCCCTTTCATCAACCAAAACGTTCCTCCAATATCTTTTGTTGCTCGAAAAAAAATCAGTCATCATGGAAGTCATATATATATTATTTGGGTTCAAAAAGGGTTAGTGGAGTGAAACTTGAGGATGAATAATGGAGGAGACAAAAAGTCAATTATCGCAGTTACTGATCCATGCAGAACTCCGCATTGCTTTGAAAAAGAATCCTAACATTTGAGAGAATCTGTAAGATTCAAATAAAAAAATGAAAGATTCTTGGAAAAAAAATCATAAGTTGTGAGATTTTCATAACAATGACAAACCTCTGAATCTCACCCCCAAAAAAAATGAAAAAAAAAAAAAAAAGATATTGGTTTTCTGCTTCAAATATAGTCCTAATCGCAAATTCCAAAGACTTGAGGAAAAAAAATGAAAGAAAGAAACGCGACAAAACTGGCAACAAATGTCGGGCAGCAAATGCTGATAATACACCATCCCTGGATTTAACAGAAGCATACAGAACACTACCCTCTATCTCCTTCGGTTGTGGAACACGATCCTGATCCTGACACCAATGTCCCCTCTTCATATGCATACATACACAAAGGTCGACAACAAAAAAATGGTGGTGCATACAAACTGGATGCAGCCACTTCAAGTGACAGCTGATCAAGTAAACTTTTTAACTTTTGAAAACCTAAAGTAGAACAGTACATACAGTGAACACAATGCATATACACATATAGCATTAGTATCTTACAGAGCATTAATATCTTACAGATTACATTTGGTACAGATATCCTACCATTGGCTTAAATTAGAAAGCTTAATAAAATCTAATTCATTGTGCCTCACACAACTAAAGTAACTACGGACATTATAAAGAGCACATAGCTCTATTGACGACTGGCGTTAGAACTCATCAAATATTATACTATATAGTACAGCTTCTATCCCTCCAAGTCATGTCAGTAGCACAGACAACCAACAAATCCTGCATTTTCCTAGCCAGGAAGTCCACGTACAGATTGCTTCAATCGCTTTGCAGCATGCACAAAACCCGCTATCACCTGAAACTCATCCAATTGCTTTATACAAGCAAAATATGGAAGATGTCAACTTAAGTAGGCATATTCCAGCATTGGGTTTCCAATGCTTGATCAAAAGCGGACTTCATCTAGTAATTATCTCCGCACTGATAAATAAAATCTATATATGGTCAACAGATGTGTTTCAAAATATCACAAGGGCATCAAAGAAACTCAGAACTATAATCTAATGAAGGGTAGACACATGAGATGGATAAAGACACAAGGCAACTCATGTAAAAAATTAATGAAAAGCAGGAAGTAAACATTTAAACTAAAAGACATGATTAGAAGCAACTACACAACGAACTGGGAAAAAGCGAGTTACAACTGAGAAGATTAAGATTTTATAAGGAGCATAAACACTCAAACAAGACATCAATGACAAAAAAAACCTGAGATTGCCCTAAGTTAGCACTGGGCTTCCAGTATGAACATCGTCACTTTTATTGGCATTGACCTGCTCAGGTGTTATGCAATTAAGTACAAATAATTTACTATATACCTGAGATATGAAATGCCTTTCCACAGCTTCAACCAACTGCTCCTTTGAGGGATGGAAGTTCAACTCATCCTTATCACAGAGTAACAGGGCATAAGTAAAGGAAAAGCAACTGACAACTGCATACAAATAACACCACCAAAGATTGAACAATCTACAATTCAAAAATGAATTCAGTGGGTTAATAAACTCTTTAACCTGAGCATTGATTTGGTGTTTACTTGATTCAGTTGTACAAATCACAATAACTAGATAAAAAAATCACCCCAATGAATGGAACGGCTAAAAGAAAAGCTGATTAACAACACAACTTACAAGTTTAAAATGCCTCCAGTATCGCCTCAAAGCAGCCGTCTCCAATTTCCTCAAATTCACAGTCTGCAGGGCATTAGAATTTTTATTATAAGGTCTCTATTAGATACAATTAACTAAATCAGGAAGAATTAAACATCCAGTATTGACATTCCCAAGTATTTCACTGAAGAAGCAGCCTCAATTGAAGACTTTTAAGTCCAACTGCCAAAAATGCAACTACAATCTCAAGTTCAAATCTGTCATATGCATACTAGGGAAGCTAATTACAATTTATTCACTTCCAACTGTTATGCTAATCATTTCAATTCAATTCGATTCAATTTGAATTTGAAATTTAAAATTCATCCTAAAACTAATGAGATGCAACAGTAACAAGTACAGAAAAAGACAAGATAAAAGACCAAACTTTCCCAATAAAAAAAGTAGGGGGCAAAAGATAAATTAATACCAATCTTCTTTGAGGAGTGTTCCTCGAGCCTAAATCTGATCCGCCAGATGAGAGATCTTCCCAGTCATCATCCTCATCTCCATTTGGTACTTCAATAACGCTAAGTGCATTCCGCTGAATTTTCACCTCAGTGCCATTCGTCAGCACCTGCAAGCTCTACACTTTCAAATCCGAATCCAAATCCCACAAGACTGCAAAAACAAGGCATAATAATCCTACATTTTACCAAGGAATCAGATCATACCAGCCAATGCCATCCTCCAAGCCCGACGGCCTTCTTCACAACTCCTTGCAGCCCAACCAAAACAGATTTAGTCCGATTGTTTCCAGTCACCAAAACCTTAGTACGCCTCGGCAAAACCGCAAGATCTTCTTCTCCATTGTCTTCTCCAAACACTGTCGACAGCACTCTCTGCGAATATCCTGTGGATTCCGACATTCCTCTATCCAAACCAAGAGCATGTGATTTCCACTTCTTCTCCGACTCCTCGGATACTCAATCCGACACTTTCCAATCTCAAATCAGCAAAAAAACTCTAACTAAAATGCAATACTCGGACTCCAAATCAATCAAAACAGAAACGAGAGAGAAATGCAATCCATATCAACTGAAATCCAAACTTCCGCATCCAAAATCCATCATTTATGTCCGATTTGGGCTTCAAATCGAAGGGAAATAGAGAAAAAAAAATCAAGGAAGAGGTAGCATTATCAGATCCTATCGAGAAGGTTACCTGGAAAAGTACCAAAAAGCATCTGCTATTGTCAGAAATAGTCGAAGGTCGTGAATTCGAGTTTGGATGAAGAGAAAGAGGAGAGGATTCGATTTCGATTCCCGGCCATTTCCGGGAAATGATTGAACATCGAAACCCTAGAAAGATGAAATTGAGGGGGTAAAGTAAAAATGCAGTCGAATTTTTTCCAACTCCTACCACTCGAAGGTGAAGCGAAAAAGAGGGAAAATAAAAAAAGTGAAGCAGAGGAGGGAGAGCACTGGCCTCCAAAAACCGTACAGCAGTCAGTAAAGCACGTGCATCTTGGCCGCGTGATAGCAGACGAGAACGATTGCAGGCCGTTGGATCTTCCTTCAGTTGCTCGCTGTTTAGACATCACGTCCGAGGCGGTTTTATTCGCTTCTATCCTATAACGGGAGGACACGTGGGCACCGTCATGCGGGCCCCACGTCGTGGTAGCAAATGAATGCCACGTGACTGTGTTAATGGCGCCTTTATTTCTGGTTTCCCGCCGCTTGTGTGTTGCCGTCTCGTTTCCATGACTCAGTCACGACTCAGCTAGTCAGCGTCTGGTTCCCGGAGAGTGGAGATCTTTGTATGACAAATGGCATATTTGTGGGGCCCATGATCCACCAATAATTATACCGACCCGTAAAAAGAAAAGGGGGTTTTGAACTTTTGATATATCAGTCCCCCTTTAACGTAGGTTTTTTTTTTTCAATTATATAACTGAAATTTAAATAATGCCATCATAATCACTTCCCTTTTACCATATCTTTTAATTATTTTTGCCCCATGCCCTATGATATCTCGGCTACGATGCATGTCACAAAAACTAGTATATCGATGATGTCATGACTCTTTTATGCGGCATTCTAAGAAGGAATTTTTTCGAGTTATAGGTACATTTTTCAAATTATAGGATTTGAGAAATGGCAGGTAAATGTGTATTTTTTTTTTTACAAAGTATCATTTTTTGAATACGTGAAATGGCGAATTTGCTTGTTGGCCATCTAAAAAGTGAATGATAGAGAAATTGATAAATCCCATAATACCTTAGGATATGGCGTAAAAAAAATTTTAAAAGTATTAACCAAAATCCTTACATTATATGAATTTTGGACAATAAATTGAAAAGATTGAATATGTCAAAACCCAAAAGAAAAGGATATCCTTTCGGACCATCCTTTTTATCCCGGAGTCCAAATCGCCTATCGCATATAGTCTAACACATAAAGGGAACTCCATTAAGGAGCTCATATAGGGATAACTTGGATGGTTCACTATGAATCTCATCCCCTCCAATATATCATCATATTAATACACCTTAAATTAAATGCATAATTGAAAAGATGAAAGATACTAACCTATTATTAATTACATTTCCATCACCTGCTGATTAAGTCACAAGATCTTATTTTACCTCAAATTAGAGAAAATATACATCACTACTCGAGAGGACGTGACTCATCTTTAACAACCCCAATTATCTCTTCCATAGGACCCTACAACAAATATCCGGTGTGAAACGGTCTCGCCGTAGTATATAGCTCTTGTATGGAGATCCGGAATCCGTTCTATAATGTCCGTTGGATCTTATGTGGGTGGGTCCCACAAAGATGGGACGTGTCATCTTGTAGATCGAGCCGTAAAATATCCACACCCGCGCACTTGATTCGACGAAAAATCTTCGTCGGTAGAGTGTCAGAGACTTTAAATGAGGTATGACTGTGGGTACGCCAACGGATGGCAGGGTGCATTGATTAGAGGGGCCCACCTTAGCTACAGAAGTAGGGTGTTTTTGCCTCCAGATAGGCCACAGGACCATATTGATAGAAAATGAATTAATGTCCGGACCGCAAAAGGAAGACCTGCTGCGTCACTTATGCAGCAGGTCCTGGGATGGGATTTGTGCTCACCTTGAATTAACCAACCTGTCCTTCTAATGAAGATTCAAATATCATTTATCTAAAGATGCCCTTTTTAAGTAATAAGAAAATTCTGAAGCTAAAAACTCAATACTCTATAATTAAGGACAGATTTGAGAGTATTTTACTTCATTATTCTATATTTTTATCTTGAAACATAGGATTTTTCCCCCTTGCTACTTGTGAATAAAAATATATTCATTTATTAATCAAAGGAATAATAAATTATATTTAGTTTATACTAGGGCTTATTTGGTAACTCTAAATATAAGCTTTTATTTTTTTATTTAGGGCTTATATACATATTAGAGCATTTGGTAAACTTCATATTGATTTTCTGATTTTATAGCTTATTTACAAATTAGAGGCTTTACCTTTATGTATTTCTAGAGCTTTTTTTAGATAGAGTTGAGAGAGGTGGATAATGCAGAATTTATGTATTTGAGATAAAATAACCTCATAAACAATTCCTAAAGGTGGCCATTTTTTATAATTTTATTAAACACCCTAATTGTAAATTCAAACGAATTTAAAAGTTAGAGGTCTAATCTTGAACTTTAATCTAATTAACAATTATTGAATAGATTAGAGTTCCCAAACTACCCCCAATTTTTATAACTTCCTCCATTTTTCCACAGGGGTTTGCTAGGTTGGCCGATTGATGCTTTTAGATTTAAGAGGAGGTGGAGCCACCCCCACCCCCACCCCCCACCCCTGCTAAAATAACTCTCATGTATATGTAAATCATTTTACTATGAAAAATGTCACAAAAATGAACCTTCTACTCATTATATTTAACTAACCATCTGAACAAGAAAAATGATTCCAATATATTGATTGATCAATACTTTTCTTAATGCAATCACTAATAATGCTTTACTACCCTAGTTTTCTTATTAATGGTGGGACAATTGGCCTCGCATCACGCTTCCATTGAACATGAACGTTGCCAATTTGTAACCCATTCTAGCAGCAACAGCGGTACCATACATTAATTGGCGTGACAGCATTCTGTTTGAAGTTATAGAAGTCCAATCTATTTGCCATTCTCAGTGAAAATGACGCGTTAAATTTATTACATCCACGGTACAAGGCTTACGGATACTGTACTCTAGCATACTAATTCGTGCCTATATAACCATTTAACCGACATTGCAATTTAAATATTAATGCATTAAAAAAATTCATAGTTTTTAGTTAGAAAATAAAAGAAAAAAGAGTTCTTAGTACCTAGTTATGTATTCCAAATGCACCAGTGGCGTAGATATAAAATAAGAAAATTAGAGTAGAAAGGGAATGAGAATTGGAGTAGAAACAGAATGATAGAATTTAGATAAAAACAGAGCTTTTGTAAAAAAATTGAAGAAAAATAGAGAATAGATAAGTGATTTTGAATAAAGCAGTTATTTGCATGAGCTAGGAGTGAAGGGACAATATGTAAGATTTTGAAAAAAAGTACTGTAACTTACGTCAAAATTAAAACTGTTAGTTAAAATTGAATTTGACACCATTCTCTTTAATATATTATAATCGTAGTCATGAGCCAACTTTTCTTATTACCATCCAGTTTCTCTTCTCCCTCACTTCATCTCTTCTCTGCCTCTGTCCCTCACCTCCACCATGCCATCTATAGGTTTTTAGCTCCAAAACCAAAGAAGTTAGAACCCTAAGAAAACCCTCTTCTCATAAGCCCTTGCAACCATGGTTTAAAATCTCGGTCTCGGTCGCGGTATCGGTCGGGCCGAAAAACCGATATGATATCGGTATCGGTCGCGGATATCGGTCCATCGCGGTCGTCGCGGTGTGAATTTTTTTTTTAATCCAAAAAAATTCACAAAAATATCCAAAAAATCCAGAATATTAGAAAATACTGGAAAACAATATTTTTTTCCATTAGTAACAATAATAAATCAAAATCTCGGTCACCTTAAGTTATGAGTCCTGTCTGTGAATCAAAATCTCGGTCACCTTAAGTTATGAGTCCTGTCTGTGTCGCAGTTTGCTGTCTTCTCTAGTATTTCATATAATGCAACTATTATTGATGCTCATGATCAATTTATTAGTGTAAAATATAAGAAAATAAAGATAAGATATCTAAGTATCATTTAATACTAACTCAATCATAAAATAAATTGTGAAATCCAAGACCTTGAAGATAAAATATTAAAATCTGAAACATGATAGTGAGATAAATAAATTAAAAAGCACTTAGACATCAAAAGGTTTATGGTTTACATGAAATTAGGGGAGACTAGAGAGAGATTGATGAGCATGACAGCCTAATTCCAAGTGGAGTGTCGCCCAGGCTAGATAACATCATCATCATCATTTATTCGGTATGGATTGTTAAAGAATACATAATAGTTAAAATAAGGGAGTGTAGTGATTTTCTTCTCAATATAAAATGATTTCTTCAAGAAATAGTATTGGAAATGTGCAAGAGAATGAGCTAAGGAGGAGGGGTTGCTCTAAGGAGATGAGTGGAGAGGAAGAATGTGGGGGAAGAATGAGAGAAAAAGTGAAAATTTAGGGGTCTTTTTTCCATTATTTTATATTTGCCGATATTTTGACCGAGATGGACCGATATATCGGCCGATATATCGGTTAAACCGATATTTTCAAAATATCGGCCGAGATGGACCGATATTTTGGCGATATTTTGGTATGCAGTACAGAGACCGATATCTCACCAAAATATCGGACCAGTATGGGCCGATACCGGTTCATATCGGCCGATATTTTGTACCATGCTTGCAACGGAAGCATCACCAGCTTCCTCCACTCAATTATAATTTTTCTTCTTTTTTTTTTTTTTTTTTTTTTTGGGGGGGGGGGGGGGGGTGGGGGGGGGATCTTCGAACTCATCTTCTCACAATTCAGTTCAAGAATTGGACATTATTGAAAACTTCGAACAATATTCAAAGTTGGGCTAATCGTATCATAATCAAGTCGAAGTGTATACAATATTTACTAGCACAATAACCAATAAAACTTGCAACAACATACATAAAATTAATTAAAAAATTCAGACCAGACAGAATCATTCCCAAACACTTACTGATTAAGAACAACATAAACAACGATAATACATACCTCATTTTTTTTGAGAGCTGCTAATGCCACAACCCAAGCTTCTCTTTCTACATCCCTTTTCTCTACACACCCCACTTAAGTAAAAAAAAACTCTCAAAATTTCTCTCTACACACCCCATTGTTCCCAAAAAAACCCAAACCCGTCCACCCTCGTTTTCTAAGTTCACACCCCTTCTTCCCCACTCTCCCTACCATCGCCCTGTCTCCCTGTCTCTCTCTCTCCCTCTCCTTGTCGCTGCCCTCTCTGCCTCTCCCTCCCTCTCTATCCCTCTCCCCCTCCAGCGGTGCTGCTGGAGGGTGTGGTGGTGGCTGGGTTGGGGGGTCGAGCTAGGCATGGGTGAGTGTAGAAAGAAGTTAGGGAGAGAGAGAGACTTTTAATCGAAATCCTTTTGGGTAATTTTGCACATGGGATATCTATCCATTTACTAAGGGAATGTAGTATCCCTCAATTGAAGACACCTGTTTACCTACCATGTAGACACCTGTCCTCCTTCGTGAAGCTGCCACCTCTCTCCCTCCAATAACTTCCACATAACTTTCCTAAGAAAATCTTCCTAAAAAAAATAAGGTCCGGTTAGCATGTGATTCTAATGGGTCCACCACATAATTACAGGTCCACCACATAATAGGTCTTTGGTGGGTCCTTCTTCGGCTCCACGGATCGGATGGGTCATCGGGTGGCCCACCTGGGTCCCAATATCAACGCAAGAAACTTAATGGCCCAAACAATAACTGAAACTTAAAATAAAATAAAAAAAATAAAAACAAATTCTCAATTCTTAACTGAGTCCTAAAACACATCCTCTCCTTCTCTCGAATCAGACATTGGATGGTGGGTCAAACAATGCCCACCTCGCACGGGTCCACCACTTAATGGTTCTCCGGTGGGTCCTCCTTCAGATCCACGGATCGGATGAGTCATCGAGTGGCCCACCTGAGTCCCGGTATCAACACAAGAAACTGAATGGCCCAAACAATGACTGAAACTTAAAAATAAAAAATAAAAAATTCTCACTTCTTAATTGCTTCATAAATACATCATCTCCCTCTCTCTGATTAGACGCCGGGTGGTGAGCCAAACAAGGCTCACCTCGCATGGGTCCACCACCTAATGGGTCGCCGGTGCGTCCTCTTTCGGATCCACGGGTCGGATGGGTCATCCGTTGGCCGACCTGGGTCCCAGTATCAACACAAGAAACTGAATGGCCCAAACAATGACTGAAACTTAAAAAAAAAAAAAATTCTGCTTCCTAAAGCACGTACTCTCCCTCTCTCTGATTAAACGCTGGGTGGTGGGCCAAACAGGGCCCACCTCACACGGGTCCACCACCTAATGGGTCACTGGTGGGTCCTCCTTCGGATCCACAGATCGGATGGATCATCCGGTGGCCCACCTGGGTCCCGGTATCAACGCAAGAAAATCAAGCGGAACAACTGTATGGCCCAAACAATGACTGAAACTTAAATAAATAAATAAAACAAATTCTTACTTCTCAATTGCTTCCTAAAATAAGTTTTCTCCCTATTTCTGATCAGACGCTGGATGGTGGGCCAAACAGGGCCCAACTCGCAGGGGTCCACCACATAATGAGTCTCCGGTGGGTCCTCCTTTAGATCCACAGATCGGATGGGTCATCGGGTGGCCCACCTAGGTCCCGGTATCAACGAAAGAAACTGAATAGACCAAACAATGACTGAAGCTTTAAAAAAAAATTAACGCTTCTTAACTGCTTCCTAAAACACGTGGTCTCCCTCTCTCTGATCAGACGCTGAATGGTGGGCCAAACAGGGCCCACCTCGCAGGAGTCCACCACTTATTAGGTCGTCCATGAGTCCTCATTCGGATCCACGGATCAGATGGGTCATCGGGTAGCCCACTTGGGCCCCGGTATCAATATAAGAAAATGAAGGTGGATCGTGCATAGCACGCGGTGTTACTAGTATTGGTTACAAAAAAAAAAAGGGATGTGGAAAGAAAAGTTTGGGTTGTGGCATTAGCAACTCTCTTTTTTTTTTTATATATATATCGAAGAGTCTGTGGCGTAGAAATGAAGTAAAAGAAGTGGGGTGGAAAGGAATATAATGAAAGTAGGAAGAAGTTGAGTGGTTGAATGTGAAAGTGGGCAGAGAAGGCGAACGATATAACTCCTAATCAAAATCAATAGTTATAGTAAAAATTAGTATTAAAATCCTTAACTTTAATATAGTATAATTGTAAAAGAGTGCAAATTTTAAAATGTGACAATATATTGTATAATATATATTTATAAATAATCCGACACACTGATCAAATTCGGCTACTCAAGCTGAAAATCTGAACTCCAGTGGAATTGTGTGGAGGGCGTCAAGATCTAGGTACATTCTCCTCTCAAATTCAAATAAGCCCCACCTAAATTTCGCTATTGGTCAGATCTAGTGATGCAGGTTCAGGTCTAAACCTAAATTATTCATGCTCAATCTTTCACTTGTAGCTCTAACGATACCCATACATTTCTTTAAAATCTTATATCTCATTCGTTTTATAGAATTGAATTCTTAGGAATTATAAGAAATGCATTTTTGAAAGTGATTAAAATTAAAGAAACAAAGATGAAGATCTATATGGATGATGATAAAATAGTTTCTCATTTTTAATGAAAGTAAATTAAAAAGAGATGGAAAAAAATGAATTAAGAGTAGATTGAAAATAAATACCCGGCCATCAAACTACGAAATCAAATCCCATGCATGATTCTGCATCTCCAGTTTATATCTTCACCACTTGTAAGAACTTGGTCCGAGCGGCACCCTTAATCATGGGGCGTAGTGTATTTCCGCTATCCCGCATTGGAAATATATATCCAAGTCCTGACCCCTGGGCTTATAAGTCATACTCCCTCTTAACTAGGCCTGTCAATTTAGCCCGTTAAAATAGATACCCTGCCCGGCTTAAGCCTGAAAACATAGGGCTTTTAAAAAAACTTGAACCCTGCCAAAAAGGGACTTAGAATGGCTAAAGAATGCCCAACCCGTCCAGGCCCGGCCCAATCCACCCTCAAGGTTATTTTACTAATTTTTATATATTTCAATGGGAACCCTCTAAAAGCTCCCTCCAAAATGTCTCTTCCCTCCATTATTTCTCATGAATTCAATCCCTTCCCATTCCACACCAAAAACCCACACCATGAATTGGCAATGGACTCAATTTGATATTTGGAATGGATCCACTATTGAGTTTAGATTTGAAATTTTTGATAGATTTATCACCCTTCATTTAATACCTATTGTCCAGTATTTAGATCTTTTGAAATTTGATCAAATTGAGATTTGGTCTACCCCTTGTCCTGCCATCATTTTCATCTTTATTAACAGAACTTCACCTATTAAGAAGAAAAAAGACCTATTGATGAAAATGCTAAAGCCTAATCTGAGCCCACACGGGATGAGATTTGATATAGGCCCGCTTAATTTAGGGTCGGGATTGGACAATCCTGGACAAACCCGTCCAATATTCGGGACAGGACTGGACAAGACATGCTCAGGCCTGGCTTGTTCTATGGACAGACCTACTTTTAACTCAAGATGGATGACCACCTGAAAAGTCCTCGCACGCGCATGTGAACTAAACTGGACAGGACTGTGACACTACTCGACTCTTTAGTAATCTTTTGTTACGTTAGAACTCATTTTACCATAATTCCTGAGCAATTCACTTCTATTGAGACTTCAAAATAAATAAAAAGTTTCCTCAGCATTTCGCTTCTATTGAGACTTCAAAATAAATTAAAAAGTATAAAGCTTTCACACTTAAATTTAGAAAACCGCAAGGCATGCATGAACGTGTCTCCACTGCAGCACTACTCCACAATTCTTCATCTCTGTATATAAAAAGGAGCAAAGGAATGCGAAAGAATAAATAAATAAACTACAGCCCCAACTTGCTGGCGCGATCAATCAAGTTATTGATCGAAATCGAAAAGGCATCTTCGAATTCCTGAAGCTCTGAGGTCGAATCTCCATACACCAATCCAGGCATGAGTTCATATACTATATATTTCCTCATCTCCTCCCTCTCCTTCAAACTCACCTTCTTAAGCTTCTCCACAACATCCACCTTCATCCCCCTCACTTCTTCCTTCTCTATGAATACCGAATACCGCCCGTGATCCTCTGGCAAGTGCCACGGGTACTGGTAGTATGCCGTGAACGGGTCGAACAGTACCGGAATGCAACCAGACACCAGCGAATCGAATAACGACTTCCTCGTGGGGCTATCCCCTGGAGGCTGCAGACAGAACTCCGACTCCATGAACAGCTCAATCACAGTCTCCGGCTTCGAACACTCCCCCACTCTGCAGTCGAGGAATCTACAATGTCCGTCGCCGGACATGCACTGTTTTATCAGCACAGACCTTATATTCTCTGCCACCTCAGGCCGCGCCGCCCCTGCAAAGCTCACCAGGTTCTTACGTTCAAATTGCATGATCTTTGATTGCCATGCGGCGATGTCGTCGTCGGAATGCGGGTGGAAGTGGGTCGGGTGAGGAATTCCGACGTCGTTCACGTGCCACGGCTGCCGTTCGATCAAGAGCTTGGTGGGGTTCTGCATCTGATCAAGCTCTAAGAAACCAGTACCCCAAGAGTCCTTGTTCTTCCTTCTGAAGTCCCAAGAGATCTTGCCCAGGACGAAGACGTGGTCTTTGCCAGAATTTCGAGCCCATGAAGGCTGTCCCTCAAGCCATTTGACCATGTCAACGCCCAAAGAGTCCTTGACTTGGTCAGAGACGTTCTTAAAATGCCACCTCAAAACATCTAGTCCCCCAAAGAAAGGGACATAGAAGAGCTTGGCCTGGTCAGCATTAAATACTCTGCAAGGGTGCCTTAAGACCCTGGAGTGGAAGATGGGTTCGAGAGAGTACTGGTGGGTCCGATACCATCCCTTTCCGAGCTTTGAAATGGGTTCGCCCAGGGCGTCGTTGGTGAAATAGTCGCATAAGTGCATCCATGGGAGCAGGCCATTGCACTGGTCGATCAGCTCTTTGTTGAATTTGGGGGGCAATTCATACACAAATATCTCCCTCCCTTTACATGTCGTCTGATTCAGGAGCTTCCTTCTTCGCTCGGGCGTCGTCGAATGAGATCGCAGAGCTTGCATTTGCTCTTCGACTATCTTGACTGCATAAGCAACCTCCGCTTTCAAGATGTCTTTGTCGCTGCTGATGTTGTAGTTGTTGTTGTTGGTCGGGGTGGTGGTGGTGATGTTGATGTTTGTAGTACTAGTGGTGTTGTAATAGCTACGGGATGTGAAGTCTTCGAAGTGAGGCCGGGTTCCTGCAGAGACACAGTAGAGATTGAGCTTTCGCGAGGAGATGCAGACATGGAAGAAGGAAACAGAGAGCAGAGTGGACGAACACCAGACAAGCAGAAGCATAAGGAGGAGAATAGCAGGTGGGATGGGGAGCGTTCGTCGTAGGAGGAGATGAATCAAACCGGTTTCTTTGGGTATCCTATTAGCTGCTACAGCTCTCTTTCTCACGAGGGAGATGGCCATGTTTGGGTCCTACGACTGGCTGCCTTCTCCACCACTTCCATTGCATCTTCATTTTCTTCTTTTCTAGTAGGGGAAGGCCACGTTATGTCTCTCTTTCTCTGCAAACATGGAATCACGTTCTATGGATTGCACGTTAGAGGAGGGCACGTTCCTTTGTTCAGTCTATTTGTATATTCTTTATATGATGATTCGATGAACAAACATTATTAACTTACAAGACTGGGAATTCAGGCGTGCTTAGAGACATGATCAAGAACTTAGGATCAATAAAAGATCAAAAACCCTGCACTACATTTCTAATACGCACTAGACCGTGGATAAACTCCAATGGGTCCAGCCGGATCAGGACCCTATTCAAAATCAGAGTATATACTCATAGAGAATAACGTTAAATATAAAAGATATTAACATGTATTAAGTAAATAAGATATATTTTATTATATATGTGACATATGAATATTATATATAAGGGCCATCTTTTTTAAGCTCAAACTTAGAATAAGATAATCTCACGTGTATGGTGGGGCCCACCTAGGGACCCACATGAGGATGGGGATGAAAGGGATTTCAAAGACTCCCTATGATCCTCCTCTCTGTAAAATATTAGCCCCAACCGTGATTTATATTATCTTCATATTGACCCAAAAGTTTAATGATCAACAGTCAATTTGAATCGATATATAGTCGATTCAACGGTCCAGTAAATTTGGATTTGACCGAAAGTTGGTGGACATGTGCAATTTAAGGGGGTCATGTGTTTGGTCCATTTAAATAGACCAAAGGTGGGCCCCACAAGCATGAGCTTATTAAACTTTTTCCTAAGTTCGAACTTAGGAGAGCCTTACTCTTATATAAATATAAATATATATATAGGGGGACATTTATATGTATCTATCCCTCACTATAGGGTGAGGGAACTTTTCCTTTTTGCACGTGACATTTTTTTTTATGCATATGACCATTATGACTTTTCCTCTTTTTGCACATGAAAATTTTCAATTATGAAAGTGTCTCTCATCCTATGGTGAGGGATTGATGCACATGAATATCTATATATATATATATATATATATGTATATATATTTTAAGTATAACCCTAATTGGAATGGACTTATTTCTGATTATTTGTTAGGCATCAGATTTGATTGAACCAACTTCCAATGCGTTGTGAAATAGATCCTTTCATATAGGGATTTTCTTTGGGAGATCCGGATTCAAATAGGGAAACCCTATTTGGTCCAATCACGGGGAGCCACATGGAAAAAAGAATCTTTTTAGGAGATATAATTTTATTTTAGAGATGAAATAAGACATCTCTTCCCCATACGGCACCCCCGATGGGTTCAAACAGGTATCCCTCTTTCACCAATAAGGTATCCCTCTTTCACTAAACAGGGCATCCATTTCCATTCGGATAATCAGATTACAGGGCGATGGGGGTGAGTTGACATCTCAATACATGCTGTCCCTATCACAATAATTTGTTAGGGGATGCAGAGATGGACCAAGCTCAAAAGAAATCAACGGTTTCTGTTGAGAATAATGTAGAATCTTTATTTTTTGGGAAATTACTTTTGTTGTAAACGGTTTCTGTTAACCTCATTTGGCATTCCGATTAAAGGACTCCCTTGAAATATCAAGTAACCACAGCATAGTTATGCAATTCACAATTCCTCCATATGATGTCTTTGCATATCAGGGTAGCTTCTTTGATCATTGTTATTTTATTAGGTTTTAATTACTTATAGTTAATAATTTAATGAAATAGCAGAATTTCTCAGTCTCCATCTTGTTAAATTATTTTTCATCAAAAAGATGTGTGTGTGATTTCAGAGATTTAAAGTTATTAATTTTGAAGAATTTGCATGAAATCAATTCTCAAATATGTCATTGTGTTATAAGATATGGATCTTGGATGGATGCCCACTTAAGATGAGTTAGGGTTAGATTCAGGGTTTCTATCTTATGAGACCACTTTGCCTATAAATAGGCCTCTCTTCCTTTGTATTTGATAATAATTAAATGAGAAAACTCTTTCTTCTCCCTCTAATCATCTTTTTCTTAGTCTCTCTTTTTCTAACACGTTATCAGCACGAACCTCTAAGAGAAGGAAGAAAACCCACCCTTCTTATCCAAAGAGGAGAGAAATCCTTCCCTGCACGGATTTTCATAGCGAAATCCTTCCCTGCGCGGATTTTCAACACGAAATCCTTCCCAGCTCAGATTTCCATTACGGATTTCCTACGCGGATTCCTTCCTAGCACGGATTTTCATCTTGGATTCCCTGTACGGATTCCTTCCTAGAGTAGATTTCGATCGCGGAATTCTTCCCAGCAAGGATATCAGAAAAGGGTAATATGTTTTCTTCATATACTATAAGTGATATCTAAACCATAGTTCAAATCCAATCTATTAGAATACATAAAATCAATTTATAATGTTTGTTCATAATATTCATAGTGTTTTGATTACTGTTCATCCTCTTCCATGTGTTATTTTATTTTTAATTTATCAATATTCTGAATGGATCACAAAATAGAACCAGAAGTTCTAAAAACTGAACCTGAAGTTCACCAATCTATGGACTAGCAGTCCTAGAAGTTGGAATAATGATATGAACCTGCAGATTCGTATCCATAAAATTATATGGCCATGAAATTAAAAATGATCATTTGACAGAACCTGAAGTTCTACTTCAAACCTGAAGATTTGACGGAACCAGAAGTTCTGATAATTTGATAGAACCTGAATTTCTACTTCAAACCTGAAAATTTGACAGAACCAGAAGTTTTGATAATTTGATAGAACCTGAAGTTCTACTTCAAACCTGAAGATTTGACAGAACCTGAAGTTCTACTTCAAACCTGAAGATTTGACAGAACCAGAAGTTCTGATAATTTGATAGAGCTTGAAGTTCTACTTCAAACTTGAAGATTTGACAAAACCTAAAGTTCTACTTCAAACCTAAAGATTTGACAGAACCAGAAGTTCTGATAATTTGATAAAACCTGAAGTTTTACTTCAAACCTAAAGATTTGACAGAACCTGGAGTTCTACTTCAAACCTGAAGATTTGACAGAACCAGAAGTTCTGATAATTTGATAAAACCTGAAGTTTTACTTCAAACTTGAATATTTGACAGAACCAGAAGTTCAGATAATTTAACAGAACCTGAAGTTCTATTTCAAACATGAAGATTTGACAGAACCTGCAGTTCTAATTTCATGTATTATGAACCTGAAGTTCTTAATCAAGCCTGAAGTTTTGACAGAACCAGTAGTTCTGATTCTCAAAGTTGAGAACTTGATGTTCTAACTTTTTATTTGCCAATTTATTTTGTCTTGTTTAAATTCCTTCCTAAATTAATTCTGATGTTAAGGTTTCATTTTTTTTTCTTTCCCTTTTACTTTATTGATTATCTGCACACGGTTAACTTAATATATATTTTCTATTACAGTTCTTGCATGATGTCAAATTTGGCTAAAATTGACTTTAAGGTACTTAACATGAATGGGGACAACTACTTATCATGGCAATTGGATACTAAAATCTACCTACAATCCAAAAAGTTAGGAGAGACCATAAAGGAAGGTAACAAAATGTCCCCAGAGGAAAGAGCATTAGCCCTCATCTTCCTGCGCCATCACATACATGATGACCTAAAAAATGAATACCTTATCGAGGAAGACCCAGCAGGCCTATAAAAATCCCTGAAGGATAGATATGATCACCAGAAGATGGTCATACTACCAGCTGCCCAGAATGAATGGTTAAACTTGAGGTAACAGGATTATAAAACAGTATCTGAATACAATACTGCCCTATTCAATATTGTTTCCAGATTAAGATTATATGATGAAAAGGTTTCGGAGGAGCAGATGTTGGAGAAAACGTTATCCACTTTTCATGCCTCGAATGTGCTCCTGCAGCAGCAGTTTCGAGAACGACGCTTCTCCAAATATTCAGAACTCATCTCCTGTCTCCTAGTCGCTGAACAGAATAGCATAGTATTGATGAAAAATTATAACTCCAGACCTACTGGATCTTTCGCAGTTTCTGAAGCAAATGCCAGTTGTAGCTCAAACAGAGGCAGAGGAAGGGGGAATGACAGACATAACTCCTCCAGACGAGGTGGTTTTAAAGGTCCCCCTCCAAAATTCAAAAATCACCAGAAATGGCATGCCCCTCAACATAAGAACAACCAGAATCCACTAGCTAAACCTACCCACCGTCCTGATGACACGTGCCATAGATGTGGAAGAAGTGGGCATTGGTCACGCACTTGCGGTGCACCAAAGGAAGTGGCGGAACAATACAAAGCATACAAGGCCTCTGTTCATTTAGCGGAGGCAAATGATTCGGAAGGCTGGAATTGGAATACAATGACACCAGATAGGCCTCCAATTGATATTACAAACTTGGAGGCTTGAGACTTCTTTAAGGATGAGGACAGCCAACCTCTGGACAATGAGGCATTTAACACTCACTTGGCAGCACCCCCTGGCATGGTCTAGAAAACCAATAATTCTTTGAACTTTCACAAACTTGATTTTGTTTTTTTTTTTTTTAGTTAATTTGAAATGCATTTTCTTAGACTTTTTCTTTATGATGGGGATCTTTATTTTTCATTAATGTCTTAATTTATGGTGAATGTTTTAATTATTTCAGTTTTATCATGTGATTGTATAGTTATATTGATTCATTATTTAAGGTATGAATCATGGAACTGAGGACAATCTATTTTTAGTAGATAGTGCCATAACACACCATTATGAAAAATCAGAAATTTTTCTCAGAATTGCTATTCCACAAAAGGTATCCACCATAGTTGGACCTGTGCAAATATTTAAATGCTCCAGAAGAGCCCATACGATGAGACAATATTCCCGCCATTAGGAGGAGATAAGATAGTTCCTAAAAAACGTATTGTTCTCGTAGAACAATTTGTTCCTGAAGAACGGCGAGAACTAACATGGAATATTTTCAGTCTGTCTCATCTAGATCCACGTACTTTACAATGTGAAAATGAAATACGTAAGAAGCGTGGCAGCCCAATAGGTTTAAAGGACTCAGCTCCATGAAAAATGAGAAATGACCAATCATCATCGTATCCTCCCGAAGAGACACGTAACCCTCCTGAAGAGACTCCTCCAGAAGAGGCACGAAACGCTCTTGAAGAGGTTCCTCATGAAGAGGCACATAATGCTCTTGAAGAGGTTATTGTAAAATCCGTTCTCTTTAGAATAATAGAAGTCCCTGATGAGACTTTGGAAGCCCCTGAAGAGGCACCGGTACCGGATAATGAAGATGCCTCTATACTTTACAATTATTCAAGAGAGAGATGGAATAGAAATGATGATGATGATTGGGACACGGAACCATATTCTGTAAATCCCAGAAGGATTTTTTTTGCCTGAAGTAAAGCCAATGAGTATGTACTCAATCCAATTAAGGCACTGCACTAATTTAGGTATATTTTATTATTATGATTGTAGATATTTTAGTTTTGTAAGATATGAAGATTCAAGTTCTCTCTATGATCCTCATAAGGGTCTATCACATATAGGTTATGTGTCTCTTAATGATAATGCCGTCATTTCTTGGTGTTCTACTAAACAGACTTTGATAGCTACTTCCTCCAACAATGCTGAGATTTTGGCTTTTTATGAAGCCAGTAAGGAATATATATGGCTAAAATCTTTAATTCAGCATGTTCGCAGTTCTTGTCATTTACCTTCTATTGCAGGTATCCCGAATATTATCTATGAAGATAATGAAGCGTGCATAAAACAGATTCGAGAAGGCTTCATTAAAGGAGACAAGACTAAGCATATAGCACCAAAGTTCTTCTTCACTCCTGAACTTTAGAAGAACAATGAAATTAAAGTCAAGCAAGTTCTTTCGAGTACCAATCTGGCTGACATGTTTACCAAATCTTTACCAAAAATCAGTACTCAAGAAGTTTGTATATAAGATTGGCACGCTTAAAGTTCATCATCAAACTATGTGAATGGTTGCTATAGTCAGGGGGAGTGGTTTATTAGGGAGCATCCTGAAGTATGCTACCCATAGACATTTGTGCGCTGTACTCTTTTTCCTTCTCTAGGTTTTGTCCCACTGGGTCTTCCTAGTTAAGGTTTTAACGAGGCAGCATTATGTACGTTCAACACCAGTTCAACGATCTTGAAGAATGTTGTACTCTTTTTCCCTTCGCTTTGGTTTTTCCCACTGAGTTTTCCTTAGCAAGGTTTTTAATGAGGCAACTGTCATTGAATGGTGGTCATCTAAGGGGGAATGTTATAAGATATGGATCTTGAGTGGATGCCCACTTAAGATGAGTTAGGGTTAGATTTAGGGTTTCTATCTTATGAGACCACTTTGCCTATAAATAGGCCTCTCTACCTTTGTATTTGATAATAATTAAATGAGATAATAGAAAACTCTTTCTTCTCCCTCTAATCAGCTTTCTCTTAGTCTCTCTTTTTCTAACACATTGTTTATTTTGGACTCTTATTAAATTTATGCCAAAGAGGGATAACTGAAAACATATAGAAATTCAATATTACCGATGAGAGATTCAAATTTTATTATAGTTTAAAGAGTCTTTTTATAAATAAAAAAAAAGAGAGAATTTTACCCGAAAAAGTACCTTAGAGGTCCATTAACCAAGAGAGGTACCTATAGTTTTGATGCAACAGAACCGGTATTCCTGCCAGAATATTCTTTTTTTTTTTTTGGCCATTTTTCAACAAGCGACAACGTCGTTGGTTAATATAAAGAGTTAGTAACGACGTCGTCGTTAATTCGTCAAATATGCATTTTCTCCGACCTTCATCATTTGGTTTTCTGTACCAAAGTGAACCAGAACAGAACTCTCTCCCAACATAGAATATTCCTTATAGAGGTTGTTGATCTCCATTAACGAGGTAGACAAAGCACAATTTAACCTTCTTTCATGCGTTATCCACCATAGAGCTTGAGTTTCATATCTACATTTCGAAAAAAGTTCATTATGGTTTTGATATAGTTTATTCAATTTAATTATCTTTGTTTTATGATTATTATTGGATGGTTAAATCATCAAGGTAATGACCTTTTGAGGAAGGAGGAAAGGAAACAGCCAAAGAAAGGGGGAAAACGATGGGAGAAAGAAAGGAAAAATGGGGGAAATGGGGTTTTAGGCAATTTGTATGGCATATTAAGCGACGACGTCGTCACACGTTTAAATCTTTAATAAAAAAATGGAAGTGGTAACAGAGAATCACTTCCGTGCAATATTGACTAGTGGCATGTTTTTCGGTTAGTTGCCATCTAGAGTCCATTTTTTTGGTAGTTTTCTAAAAAAAAAAAAAAAATCATATAGAAACTCAATATTACAATTCACCATCAGTAATAGGACTTTAAAATTTAAAATTTTGTCAATGAGTTATCCGTGACCCATTTGACATTGTATGAACCCTTCCAAGCCCTTTTCCTCTGCATCAAAATTATTAATGGGTCAGGTTCGGGTGAGAGATCGGGCTTACTGCTATGAGTCTGGGCGATCTGAGCCATCCCTGGTTGATCTGAGTCAGAATGAGGTGAGTCGCACGTGTGAAAAGACACCGTTGTTTTTTCACACGAATACAAAACACTGACCACGCGCCCTCGACTCGAACCTTCTCGATCCAGCCCACTGGAGAAGCTTCTGGACAACCACTGAGAAAAAAAAATAAAAAAGAAGTCTCTGGAACCCGGCAGATTCTCGACAGTTCCCTCCCCACTCTCGCAATAATAAAGAAGCAACTAGAAACTCCATTCTCAATATAAATTCCCCATCTCTGCTCGATTTTTCATCTTGCGTAGCAATAACGATCTGTTCTGATTTGATCTGTGAAGTCTTTTGATCTGCGATCTCAATCCAAAATCTTAATTCTCTACATCTCGTTTTCATAGTTCGATTCGATTTCGCTTTGGTAATGGCGGACGTTCAGATGGGAGAGGCAGAGACCTTTGCATTCCAGGCGGAGATCAACCAGCTTCTCAGCCTCATCATCAATACCTTCTACAGCAATAAGGAGATCTTTCTGCGGGAACTCATCAGCAACTCTTCTGATGTAAGGATCAAGAAGATTTCGATGTAAAGTTGATAGTATTGTTTTTGCGATTTGAGATGATCGGGTTCTTATGATTTTTGTTGTTGTTTGGATTTGTAGGCTTTGGATAAGATCCGATTTGAGAGCCTGACGGATAAGAGCAAGCTGGAAGGGCAGCCGGAGCTGTTCATCAGGATCGTGCCGGATAAGGTGAACAAGACGCTCTCAATCATCGACAGCGGAATTGGAATGACCAAAGCAGGTGAGACAAACTCTAACCACTATTCAATCTTGTTTTATCGAGTGATTTTAATCGAATCCAAAGTAGCTCGGGCGAGTCTCATGGAATGTTCCTCCTGACTCGTTCATACAAAATGTCCGAGTCGATTCGACTCTCAACTGGGCTTGCCCTGACTCGGATTGGTTAGATTGTTCCTGACGTAGACGAATTGTGTTGGACTTACAGGACGCCTCGGTTGACCCGGATCCCGAGTGGCGTCAGCCTGACCTCTGCATAGGGGTGCTAACAGGCCGGGCCAGCCCCATCCCTGGCTCAGATTACTTTGGGCCGGGCCTGGATATAAATCTGAGACCGATCTGGGCCCATTTAGTATTTGGGCCAGCCATATGGAAAGCCCAAACCCAGGCCTGGCCTAGCAGAAATAACGAATGCTAGAAAGCCCATACAACCGATAAAAGCCCAGTTCAGCCTGGCTTGATTGACTAATAGGTGGGCTTGGATCTTAAAGAATCATGATGGGCTAAGATTATTTATATTTGACACTTGTACCACCATTACTACCCTAAAATGTTTGGAGTTGGAAGATTAAAATTTTGAAACAACTACTAATGCTGTTTGAATCTGTTAACTCATATGGCAGACTTGGTGAACAACTTGGGTACAATTGCAAGGTCCGGCACCAAGGAATTCATGGAGGCATTGCAGGCAGGTGCGGACGTGAGCATGATTGGGCAGTTTGGTGTTGGGTTCTACTCAGCTTACCTTGTTGCTGAGAGGGTCATTGTCACCACAAAACACAACGACGACGAACAGTACATCTGGGAGTCACAAGCTGGTGGTTCATTCACAGTCACCAGGGATGTCAATGGAGAGCAGCTCGGTAGGGGCACCAAAATCACCCTCTACCTCAAAGAAGACCAGCTTGAATACTTGGAGGAGAGGAGGATCAAGGATCTTGTAAAGAAGCATTCTGAATTCATCAGTTACCCCATTTACCTCTGGACTGAGAAGACAACTGAGAAGGAGGTCAGCGACGATGAAGACGATGAGCCCAAGAAAGAGGAAGAGGGTGATGTTGAAGACGTGGATGAGGAGAAGGAGACCAAATCCAAGAAGAAGAAGGTGAAGGAGGTTTCCCACGAATGGTCTCTCATCAACAAGCAGAAGCCCATTTGGTTAAGGAAGCCCGAGGAGATCACCAAGGAGGAGTATGCCTCCTTTTACAAGAGCCTCACCAATGACTGGGAAGACCATCTCGCGGTCAAGCACTTCTCTGTGGAGGGTCAGCTTGAATTCAAGGCCATCCTCTTCGTGCCCAAACGTGCTCCATTCGATCTCTTTGACACTAGGAAGAAGATGAACAACATCAAGCTCTATGTTCGCCGAGTCTTCATTATGGACAACTGTGAGGAGCTCATTCCCGAGTACCTTGGGTTCGTGAAGGGCGTGGTCGATTCTGATGACCTGCCCCTCAACATTTCTCGAGAGACGCTTCAGCAGAACAAAATTCTCAAAGTCATCAGGAAGAATCTGGTGAAGAAGTGCATTGAGATGTTCAATGAGATTTCGGAGAACAAAGAGGATTATGCCAAGTTCTACGAGGCGTTTTCGAAGAACCTCAAATTGGGTATCCATGAAGACAGCCAGAATAGGACTAAGCTTGCGGAATTGCTCCGATATCACTCGACAAAGAGTGGGGAAGAGTTGACCAGTTTGAAGGATTATGTAACTAGAATGAAGGAGGGACAGAAGGACATTTACTACATCACTGGAGAAAGCAAGAAAGCTGTTGAGAACTCCCCATTCTTGGAGCGGTTGAAGAGGAAAGGGTATGAGGTTCTCTTCATGGTTGACGCTATTGATGAATATGCTGTGGGCCAATTGAAGGAATATGATGGGAAGAAGCTTGTTTCGGCCACTAAGGAGGGTTTGAAGCTTGAAGAGTCCGAGGAAGAGAAGAAAAAGAAGGAAGAGAAGAAGGCTGCTTTTGAAGGTCTCTGCAAGACCATGAAGGACATATTGGGGGACAAGGTGGAGAAGGTGGTTGTTTCGGACAGGATTGTGGATTCTCCTTGCTGCCTTGTAACTGGAGAGTATGGGTGGACGGCAAATATGGAGAGGATCATGAAGGCACAGGCGTTGAGGGACAGCAGCATGGGCTCTTACATGTCGAGCAAGAAGACTATGGAGATCAACCCCGAGAATGGCATCATGGAGGAATTGAGGAAGAGGGCAGAGGCAGACAAGAATGACAAGTCTGTGAAGGACCTGGTGCTGTTGCTCTTTGATACTGCTCTGTTGACTTCTGGTTTCAGCTTGGACGATCCAAACACATTTGCTGGCAGGATCCATAGAATGTTGAAATTGGGTCTGAGTATTGATGAGGATGAGGCTGCTGTGGATGACACGGAAATGCCTGCCCTGGAGGAGGATGGAAATGAAGAGAGTAAGATGGAGGAAGTTGATTAATCAAAGTCTGGTGATTGTTTCAGATATGGGGTGGCAGAGAGAGAACACTTTTGGCTAGCAAGGCTTATTTCAAAAATGTTAGTAGAGGGGTGAGTGTTGGTACAAAAGAGTCTTATTCTGTGATGCTTCAGTTTGTTTGTGTAGTTGGGTCTTTTGTTTTCTGTGTAGTTGGGTCTTTTCTTTTCTCTATCCTAGTTTTTTCTTTGGCTCTGTGATGTTCCAAAGTTTATAATCTTTATTAAAGACAATATTAAGTAAATGATGGGTTTTGTGTAAACTGTATCTCTGTCAAAGTGGTGTCTTCTAATTGCTTTGAAACGTTTCCAACCTAGCCATTACTTCTAGCTGCTTAAAGCTATTAGTTTCGATGAGGAGGGTAAAATATTGAAATCTTAATGGTAGGCATGCAGATTCACGAGTCTGATGTATTTTGGTAAGCAGTTCTTCATTTTATTCTGGAGTTAAAGCATGAATGCATTACTTTCCTCCATGAAAATATCACGCAGGAAGAATTGTTTGCAGCTGCTAGAGTCTAAAGATGGTACCAGACCGGTCTTCAGTGAATCTGCCCTACAGTAAAATTTAGATGGCTAGAAATGTATGATGTAAACTCCATTTTTCTGGTTGCTTGCTTTTTGGTCGGATTAGGACTTCAGGCATACCACATAGCTGGGCAGGGTGGCATTCCAAGTTTTCAATCAAAGGTACCCTTGGTATACTTTTAAAAGCATCAAAGAGAGGTGGAACTCTGAAGGGGCTTGTGGTTTAGGAAGTACAATTGAGCTACTTTCAAACAACCAGCAAAGGGGGAAGATCATATATTTCATTGAACTTGCACAAGGGACAAACTCACTTATTTTACTTTCTAGAATTGGAGCTGAGAACATTTTGGCTGACAGAGATTTCCAGTTGAAGTTGATTCAAGGCTGAATTATCCAGAAGGGATTCTCGTGCTGACCATCTGACCACAATCGACTATCAAATGGACTATTTGGAAATAAGTTACAGCTGAACAAAGCAGTTCATAATCAACTCCCAAAAATTCCCCCAGTTAAATGGGGCTGTTCACAGTAGCTAGCAAATAAGGTTACATGTTTTCTTCATTGATATGGATTATTAAAAGACACCCTACAGAATGCAAGATCCGATCTGGGAAGTACAGCTTGCCAGTAGATTGCTAACTTTACATGCTCTTAGCTAATACTCTTCCTAATTGAGCGTATTGCATGGACAATCTGGATTCTCTCCATGCATGTCACACGATCAGGTCTCTTGTATCAACTGAGCAGAAGCCAATTCTGATATGAAGTGGATGAAATCTAGTGTGTAATGGCTGCACATCTGAATCATGGACGAATTACACTCCTGAAACTGCTTGGCTTTATTTTCAGATTGTACAGAGCTTGATAAAAAAAAAGAAGTGGTACATGCTAAGAAGCTAAAGGCACAGTGGCCGTCACAGTTCGATGTCTTGGGTCTGTGAGAGTTGTTTTAACACTCTCAAATCCAACTTGTCTCATAGCTCCCTCTAGATCCAGCAAGTAGTATTCATCTAAGAATGGCTCGGTGCTTTTCATCAAAGTAAATAACACAGGGGATAGTTCCTAAAGCACATTACAAATATAGAGCATTATTAGTCAATGGCCTATTAAATCCAAATCCATTTAGACTAAAGAAAGGCAGGATTATGCTGGTTATAAGGAACATTTCTGTATGGAAAATATGAAATCAAGACGAGCACTTGGATGATTGCCACTTCTTTTGACAATTTTTTGCATATATAATACATATCAAACACGTTGTGGCCTTGTTTGGAATTTTGTGAACTGAGTGCCCGTAAATTGTTCACGGGTAAGTGTATTAGATGACCCACTTACCTGGAAACTAAGTTACTGCAAAACTACTCTGCAAGAACCTCAATATTGAGATTTTCCCCATGAACCCTTTTTTTAAAAGCCTAGGTTGCCCTGGTCAAAATGCATGGCACTTGGAGCTCTACCTCACCTAAACCCTATTCTTGGCACTCAGACTGCTCTGCCTCACCTAAATCCTATTCTTTTCTTTTTTTTCCCCTACACTTGACTAATGCTCTCTCTCTCTCTCTCTCTCTCTCTCTCTCTCTCTCTCTCTCTCTCTCTCTCATTGCATATACATTTTGCTTCTGATTTTCATCTATTTGCAATGATTGCTGCTGATTTTTCATTTTGCCTTCTTTACCCAGTCGTCACTCCTGTCCATACAAAATTACTCTTACCTGTAACTGGGTTCCTAAGTGGAGTTATGGGGCAGCTCAGTTTACAAAATTCCAATGAGGACCTTACAGGATTGTGATGTATCTGGAACAGTCCAATACTGTACTTCTGTGTACGTATTTAATCATATGTGACTTTTTAGTGAGATGTGTATGCATATGCATGCATATGCATACATAGCTACGTAGGCTTAACATGTCATGTGGATTAGTTTGAATAAAAACGAGCAATACACTACATGCTAACATCCCCAGCTGAGGCTTAGCTGGTTAGGGACATTGGTGTGTTTATGACGGTGCATGAGTTTGAGTCCTCTATTTAGCGCGCACACAAAAAAAAAAAAAGAAGCTAATAGGTATAAACTCTCTCATGCCTGATTCTTTGCAACACTATCAGATTCTTCAAAATATAACTAGAAGCACTAGAAAAAACATCGGTTTCCAATTGATGAAATATTATTCGGTTATTTTTTTTTAATTTAGAAATCTAAATATGAACAACAAATATCTGTCGTTTGATTGTTTAGACTAACACTTGCAACTTAATCTTCTATCAGTGTTCTATTTTACATTATTTTCATCTATATCGTATAAATTATTTAAATACAAAAGTGAATACCAATTTTATATTTTGGAAAATTTTTAAATCAGACGACTTATATTGGGGTTGGATTTTGATACACCTGCACATACCAGTTGTGCAACTAAGATGCATGGACATATGATTGTTTGTTGTATGAAATCCTAGCAATTTTACCCTAAATTCTTCACACATGACACAGCTATCCAAGTAATCAACAATTACTCTCAAGACTACTAGCGAAGTGAGCGGATAACAATTACTCTTAAGACTACTGACGAAGTAAAGGGATAGAGACTTCACCTGAAGGATCTTAGATTTTGGCTGCACGGGAAAAGAGAGAGAGAGAGAGAGAGAGAGAGAGAGAGAGAGAGAAGTTAATAAACATTCTATTTGCAAGATTTACAAGTAAAAGAGACGATGGAGACAGTATCGCACCGAGTTATCTGTCAAAGCAATTGTTCCTCCAGGACGGAGGAGACGAAAAGCTTCTTTCACCAAGCCAACTATTGCACGTGCAGGACATTCATGAATCTGCAAGATTTATGAGTTACAACAAAAGCCTCTTTCATAGAAATTGTTGTGATGACCTAAAGAAATTAACCATTAAAAAACAAAAACTCAAGTAACCAAAGCTGCTATAATCTAAACCTGACATAATAAAACAAGAGTAGAGATAGAGACAGATGTGGATGCAGCGTACTATCCAATAAATCTGAGAAGATAAGATGTAATAACCCTTTCAGAAATGGACAAAGTAGATTGTATTTTGTATGCATCTATGTGGTATCAGGTATCAGTTCCTGCATTCACATGATATGAAAACCTACCATAATCACATATGCAGGTATAACTAGCTCTGGTTGCCACACGATTGGTTTGTTAAAGTAGATTGATCTTCTGCTTCCTAAAAGCTTCAGCTGTTAGGCAATGGAAGACCAATCTACTTAACAACACCACATGAACAATGCCTCCCTATGGTTCAAACTCAAGACCTGGCGTATCTCAAGTCCAACTAGACAATAAATCCCAAAAGCATAAGTTGTTAGGAAGCGGAAGACCAATCTAATTAATAGGGTTAACATACACAACCCTTTTTTATGCGTCCGTTTATACAATTCACTAAGTTCCAATTAGTAACATCAGAGTTTGGCAATTAAGGAGGCTTGATTTGTTTGGTTCCTAACACTAATGCAACTTTCTAGGTAGCACGACTTGATCCTTTTTTGGGTAAAAAGGATTTTTACTAAATGTTATATAAGGAAAGAGCTATATACAATCAAGTTAACATGTTCTGCACAAAATGGGAACCACCAAGTTTATGGCATTTGCCAAATCTCCTTCAATGTTGAAGGTTTTCTTCCCATTGTATGGATGTTAGAACTGAACACAAAGCGCACACACCTTTGTGCCACTAGCATAAAAAAATCTAACCAATCTTGAGAATGTCATTTACTTATTTTTACTCCAAGTAAACAAACTACCTGACCCATTCCACTCTGTCCTGAAGTTTACAATGAACACTTGTTAAAATTAGCATTAATTTGCAACCGGAACAGAGATCAGGAGATATTTCTGGCTACGCGATCTTTGTAGACCCTGCCACACTTGCTCCTTTGGCAAAAGCAAATGTTCTTATAGATATCTAACACTAATTGAATCTCAAAGGCCATAGTGGAAATTAAACAGCATGGCATGAATGAGAAGCAAATAATCAAGATCTGTTCACAACACTGAACAATATTCTTATTTGAAGTTTTATAAACTAACAGCAGCAAATAATTTCTAGGTATGTGGTTGCCTTCTCAAGTAAAACCTTTAAAGAGGAATAATATAAAGCACCCTGATAAGTTTTTAGAGGAAAAAACATACCGTAAAAGCAAGGGAGACAACATCAAATGAATTGGATGTCAAGCCTGTGTCTTCTCCATTTGCATGGATCCACCTGATTGGATTAGTTCTTGGAGCTTTTCTCTTTTCCTTGTACTGAGCTACTGCAAGAAAGTAAGGTGACAAATCTAGTCCCTGTAATAAGCGAACTGAAAAGATTACTATCTGCAAACATGCTAAAATTGATCAAAAGTAACAACTAATCAACTGGAATGTTTCTGGAGAATTTTAGAGAACCTGAAGCCCTTTCAATTAGAACTATTGAAAGCTGATTCAGAAAATGAAAAAAAAGAAAAGCAAAAAAGAAAAAGAAAAAAAAGACTGCATAGAGCTATTGCTATAATCCTTAAGGTATTTCATACCATTTGTCACTACTAGACATCAACATTACATTCAGAAATAGGGAACCTAACCCAACAAAGGGACATGTCCTTACATGTATATGAGAAATGTAAACCCTATGATTTTGGTTCGTATGTGCATGAGATACAGGTAACTCATATACACAAGTAACACAACTAAAAATGCATACAACTCTGGAATTCTATAAATAATACACAAATGCTTTGGTACAAAAGTAAAAGACAACTCAAGAGGTTTCCTTGGAAATGAGCATATCGAAGAAAAAGAGATGTGTCTGAAATGTGCCAGCACAAATACTTTTTACACATTTTTTCTATTTTAACTATTTGTTACTTTGATTTCTAAGTCAGCACTTGTATTGTAATAAAAGCTGCAGCAATTGAAACTGGTTTGTTGAATTAAAGGAGTAAAATACCTGCTTCTTCTTTTCCTCGAAGTGATTTTTTAAGCCTTTCAAAGTTACAATTCAGGCTATGGTTTAACACATGTTTATGGGAATTCTTGCAATCTCAATTCTTAACCAATTTTTCTAGGAAAACCCTTGTCTACCTGAGTGCATTGTTGATCTAAGTTCTTAGATAAAAGAACACTTCCTATTTTCTGTGCTGCTCGATGTGTTCCTCATATTCTTCAAAGCAGTGATGCTCTTGACTGATTGCCAAGGATATAATAAGAAATTTTAAAATTACAGGATTTTATTCAAGAAAGAGAGACTCAGATAAAATTTTTTTTTGAATTTCTCCTTTTATTTCAGCTGCAAAAAAGAATCCTCAATGAAGGAGATTAGATGAATGATAATCAGAAAAGAATAAATAAAAAACAAATGGAGAAGAATCACTTACAGTGACATTAGCCGAAGGAAACTTGTCAGCAAGTAATCTTGTGCTTACACCAACAGAGCAACCAATATCTAGAATATCTCTAATTCCGGAATCTCCTGAATATTGAAGGTGATGTTGTTCAATTGCTCGAAGCCAATTTCCTCGTACTATTTGACTTGCTTCCTCTAATGAAGAAGCATTAGGAATAGCTCTTCTCATCATAGACATGGTTGCAGCTTCTGCCTCGGCTGCTGCCTGTCAGTTGACTACATATGATTAATTTGACTTCTTTTCTTCACATTTTCCATTCAATTATTATTATTTTAGTAAATATATTGACAGTTATATTAATGCATTCTCAGAAACCTTATCACTATGTGATAGAACAGTCACAAGGAAAAAAAAGCTAAGAAGCCTAACAACTAACATTATTTGCTCAAATGGTATAAGAAAGTCCAGAGGAGAAGACAATTGCAGAGAGTCCCCTTCAAATACAAAAGCATTAAGCTCTCTAAATGAAGATTTGCTTCTAGCAATGACTTTAATTTAGTGAAACTACCCTATCACACTCACTTCAACCGCTTTGGACCAAGAATGTGATGGGAACTGCAGAATGGGTTCAATGTCCCCATCTCCCAACCCCCGAAGTAGTGGGATTAGTGGGACAATCATTGAATCGAGTTAGCTTACTTTGAACTGTTAATGGCTTAAACTTAAAAACAAATCCAGTTATAACTTTATGTTTCTCTCACCTCTAGAGAGCGTTCTTTGAAACCACTATCCACACATCCATAAGGGCTCATAGTCCACAAACAGTGAAGAGAGGATAATTCTCCTTTGTGAGTTAAGACAGATGCACAAAGTTTTCTTTAAAATGGAAATGACAAATGATAACCAGGAGGATTAAATGAGTAGTGACATACCAGCCATGAAAGGTTGCCTTCATCATATGCATGGAATGGATTCAGATAATCTGTTCAAAATGCAATTGCTGGATTAACATTGACTTCTTCGTACAAGAAAAGTTCTATATATACAAATTCTGGTAATGTTACCTCCTCTAGAATCATGATTCATGAGAGTTCTTCAACCATTGAAAAAAATAAAATAAAATTAGTTGAATCTAAAGTTTATTTGATACACTCTAATATGTTAAAGCATCAAATATAAGATGCTTCATAGTTTATATTGATTAAAGAGGAAGCTCCAAGAGTGAAATAACACTGTAATATTTCTTCCTAACAAAAGGCTTCAGGGACATTGAAACAATATGTTGTTCACAAACTGAAATGTAATTTCAATTAGTATACCGTCTTCATTTTCATTTGTTGACAACACAATTATGAAGTTGTCATCTTGGGCAGAATTTCTGAGCTATCCTCTCAATTCTCTTGCCTCATTGTCGTTTAAAATACGCTAGCAAAATCCGCCAACTCTTCAATAAGAATTAAAAAAAAAGTCTCAAACTTTCCACCAAGACCTATAAATGAAAGTATGAAACAGCCAAAATGCTTCACAGCCCTATAATACATTCAGCGAAGTTCAGGTTTTTGCACTAACCCTAGCTCCCCTGTTCAACAGTCATGACTTGTTACGAGGAAAGAACATAAAAGAGAAATTGGGAAAACTGTGAGGCTTACAATCGGGGTATTTTAAGGAGGGATTTTGAATGCTTTCCATTTCCTTGTAAACTTCCGATTCCAGAATCTCTGTCGCCATTTCCCGCCAAGGAATCTTCGTTCGCTCCGCCGTACTAAGGGAATTTAAGAAAAGAAAGAAAAGAAGAGCTTGAAAACCACGAGTGTACAAAAATTCCGCTTGAGATTTAAGGGGATGTTTACCTGATTAGAACCCGTCTTGCTCCGAGCTTCAAGAGAGAAAAGAGAGGTTTGAAGGAAATGAGAGCCCCGACGAGACGAGAGGCCGGGGTTTCTCCAACCCATGAAGGCCGCTCCAGGTGTCCTTCTTCATATTCAAATGCTGACACCGACGCGTTTCCTCTCTCTCCAGTCGACACGTCTGTCATTCGGACAACCACCGTGTTTCTCTTCATTGTTGTTGTTGTTGCTGCTGCTTTTGCTTTTGAAGAAGAAGAAGAAGAAGAAGAAGAATAGAGAGGAGAAATGAGGAGAGTCGTGTGGGGTGCACACAGCAGCGCCATCGGCGTATGTTTGATTTGATTGTGCTGCAGCCTGCAGGCGAAGAGGAGAGACGAGAGCGGACTCGCGCGAAAGAGCTCTTTCCGGAAGGATTCATTCATGCTTGGGATATCAGCCTGTCCAATGCGCATGTCACACGTGGATGGGAGATTATGGGGGTAAAGTAACGGATGGGGCTATTTGTAGCATGCTTGAAATTTGTTTTACTTCGCGAGGGGTAATTGTCCCAGCCATTACACTGGAACCGTGTGATTGGAACTCCATCTGATACGGTTCTAGTAAATGTTTTATCCTCTCGAATTATATATATTGAGAACGGGTACTCACCTGAATGTTAAGGAGAGTCCCTTTTTATCTTAGCTGTCCGGGTTTGGATCAGTCAAACTTTTTTTTTTTTCCTTGTGTGGACTCTTTTCTTATCTTTTTTCTTTCTACTTGAGTGGACTATATTCTTGTATGTACGTGGGCTCTTTCTTCAGTCCCAACTCCTTTTGATGGGGTATTAAAAAAAAAAAAAAAAAAGAATTTTGGGCTCAATTGGATGGTGGGATCCACTCATTTTGAGTTGAAGCTCGAGATTATATAATTTAAGAGAATGGAATTCATCTTAAACGGTATGAATTAACTTTATTTGGGTCTCATGATGGAGTTTTAGAAAAGTATTACACGGTTGCGTGCAATAGAGAGAGGTTCCCGACTCTTTTTAAGGTCGAAAAACTCAGTCACTTAGATTTTAAACTTTGTCGAGTCAGCTTATTTTAATGAAAGACCGAATTAATTAAATATAAGGTAAACTAGACCAAGTCAAATATAAAATTCATGTCTCTTTGGTATCTATGATGTGTTCTCCGTCTTTATCTCGTATCTAGGCACCTCCCTCCTCCTTAGAAACAAGGAGAATCAATACTTGGCACTAGTGTCGATCATGGGTGAGGGACTTTGCCATGGTCAGTGGCGGACCCAGGATTTTTACATACGTGGGGCTAAACTTTTACTTGACTTTGCTAACTTTTTTTCACATTAACAATACGAAAAATGTATTGCATTTAAATAGACACGAAACTTTTTCCATGCTTAGATCTCATGCCCAATTGAAGTGCCTTCTCACACCCTCTTCCAAATTCAAGTGATATTCATCATCATCAAAACAACATAATATTTTCTTTAATCCTAGGTGTTTGGATACCTTGCAACGATAATTTGGGTGAGCACCCATGTGCCCAATTTGGGTTTCCGAAGGGGTTTTATTTGGATTTAAGGAATTTGGTTACCTGCACTTACCTAGTTATAAAAATCATTCCCCATGATTATGGGCTCGTGGCAAAGAAGAAAAATCGCCACATAAATGCAATTCAAGTTATCCAAACATTTGAGTCATAAAGCCTGATTTATGTATGAATTGAAGTTTAAAGTGTGCCCAATGGTGATTTGGTCATCTTGGGACTTATAGATTTGCTTAGATTTGGTGATTTATGGCTTAAAGTTTGAATTAGGATTTAAAGATTTAGAGTTTGAAGTTAAGATTTGAAAAATTAAGGATTCAAATTTAGGTATAGAGTAATTAGGATTATACTATATTTGAAGAGAGAGGAAGATTGTTTTATTTAGGGTTATTTGGTCAGAGAGAGACTAACAACGAGAGAACCCACAACGAGAACTCGATCGGTGTGAAGATTTTAGACTCTTCGTATAAAGAGATCCATGCAAAGAGAATATGGTACTCTCGGTGGGAAGAAGATGTCCAAAGAGAAGATGAGTGTTTTCACCAAGGTTTTGTGACGTGGGGCGAACACAATATTTAGACGTGGGGCAACTATTTGCTAGACATATATGGGAGAAGTTCAGGCCCAATCAAATATCATGCCATTTCAAATTTGACCTGGGGTCACCGGCCCAGGTCATGAAAGGGTAGGTCCGCCCCTGGCCATGGTATGTGTACCGATGCGTGAGTATTTATTAGCCAAAAGAAAGAAAAAAAAAATCCTAAGCATTAACTCCTTTCTCTGCTGGGTTTTATGGCCGCTCAAAATACACATTTGATGATTATGATTTGAGTTTTTATCATCACGTAACATATATTTCAGTTTCAATTTGGAAATTTTACAAATACAATATTTTCCCTTTAATCCAACAAGCACGGAACTAACTTTTCTAATTATCGACGAATCTCAAGACACACCATTTCCTCCAATCACCTCCTTCCTTTGCAAAAGAAGATGAATCCCGCAAGCCAAAACAAAATTGAAAAGAAAAGCATATTCCTTTCTTAATCTCTACTCGATCTCTCAAATTCCCCACGCATCACCTCCTTTTTTTCTTTTTTTTTTCGACTCCCCACCTCCTCTCTCCTCCGCAACGACAACCTTCGACCATGGCACAAGAAGAAAAGAAAGAGTAAGTATCCAAATTCCATACTCCCAATCCCCCTTACTTTCTTTCTTAATTTATCGACTCTCATGTCTATTCTGTTTTGTTTATTATCTGTTAGCCGCTCAAAAGAAACAAATCTCACGGCCCGAACGAGCACAACAACAAGTATCCATGTCACGGCCTTGGATGGGATTGTAAACGTCAATTCCCTATTCACGATGGCTGCGTTTGTGGGTCTCTCGCTGACGACACCCGGGCAACGCAGCCTTGAGAACAGGAACGAATGCGACGCGGGGATCGACGTGGAGAAATGGCTGCTGATGTTGGAGGTGGTGTCGTTCAGCTTCTTCCTGTTCTCGAGCTTGATAGCGCAGGGTCTGAAGCTGGCGCTCAACCTGCTCAACAGCAAGGACGAGGAGGATGCCTTCCGGGCCCACATAAACTCGAAGCTGCTCAAGTATGGGATGATGGGGTCCGCTGTGGGGTCCTTCATGGGCTGCATCTTTCTCATGTTTTCGATTGTTAATGTGGTTCAGATCAGGCTGGGGCTGCTGTCGTGCCGGAGCCAGCATGCGGTTCATGCGGTCGTGGTGCTCTTTGCATTGCTGCTCCCGGCTCTTGTTGGTTACATGTGGACGTGCATTTACGCTTTTAAGAGTTGAGATCTTAGAAAGCAGGACTCCAGGGGAATATGAGGCTCTTCATTGAGCCCAATTAATATAGTTTTAGACTAGGAAAGTAAATGTCACCCTACTCTCGTATGCCTTGGCTAAATTTCACTGTATTATATGCTTAAGAGCAAGGATTGTCGATGGCCAGTTGTTAGCAACCCCCCCTCTCCCCATTTGTCCCCGGTTTCAATCTTTGGATACGCGGTCTCTTTTCATGTATCCATGTTTGTGGGCTCTTTCATGGGTCCTAGCCTTTCTTAGCTATGATGCCGAAAAAATTAAAGAAGGATAAAGTGAGGATTATCATTGACTCAAAAGTCTATGAGGCTTTTCGATTGACCTATATTATTGAAAATGTTTTGATTTTACATAGATTGGGCGAAATTTCACATAGTAATAGTTTATTTTTATTTTTTTTGGTGAGTCACATAGTAATAGTCGAGCACACCGTTTAAGACATCAAGAATAGAGCCTGGAATAAATTTATTCAAAAAGGGCAAAAACATTGGATGGCTAAAATATTTCAGTAGACCTCGACTTCATTAGATGCCAAGAGTCAAGCTTATCTATTGCAGTGGAATAAACTGTTTTGAGGATACCCCAAATTTTACTCCATAACTTGGTTTTCATTGGAGTTATGTACTCAATAGGCTGAACCGATGGTTAGTCGTATGTGGTCGTTGTAGCAAAACTAGGTCGGGCCATTAGGTCTGGCTCAGTCCATTCTAAGCTAGAGTTGGGCATTCAATAGTAAAAAATGGTCCCAAATACCCAAAGGATCAAACTGTAAAAATTCAGGTAAGGCTTCAGATTTGGACCTGTCTCAATTCACAATTCAGATACACATTCAGGTCTACTGAATGGGATCTGAAAAACTCTCTGTGGATTTGGTCCTTCGCATCCATGATTTTTATACCTGAAGACTCGTGTAGAGCATTTTAACTTTGTTACAGGAAACAAGCTCATATCATTTAATTTTGACTGGGCTTTAAAATTTCAGATTCGCCTTTAACCTATATCCAGTTCTGAATCTGTTAAATGAGGTTTAAAATGGCAGACTTCAGTTTGTCCATCTCCAAGGCTTTAGCGCCTGTTTCTTTATTAGAATTTAGAAATTTCTAAATTCTCTGGTATAGTGGAATTCGTGAATCCTCCTTTATACTTAAGCATCAAGAAATTTTAAATAATAATAATAATAATAATAATAATAATAAACAAAGGGGTTAGAACTTCAAGAATTTCAAAGGTCATTTGAGATTTTTTAGGTGGTTGAAATTTTGAAGTTCCGGTGAAGAAACATGGCATGGCATTGTGGCGGAATAATCCCCCCTCATGATGGTGCTCGTGCAACTCAAACCCGTCACTTGGAGTTTCGATACCACTTATAGGATCTTATGCACCTACTGAGCTACCATTTATTCCAAAACCAGTTGGTGATGGAAGAGGAACAACTCAATATTTTATATGGCATTTGACATCGAGCCCATAGGCCTGTTTTTAGAGTAGTTGCAGGGAGTGGCATTCTGGCATGCCTCTGCTTAACCAGAGAGACACAGAAAGATCTGGGTGAACTTAAAGGTGTACAAAATATTAACCCCATCATTTCATCCTAACTCCTTGAGCAAGGACCCTCGAGCTTATTAATGATTTTAATAAGCATTATTTATTTTCTTCCAATTTCAATCCAACGCAAGTAACAATGTAATGAATGTCAAATTTAAGCTTACAGTAATTCACATGATAATGTGTGAGAGGAGTCAATTGACCATAGATAAGTACTAGGACCCCAAAAATAAGCTTAACTGCTGCTTTTATGTATGAATAACTTTTTTACTAAAGTATTTTTGTTCGTAAGTGCGTACATATATAGTTAATCTCCAAGCTACATCTTTAATTTGAAGAATGAGAAATAGAAAATCACACCAAGCAGCAGATATTAGCTAAATTTAACCATTTCTTCTCTACGATCAGGAAAACAGGAGCTCATTATCTTTCGAAATTTGATATGTCACTATATTGATCTTCTATTGATTTGAGCCACAGACTTGAACCAGGCGCTTAAAACCAAGGGTAGATACTTATTGAAGTGGGATTAGTGCCAACTTTGGGGGTTATGGTGGCCGTGGGTAGCCACATCACCTACCTTCACTGTAATGTGGCGGACCATGGTTGATCCACCCATAGTGGGGAAAGCCCCTTCGAAGATCCCGATTCCCAAATTGGGGCTTGTATCACTTCACAAGGATAATGACTCTCATGAGATGTGCTACTGAAAAGGGTGTTGCCTCTTGTGATTGTCCTCATTTGAGAATTTTCCAATATACAATAATTCAGCAAGAGCTATATGTCTAAACCGACATAACCAAATTTGTTTAGCAATTGTGAATTGCACGCCGCAAAGTAAATAAAAGAGAAAAATTAGAGCATGCTATTTGCATCTCCCCTAATCCCTCATTTTCTCCGGGAGAGCTCATGGTTGTTATAATACACTTAAGCCCTGTTTAATTTGAGTTATGGTTAAAATCTTATCAATGATTGAACAGGCTTTTGTGTTAAGTATTGTCGCTCACCAAATACCAATGATGGATTGAGGCTCTCTCCCACCTAACCAAAGATGCTATAACATTTCCTTCCAATTAAACAAGGAAAGTCCTATGGCCATATATGCACTCCCTTACTTGTGCCTTAGCAGATGGGAGTGGAGCCCACCTTTTGATCATCTCCTAATCAGGATTGTGGGGTTTGACACCCATTTAAATGGGCTGTATAGTTTATTTTTTACAGTAAAAACTTGTCAGCAGTTGATAAGGAATTAGGATGATCATGGTAGCCTTTGTCACCATACATAGGCAAGTAAGAGGGAGATTTTAAGATCCCCCTTTCCCATCCCTAGACTAGATGAGGCCCAAGTGGGCCCAACAAGTAGATATAATTTTGAACCCTTAATTTGTTGAATGCTACTTTTCAGTGAAAAACCATATTTATTACCAATTGCAAAATTTTGGGGGGTCAGTTTGAAAGTATAGGGCAATTCCAATCCAGCTGAAAATTTAGGGCCATACTCACCGTCAGATCCGCAATTCTGCCACGTGTACGTTAGATTCGCTACCGTCCAAACTAGAATACTACCAGCTACACATGCAAGCGGGGCCAAGCCAGTGTCTCGTCTCTCGTCGGATCTTCGAGAGGGTTTTTGTTTCGAAATTGGGAGAAGAAGAGGAGAGAAACCTGGAGAGAGAAACAAATGGCGTAGAAGAAAACATTCATTAGCTACTAGCCGAAGATTTCCTTCTATCTCTCTCTCGATCCGAGTGCAGCAACTGATCGTGATCGTGTATTTTGATGGGGTCTCTGTTCGGCAACTGGCCTTCTTACGATCCTCACAATTTCAGTCAGTTACGACCGTCCGATCCATCAAATCCTTCCGTAAGCCTTTCCAATCTCTCCCCTCCATCATCTTCCTTTCTTTTCAATTTTGAATGCTCTTTCTATTTGTTTCTTTAGTGTGTGGATTCAACAGCTCTATGTCATACACCAATAGCAATTTTTTCGTTGCTGTTGTTCTTGTTGTTCTTGTTGTTTTTTTCCATGTGGAGTATGTTTTGGAGATGTTCATGTTTCTATAAAATAAGTAGTTTTCGGAGGAATGCATTTTAAATCTGTTCTGCGCATGGATTAGATGAGCTTCTTTTTTTATTTTTTTTTTGACCTTTGGCTTGAGATTTGAAAGTATTCAAAGAAAGTGTTGGACTTGGGAAGAAGGGCGTGGAAATACCATCAATTTGATGCAAATTGCATCTGTGATTTTGGAAAGTTGTGGGGTTTCTCCTTTTTTTTCTTCGTCCTGTTGTTGTTGTTTTTCATTGAGGATTTTCAGCTTGAGGGAAGTGGGCGTCACGGTTTCATGATCCCAAAATTACTGTGGATTGAAAGATCATCACCCTTCAATTTATGAGTACTGTACTTTTTTTTTTAAGGGGAAAAAAAACTTGCCATCTACTCACCATGTATATTCTTTGTGGGATCACTTCTTGTAACCTGAAGCTCAAGAGAGAATCCTTTCTTGTTATTCTCTCCATGAGATTGTCCATCCACTCGCATTGCATTCCTGAAAGTTTTATGATTATTTTCCATATGGACCAAGATAGGAAAATTTCTACCCACATAACCTGCTTGCTGGTCAAGACTTAAGCGTGCTTGCAACAAATGTTGCATTCAAATAAAGAGATGGCCATTGAAGTTGTATCTTCTTGCACATAAAGCATCATCATCTAGAAATTCACCTGCCTGGATTAATACCTGTCTACGCAACTTAACACTTTGGGTGTGTTTGGGGTGTATGGTTTTGGATAAGGCAATATAGAATAACCCATTGTCCATTTCTATCAGCTTATTTTGGTTGGTGTGTTAGACTTGGTAAAGGATGTATCACCTTTTCTTTGCCTTTAGACCAACTTAGGTAAAATGACTACCAGCCTACGTCCATGAGCATGGGTGCATGTGTTGTAACCCAATACAGGTACAGGGTGTTTGATTCGACTAACTTTGTAATGTAAGCATAATATTTTAAAAATTAGTTAAATCTTTATTTTTAAAGGAAAATGACATATTAAAAATAACGCCAATAAAAGTTATGTAGAGATGTTACTCTAAATAACCAAGTAATGGTTAGTTCAATGTTTTATTTAGATTTCAAAGAAGAAAATTTAAAAATATTTTATCAATTGCAAAACAATGTGTAGAATCTGATATCTCCAAGACGTGTCTGTCATGAGTACATTGCCTATTTCAAAGAATTAATGCAGCTCGGCTACTAGCCATTTCAAGGGTCATTAAGTGCCACATCCAATCATACTCTTTTGCTTGTGGTCCAACAAAAATATCTCTAGGAGAGCTCCAATTGTAACTCTAATATATACAATGGCATGTGTTTCACTGTTCACACATGTTGGAGTCTTGGAGACCCCTCACTACTTGGTATTGGACAGATCCTTGAGTCTTAACTTTGTTTGAGATGCAAGTCCTGTCAGATGAACCACTTACCCCCAAGCTTTATCGTTGACTTGCTACCAGAAAGGTAAGAAAGACTCTTTGATTGCTACCTTGGGGTGTGTAGAGTGGCCATGGAAGATTTGGTCGGATGCACCAATGCTTGGAAGAATAATTGAGTCCGATCTTGTTACAATGCCCCTCTCCTTTTTCTTTTGCTAGTTGGGAAGCTCAATATTAGGAGCTCAATCCTTACTTTGATATCGTGCAATCATGATAAGTGGCCGTGGTTCGCCTCATCGCGAACCACTCCCTCACCTGAGGAATGTTATCAATAAATCTTCCCTACTAAAAAAAGAGGAGGTTATTCTACCAAGCTCGTTGTTGTTGAAGTGACCCTGGAACATGCTTGAATTTGAAAATGGGCATCAAACCAGAGTAGTTCACTGTGAGGCTAGCGTCCCTAGCTGGGGTAGGTGTTTACTGTTCAAGACTTTATGTGTACAAGAAGGCCGTGCAAAACCAGACGGTCGCTCAAATCTACAAATTGAACACCAAAAGCAAGATTTATCTGGAATTTCAGACTTCGAGCCACCACATCAGGGCTTCAAAAAAATTCTAGGAAGGAAAACATTTTGTTCCGCCTATTATTGTATCACTTTAATTCTCCCTTTATATCATTGTAATCCTTTAGATAGGCCTGTAATCAGGACAATGGGCATAATATATTGCGATTAATATCACAAGGATGCTATTCCTTATTCTATGTTCTAGTTTTATATCTAAAATCCTGTGCCCTGGTATCACATTGGCACGTAGACTTCCTCAACTTATTTTGCCATCGTTTGCTGCGTACAGAAGACAGACAATAATAGAGAGAGATGGAATGAAAGAACACAAATGAAAATAGGGAACAGATGTGGGAATGATGGTATCTTAAATTGGAAGAGAATGAATATAAATATATATTGCATGTAGAAGATTTATGTAAGTGGTCCAATGTGGTTGGAATTACAGATAAAAGATTGGAGAGCCATCTCTTGTTAAAAGATAGGTATCCTATGTAGCTTAAATGTGATTGAAGCATTTTGTTATAGTTTCTACCAGTAAGAGAATATGAGAAGCTAAATTTTACGGTTTTGCCGAGTGGGGACATGTGTTGTACTAAGAGCAACTTTTCCCCTGTTTTAGAGTATATCGGTTGGAGAAGGACTATTAATTAGTCATTAGTTGACTGCTGCACTTACAGGAAAGTAGCACAGATTTGTTGTACTTGATTGATGGAGTGCCTAGCTCTATTCAAAGCAAATACATTTTGTAGTGACTGATTCTGAAGTCTAGTTCTACTACTGTCCCTAAGCTTTTCTAATTCTTATCCTTGACACTCCGTCCCCTTTGGCTAAAGATTTGAGGTGCTTATAGTTTTGATTACTCTCTTATGGTACTAGTAGATGTTTGCTTCTGCAATGAGCTTGCAATTCTATTTTTTCAGTCTGTTTTGACAACTCATCAGTGGATTGTCAATGTAAGTTACAACTGCTTCAGATGTGAGAGATGGCAGAATGTTGTGCTGTAATTGGAAAAAGAAAGTAGTAATCGCATGATGTTTTGCTTACTTTCTTGGACGACATGCCCTCGCACTTCCTTTTCCTTTACAGTCTCCCATGACACGATTTATTGGACAGTGAGTTTGAAGTAACAACATGCAAGTGTATGTGATTCTGGGACCTAATTATTTTATATTATTTAATTTCTTTCTCTCTCTCATGTTCACTTTCTTTGGGTGCTATTTGCAATTGGGTTTCTCATTTTTCTAACTGTTTTACTCATATTCTAACATTTTGTTAATGTTTAACCATGATTGCTCCATCAGAATGTCTGACCATCCTTTTCAATGGTCAATCACATCAAATCAACTCCTTGCCTATAAGTAAACTGGACCTAGCTTTCCATTTTACATTGATAGACTTGCTGCATCTGAGAGGGCATTTTTTTTTTTTTTTTTTTTGATAACCCTGTATCTCCCGCCCAGCCCAACCTAGGAGCCTTTGGCCCTGAGCCCGAGGGATACTCGATTATGAGAGGGCAATTTAATGTCATTAATACCATAGCACAACTGGTGGTCACATCCAACTTATGAAATCAGAGTCTAGGTTAGAGAATCTGTTGACCAATTACTTCAATGTTCAAAATCTTAAACATGTAATTGCTCGAAGTGTGCCAGCTGCATTCATTCTACCTGTCTCTGCAACTAAAGAGCGATCTATGTATTATTGAAATTACAAGTAGTCCATTTGTGTAGTTGAATGTCTGTGTACTGAGTTAACAGTATAACAGGATCCAACTTAGTACATACGTATTGTCTCATAGAATGAGCACTGTTGGTTGTTTAGTTGGCAGCCTTCTTTTTTAATAGCAAGTACCACATAATTCCGTTTTCTTTTTCCTCTTCTTTCTTAACTTTTTTTCCATGTTTCATTTTCAGAAAACAACGCCTGCCACCTATCATCCCACTCATAATCGGACTGTTCCACCACCTAATCAAGGTATTGTACTTTTTGTTTATTTCTTATATATTTTACTACTAAATTTGTTTGTTAATGTCCAAAAATACGGTTGTCTCACTTTAAGATGGGGATTTTTTTTTTTGAGGATTTAAATGTTGATAATGTCCTATTACACTTTTTCATTATCTACTACAAGGGGACATGATAGTTATTGTTACATTGTTTCTGTGCTTGTTTGCTTCTATGAAGATCCTTGATAAATTTACTAGAATTTTCTACTTGCAACCATTATTAGCTTCAAGTGTTTTGTAGAAAAAATACGTGGTAATAATTATGTTCATGCACAATATCTAGTCGTGCACTCATAAATAATTATGCTCATGAACAATTATCTAGTGCACACTTGGTAATAATTATGTTCATGGGCAATATCTAGTTGTGCACTCATAAATAATTATGCTCATGAACAATTATCTAGTTATGTTCATACACACCACACACACAGAGACCTGACTTTCATGCTCCTTAGAAAGTTAGGTTGTAGGATGACACTTCTTAAAGTTAACGGTAGAACTCTTTTAAGCTAACCCTAGGTTAGGATAAGGCTAAGATGACGACGACAACCAGCAGTAAATAAGTGATTAGGATATTAGGAGCTCAAGTTGTTTGTGGAGTTAGCACATGCAATGCAAGCTCTACTTTAGTTTCAAGGTCATTTTGTATTTTTGTTGAAAGAACACATGAAAACACACAAGAATGGCACAATAGATAAGGGTGAGAGAAGCTATCAATGAGTATAAGAGAAAAACGGAAATTATTACTGAAAAAATTGAAACTATAGATTTTTACTCTTGCGAAGAATTATTGTGCCATAAATATTGGTAAGTATAATATTATATTAAAAAAAATATATTGGTAAGTATAGAAACGCAGCACTGCCAGTGCAGTCACGGTTCATTGGCATAGGCATATGCCACAATAAGGGGGAAGCTGAGGTCGTTCCCTCACTCTTATGGTTGGTGTTCCACTCCCACGTGGCCTAAATGATTGTCGTGTACATCAACCTCAATGATGAGCCCTGGGTTGGTATAGCCCGAAAACTGTTTTGACATTTAAAACTTTCCTCTTCAAATCCAGATGAGCGCACCATGTTTGCATCTTCTATTTAAATTGACATGGAGAGGCGTACATTAACTTCGAGGATGTGGAGGCTCTCTCTGACATAGCAAGCACAACTTGAGATATAAATGCATGTATCACTTTTGCAAAAAAATTGACCTTGCGGAAGGTATGCTTGATTAAGATATCCGTGATGAGCCAGCCTGTGTTAATCAACATTGTGAGACATCACCTTGCAAGCCGTGTCAGTTGTGCGTTAAGTTTTACTTTTCAAGCTAGTACTTGGGAATGGGAGCTAACTTCTGCTGTGGGCATTTCCCTCAACTTCTTTTTAGAGATGACCTGGATTTGGGCCATACATTAACCCGATGAACTACTCGCAAGATGAAATCTCTTATTTAGAAGGGATTCTACTTTCATGGCATAGTGCCACAGCGGTCATGCATTTGGGGGCATTGACCAACCTGGGAAAAGTAGAGTAAAGAAAAGTGACATGCATACACTGCAATCCTTGAAGCAGGGTTTTGAACTGATTGCACCTGTTTGACTGATTTCTTGAAGCTACTTGACAAATCTAGAAACAACTGTTATGTGGTTCTTTGGCTGTTGCTTTTCAAATGCATTTGCAATTATTATTATTAAGATCATGTGACTGACTTAAATATCCTGGCTAATGATTATTTTCCTCAATTGCAGTAATTTCAACTGAAGCGACTAATATTCTCTTAAGACAGTTTTATCAACGGGCTGATGAGAAGGTTTGAGTATAACATATTTACAAGGTCTTTTCATGCATATGCAATTGTCTATCTTCTCATGGGCTTGCATGTCGTCTACAGTTGAGACCAAAGAGAGCTGCCTCAGAACATTTGATACCAGAGCATGGATGCAAGCAGCCTAGGAGTTCTTTTTCTGATGTCTCCAACTGAGCCTTTCTGCTTAAAAGTTTCTACATGTCATTCATTCTTACCTGTATGTTGATGATGTATTAATATAATTTGTAGCTCCGTGTGCTTGAGATGGATAAGCAGACATGTAGTTTATGTACAAAACCCTAAAATAGAATAAATTAATACATGGCAGGAGCATTCCTATAGCCGTCAGTCAGATTATTTGATGTGGCTTATTAGTTTCGTGGTAAGTTTTCAACGTTGGGCCATTTGGGCATGTTTGATTTTTCATTAAAAAATGTATAGTTCCTTTTTTTTTTTCATTTTCTTTCCTCTAATACATCATTGACTTGGGAAAAATTTTCACAAATTCCGCCGCATATATGACTATTTGACACCTCACCTATTGCTATTAAAAGCCAGAGTTCCTCTTCTATACCTTTTTCACAGCCTAAAATTGCAGGAGAGGCATTGGCCTTGTTCACCCACTTCAAATGAAAAACAAATGGGCTCTTTCGGATTTCTGCTGTCTGAAATTTTCAGTACTGTTTCATCCCTGAAGCCTTACCCATGTATTTATTTGGGTGGGTTTTGTGAGATCTACTTTTGTGCTCAAAGTTGAGCACAAAGTTGAATAAAAGGCATGTTTATAATCTCAATGCTGCATAGAAGACTCCTGGGGTTTTTTTTTTTAGCAACACTTTTCTATGGTTTGATATGTTGCTTTTCGGTGGAGAACAAGGAGAATTTTGAATTGGTTTTCCTTGTATATGTGGAAAACGTTCCCTACCCAAGGAAGGGGAGGGAAGGATCAAAACTGCTTTTTCATGGTGCTGAGCTAATAAAGCCAAAGATATTGAAGTTAAATCTTTATAAATTTGCATGATTTGTGAAAAAAAATCCAAACCTATAGAACCGATTTTGTGCACTTCTATGGGACTCAATTCATGATTCAAACCACTCAATATTTTCATATTAATTGTAAAGATAAGCTTGTTTGATTTCATATTTTAATTCTTCATAAATTTTGAGAAATATGTAAACAATTGGACATATCCAAATAAATATAGAATTGTTGGATGTACTTATTTTCTTGTGAAAATGGTAATTTTGACAAATAAGATAAAGGCTATCGACCCCTTTGCCTTTTTCTGTTAAACAAGGGCACTTGTCAAGTGGGGAATAATCATTGTAGGAACAGGATGTAATAAAGCTCTAAATGCATCGGCTATCCCTTATCAGTAGATAAGACACGTTGAAATCTGCAGGTTGACTAACCATGTACAGTAGTCTTTAATCAGGTTCAATGAAGTAAAATGTACTAAAAACTCATTTCATCAGAACTGAAAGATCCAAGTATTTTCCACATAAAAGCAAAATAGATATATCATTCAAAAAACATTCAAAGCGTGTCCCCAGCCAAACATCTAGTGGACAAAATTAAGCAACTTGTTTAAGGTAGGTTGGAGCTGGTCGGCCCAGAACCAAAACCACCACCGCCACCACCACGCCCAAAGCCTGATCTTCCACCAGGACCCTGCAAATTTCAAAAGCCATAGTTAGAAGGATCAAATGGAATACAGGGCTTCATGAATGAGTTATTTTTACTGATCCATAAGTGTTATTAGCTCACTAGAAGGAAGTGAAGGGCGAACAACCCCACCAAAAAAAAAAAAAAAACCACTGATATAAGAGCAATATAATGAGAGATATAAAAGATAAAAGTGGCTGAATTTCACCCATGGGAGTCCACACGTGGGGTAGTGCATGATTTTCAATCCTCACCCTCCCTCCCTCCTAAATTAAAGGCATTCACCAAAATCCCACATGGATTCCCCTAGGTGAAAATCACCCAATAAATAAGAATGGCTTCAGCAGTTGACCCATAATTAAACAGATCAGAAGCTAAAATAGTTCCATGCAGTCGAAGGCATAAGAGAATTTTACAGCAGGATAAGGAAATATCATGCATATCCTGCAGCATCACTTAAGTTCTATTGATTTACTCACACTAAATAACACTGCTGAATATAAAACAAGAATCTAATAAGAGAAACAAAAGTATCACTGAGTCGTTGCTTATTTATTGTGTTAAATAAAAGTAGAAAATTCAAAATTGGCACAAAACATATGACAAATAACAATACAAGTCACTGTACACACACACACACACACAAAAATCATAATTACAAACCACCTTGTTTTTTATTCAGTTTTCTACATGATAAGGCAAAAACAACAAATCATTCCAAAACCAAAGTAACCACAACATTCTATCCCTCCATCAGCTACATACTAATACTATGTACACAGATTCTTTTTTGATACTTTGTAAATGTAATTCTTAATGTAGTTCCATGATTTACCCTTTTCCTGTGCCAAAACATAATAATACCTAAACTTTCTCCTTTTTTCTTCTAGGGCATTCCATCCCATAAATAATTTATAGGAAAACCCCAAAACTAACCAAGTTAATGAACTCGATCAAATCAAGCATTGCACTAAAGGAACATACAGGATGGAATCAAAGTGTCTGAGATTCTTTTAACAACTCAGCCAGGATTTGTGATGAAGAACAGGCCACAAGTGGTCCCACCCAGTTATTGATTTTTTTATTTATTTGTTTTCTTTTATTTTTCCTAATTATTAGTTAGCATGTTTCTAATTGTTATAGGATAGTTTCCATTATTGGTTTAGATTTGCTTAGGGCCTAAGTTTACTTTTCTTATTTATAATACATTGTAGAGATGGAAATCTCATACTTGATTCTACGCGGAGAGGAGAGGTGCGTCCTTGTGTTTAAGTCTCTGTGCAGATAATTTGAGGTGTATGTGGACACTGGACACTGTGTTTAGGCGCTCCATGCAAGTCCTAACCCTATGGCTGAATCAATTTGATTCCACAAGAATGCAACCTAATAAAATAGTTAAATGTTAAAAGCTAAAAGCTCTGTTAAACTCACAAATTCATGAAATTATGGTGACTTAAAACAAGCTTACTAGTCATTGCGATTCCACCAACTAGGTGAGGCATGTAAAGGAGGCTCATCTAACACAACCACCAGAATTAAAGTTCAAGCCTAAGTGGGTGCACAGCTCAAGGGCTATGGACACAATTCCAACCATTTTTTAGTCAGTGTCTAATTTAAATAACATCAAATGTATATTACATCAACCAGAATCCAGCAAGGTACAGATCACACTCTGGAATGAAAACTAAAATCGGTGAATTTTGCTGTGCCCTTCATGGTTGGCACAGATCCGCCCTACAAACTTTGAAACGACATATTATACACAGCCAACGAAGGTTATCATTCTCTTCTATCTTCAAATGCCTCATTTCAGCACAATAAACCTAGTTAAGCAAACAATGAAGTTTCCAAACGCCCAGGCATCTTTATATAAAAATAGAAAATCTATTCAGGAAGGTTCCATTATTGCAATCTATATGAGAAAGTAACAATCACAGTAGCAGCAGCAACAGCAACAATGGGACAGAATTCACATTACCCTGAATGAAGGTTGGTATTCAGGTGGAGCTCCTCCCTTATCGCCAAACTCACCAGGAGGCCCGCGGGGCCCTCCACGATATCCATCACGGTCCCCACCGCCGAATCTAGGGCGATCCCCTTCAAAGCGTGGCGGGCCTCTAACATTGATTAAAAAACACATTAAGATGATGATGATAAACAAGATATGGTGCAGGTGTAATCACATATGGGGAAGTATGTCTCGTTCATGAAGTACACCCTAACAATCGAATGGGTCCAACTGAATTGCAAATTGGACGATTATGAGCTGGGGAATATAGGGCATCTAATCTAATCATGAAAGAGATGGAGAGATATAATGTAATCATATACCGCGGGCGATCTCCAGGCGGCCCACCCATTGGGCGGCCAGGGGGCCTTGCAGATTTCTTAAGAGTGGCAGGAACGATCTCAGAAGGGAGGTTGAGGTAGGTGCGGAGGAACTCGATCCCATCATTGGTTAGAAACCAATAGTAATGCATCCAGGAGAAGGTCTCGCGCACATACTCCTTGGACTTGAAGCTCTGCATCAGCTTAATCACCTGCAGATTCGGGACGTCGATATCCGGGTGCTTGGCGAGGTTGTAATCCTTCTTTGCATAGCAGACACCCTCTGAGGAATTTCCACAAACACGTAAAAGTCATTACCATTCAAATTTAAAACTGGAAATGAATCAAAAGGCACTGGAGGAAGAAGAACTGACCTTGGAAAAGGTATTTCGAGATCTCTCTGCGGTTCTTTTCTGGGATGATCTGAAGAGAAACAAGTAAGAGATAGAAAGGCAAATAAATATGACAAGGATTTCATAAAAAAGAGATGAATTGGAAGAGCCAAAGAAGAGAACTTCATATGAGAGAAAACGTACCATGATTGCAACGAACAACGAGACAGTCTAACAATCTGCGGCCTCTCGCGCTCTATTTCAGCCTTCTCAGTCGACGACTTCTCTCGCAAAGCGGCTGTAAAACCAAACCCTAGGAAGCGTCTTGAGACTTGAGTGTCTATTTGTTTACGGACAGGGCCCGGCTATGTAATTTGAGCCCATTCAATATTTGGGCCGGGCCAAGGTTTTTGATTGAAAGGCCAGATCCGGCCCAGTCCCAATAAGGAGTGCTCCTGATTTAGTGATAATAAATAGAAATTAAGAAACACGAGATACCCTAGTAGCAATAGCAAGGACGTCTCATCTCACATACTCACACAACATCCAAGTGTAAGGGATTGATCCCTGGTGGATAAGTTGTCTAATCAGAGGTTGTGCCAGTCACCCGTCTAGCGAAAAAAGAAAAAGAAAATTGCGTACAACTCCAAAAAAACCTGGTTTGGCCTGACCCAATTGACTAAATGGGGTGGGTTGGGCCTGGATTTTATGGCCCTTGTCGGGTGTGGACCAGGTATGGGCCTATTTTCTAAAGTCAGCTGAGCTTGGATATGCCTTACCCTGGCCTGATACGGCCCATGCAAACCCCTATTGGACACTGCCTGTTGAATTGCTTCTGCCCCAACACTCATGTAAGTGGGTGTAGGCTGCTGATGCAAATTTTGTTGTTCATCCAACTTTATCTACAACATGAAAGATTGAGAAGTTTGAAGCCCCTGCAAATGGGATCTCACTGATTAGATGACTCGAGTTAAGTATTCGCGACGAAAATATTTGCAAATGGGATTTTCAGCGACGAAAATATTTGCGATACAATCTAAAGTGTCGTAAAAAATAATTTTTTTGCAACATAGAATTAAACCCGTCGCAACAAGTTAAGTATTTGCGGCACACGACTCCATGCGTCGCAAATAGATACTTTCAGCAATGAATATAGTGTGTCGCAAATAAATGCGTCAAAAAATCACTGGCGCCAAATGGCAATAAAATTATTCGCAACCCTAGATACACAATTGCAACACAATAATCTGTCGTAAATAAGTGTCTCTATTTGCGATGCAATCCCCGCGTCACAAATAATTTTTAGTCTGAGCTATGTCGTAGAAAAGTTAAGATTTTTTACAATAGTTTCTTTTTTGCGTCGCACATAATATCTTATACATGACGCTAATGTCTTTGCATCACAGACAATTATTATTAGCGACCTCCATCATATGGTGTCATAAAAATTTTAAGCTAAAAGCTATTTATTTGCCTTCCCCTGGGCTTGATTTCTATCAAAGCATGTGGAGAAGGCCTTTTGAGGGGAAAGAACTCCTTCACTGTAATCTCTTTCACCAAAGCCCAATCAAATCTCAAGCAATTGATAGTGATACTCATTTTAATAAGATCACGCGCATTTAACAAAAAGAACTTCATCAGGTCAAACACATTCTTGTCGCATAGACCAATGTTTTCAATCTGTATCTTCGTAAGATGAATTATCAAACACTTTGGAGGTCTCTGTTTCTCCCAGTAGTCAGTTTCAAAAGGACTTCCCGGTCCAATGGATCCATCCTAATAGTAAACACACAGAATAAGAGCATGATAAAGTTCAGAGTTGCAGATGGTACTATATAAAACAAGCGCTTATGTTTGATGAGTCAAACCTCTAGAGCAAGTTGTTGTAAATTTGGGCAACACCTGAGCAAGAACAGCAGAAAAGAGACCATCTTGACATCACTAAGAGCCAGTCTTATGGATAGCTCCTTCAGATTAGCCAACTGATGGCCAGTAGATAAACTATCTGGCAGCTGCTCTATTGATGTGTACAATAGAAAAGTGAATGAAAAAAAAAAAAGAAAAAGTTAAGAACACTTTAGCTTTAAAGGAACTTGATTTAGTGTTGTATAAAACTGACCTTGAAAATTTCTTTTTAGCAAGTAATAGAAAAGCGCTCAATATGACTCAAATTCATTAAAAGCTTAACAAGATGATCATGCTCTTCCTCTTTCTCTCTTGAGGAATCATCCAAGTCATCCAACAGATGTACTGAATCAGAGAGAGTAACATGTTTCAGACGAGGGGCATCAATCAAAGAAAAGCGTGTCCATTCACTCATTTCTATATCCAGCAAGAAGAGATTCGGCGCACAAATCTGGAAATTGAGCAAATTTGGACAGTCCCTCAAATTCAGGTTCTCAAGGTTGGGACAACCAGAAACCAAAATCTCAAGCTGCCTATTGCTATTTCTAACTCGAATGAGTTTCAGGTTTCGAAGGTTAGTAAGTACTTTAAACTGAGATGGAAAGAGGACAGGACAACCCCATATTCCCAGCTCCTTGAGGGACAGAAAGTAGTACAAATCAGGTGACTAAGTGTTATCCAATCTACCCACATTCCTGAGGATGAGATGCTGGATGTGGAGTTTGTAGGGGAATAATAAGAAGTTGTTGAGATCAAACAGGCACTGCTTGAAGTCGAAAATGGGAAAGCTGCAGCCGTGGACGAGCTCAACAAAAGTTAAAGATTTGGTAGAAGATGGATATAAATTTCTTGGCTTCTTGGTCGGTGTGGTCATAAATTGATCCCTCCATTTTGGTACCATGGGAATCTACTACAGCCGAGTGCGTTACAAAGAAGTCAGTGAAGTCGAGAGTAGGGATAGAGATCCAGGGATATCTCCATCTCTTAGATAGAATTGAGGTTTTTGCTGCTTCTACTAAAGGTAGTAGAGAGAGGATTTTTATGAGGATGTGATCTGAAAGGAGGCTGATATGATCATTTCCTTCTTCTCCTTCTGGCACCCAAGCAGATTTTGCCGCCAGTCCTAATCTTTTCATCCTACAGAAAGATAAAGGGAATGTATATAGGAGCTAAATGAGCGACCTCTTTTAACTGTTTAGAAAAGGAAAAAAGAAGATGAAAAGAAGAGCTGAGGAACGATTTTCTTACATAAATCTCTTGGAAGCATCACTGAAACCAATGCCAAACTTGGAATCGCCCATGGTATTGAGCACTAGAGATAGGATTTTTCACCTGGAAACAAGAAATAGAATTGAACCATTAAAGTGTAGGGTTTTCTGAAAAAAAGAGTTAGGGTTTCAGCTTTTGGTTTCTTCTTCTCTATCTCAGCTTGAAACCGCACCAGGGAGGATTCATTGCATTCCACAATTGAATAGCAGAGTGGACTCAGCGATGATTTACTCAAATCCAAGTTTGGCAAGCATATCAAAATCCGCGGGAAAAAAATGAGGATTTAAATTAGCAGTCATGGTAACCTTGCACATTTTCTACATAAAAGTGCTTCCTAGTGCAAACAATGCCAGATAGAAATTCAGATGCAGACATGGAAAGCTACTTATAACTTATACACTGTAATACACATCACCCCCCACCACTGCACACAAATGTGATAGAATCTAGAGAAATAAATAGATAACATAGTTTAATCAATCTTGGTGTTCATACATAAAAGACATTTTAGAATTTATCTCCATTGCTATACAAGTAACACACACTGACACAAGAGTTGAAGTAACATCATGATCACACTGACTGGAAATTGCCTCTTTATGCAATGTCAAATGACCAAATAATCTCGACACACATCAACATAAGAAACAAACAGGTGACCATTTCATTCTCCATGAACCCACATCCACTACCCAAACCTCATAAACAGAAACACAACACAAATAGAAACAGGTAAAATTAGATAGAAAATAAACCCATTTATAATGGACCAGAAATAAACCCCATTAGAAACCCACCCTGTCAAACACAACAGAAACCCAATCCACCCACTACAGTACAGCACACAGCTTCCACCCTAATCCTAAAATCAAACAAGCAGCAAGGAAATGAACCAAACCGCTTGCAATGATGAGAAGAAATATAAAACTCCAACCTTCCACGAATCTCCAGAGAGGGAGCGATCGGAGAATGACGCATGCCGGGATTCCACCGTAGGGTCCTTGTATAAGTGGACTTCAATAGTTTCTTCTTCACTAATTTTTGACCCGCCAAAGGGGCTGATCGAGACATATCGCCCCCATCTTCCTCCAAACACACGGGAAGGCAACTTGCGCAAGCAAAAAAGGAACCTACATTAGTGGAAAGAAAGCCCACATAAATAAAAAGAGGTGGCATATATAGGATTTGAACCCTGAGCTCTTATATGTGAGGTGAGGTAAGTGGCCGTTCTCAAATTGGGTTAATAGTCAAACTATGAATTGTGAGTTCAAATGAGAATCGGTTAAGCTTTAAATCAGGTAATTAAGTATACTTGTATTATGCTTTTAACGATTAAAGCTTTTGAGATGTATTATCTGGTTGGACTTGACATGGTATTCAAGCCAATACTAAGGCGTGAGTTCAAAGTTCAAACCCCATCACGTGGCATGCACACATTCTTGGATAGGCACGTGTGGGTTGTGAATTTGAATGATGTCCTATTGGAGAGAATTGGTAAGTAGATTTATCTTCCACTTCTCAGCTACTCTGAAGCTTTTTGGATGTGTTAGTTATTCAAACTTGACAGTAATATAGTATGAATCAAAACGTCTGCATGTAGAGGTTGTATGAGAAGATTTTCCTGTAAATAAGGAGACTTTGAGATGTCCAAATCATCAGGTGTATTCAATTGTCTTGTCTCGGTATTATATAAAACTGGGCTCTTTTCCAGTTTTCCAACTAGGAATGTTTTCTTTGCTTGAAATCAACTCAAAAGAAGAGAAGCTGTCTATATAGGCCAAAGCTACTATACAGCAGTGCTGCAGCGCCTGGCATATGCAAGTGGGTGGAGCCCATCTTTAAAAATTCAAATTCATTCATTGGTTCTAACACTCAATATTGTGGGATATATATATATATAAAATATTGTTCAAATCAACAATATGCACACCCTTGGATTAATTAAATCCTGAACACATGATTCAACTTTATTTACTTTTTCTCTCTTTCCTCATGGAAGTAGAAGTTGGGCACGTATTTAAAATCAATAGGTCAATCTAACAGTAGGTCCCATGAAATACACTTTAAAGTTATCCATGCAAAGAACATAATGTTTGTAAAAGATGATGGACGGATTTGATTTCTTAAAAGTGAATCCCACCAACTTCCATATGCCAAGCGCTGCATCATACTAAAATGCAGAGTTGCTTAATGGTAGCTTTGCCGGTCTATATAATGCAGCCATCTTTTCTTCACTTTGTTAGCCTTGAATGTTATTTAAGTGTTGCATAGAAGACATGTTTTACTTTTATTTTTTTCTTCTAGATTTTCTTTTCTTGATGGGATTAGGTGGAGTCTTCTTCAAAGTTCAATGTATTTGACTTAAGATGAAAAACTCCTCCAGGGAATGACAGTAGTTGCCTTTGGCAGGTATTGCTCAGAAGTGTTTTAAAGCATAGCTTGCTGACTTGGGACTTTGAACTCAGAAGGTGGAGTGGAATCCAGTCACTTGATTCAACATTAGAATCCAGTCAAAGTTTTGTTTGATTTGAAATAACAAAAATCTAAATCATAGTGAGCTAGTATAGATATTATTATTAATATTTTGGATCATAGTAATTGAACTAATTAAATATTTATTATTCTGAAATATTGCTAGCTAATTATACATATGGATCTAATCATTATTTTTTTTTTTTTTTAAGTTCATATCATGATTTGTTAAGCTGGACCAATAATTTGATTACTACTTGTTGATAAATAAGATTCTATATGTGTAAATGACTCATCCTTTCAATGTATGGTCAGCTTGGCCGTGTGGGCTGCCCAACCGTGCTGTCATTTGGTGCTGTGCGACAATTGCTTCTGTTTGGCGTTTTCTGCGCGTTGCGTGATCTGCAGGTGCCGTGTCTGCTGTTATCGCCATGTTAATGGTAGTCGTCGTTCTGCTACAGCAGGGGCGTACCTAGGCATAACTATGCGGGTGCGACCGTACCCGTTAAATCAATGTGTGCTTAAAAAAATTCAATAAAAATTAGGATTTTACCCTCAAAATCCATATGAAAATCCTCAGTTTGCTCCCAAACCAAACTACCTATTAGGGCCCGTTTGGTAATTTTACTAAAATAGTCAAGTGAAGTAAAGTAAAGTTAAACATCCCATCAAAAGCACTTTTCCAAAAAATTCCCTCCATCTTTTTCAAAAAAAAGTAAAAAAACAACTACATTTACTCACTAAAAGACAAAAAAACTCCATTTCCCCATACAAAAAGTCAAAATATTCCATCCCAAACAACTAAAAATAAAATACCATCATAACTCACTTATATTTTATGATTCTTTTTATTTCACTTCACTTCACTTTATTTTAAAAATAAATTACCAAACAGGCCCTTAAAGGTTCGCACCCCTCAAACGAAAATCCTGAGTCCGCCAACGGGGTGGTGGTGACTTGGGAAAAGAAGTCATTGGGACGAGAAGAAGAAATGAAAGTAGTAATAAATGACGACTATCAATTTTCTTGCTTTTTCTTAGATATGGTCATGTATTTGTTGATCAAACAAAATTATATAGAGAAGGGTGGAAATGAGTGAGGTTGTTGAACGATTTAGCCTCCAACTCCAAATGAAAAATAAAATGATTCAGCTCATAGTAGACTCAATGAAGACATCGGATTCATGGGATCATGGGCGGAACAAGAGGGGGGCTGGCAGGGGCCATGGCTCCCCCAAAATTTCAGAAAAACCCCTTTTGTTTACAATATTTTTATAAAAATTTAAAAATGGCCCCCAAAAAATATTCTGAAAAGACCCTATATATTTTAAAAACTACATTTACTTTTTATATGTGGCCCTCCCAAAATACTTTTCCTACATAGTTCCCCCCCCCAATGAAGAATTTATGGGTCCGCCCCTGCATGGGATACATGCACTTGACATCGGATTGCATAGTCCTTTGTCGGATGTCAGCGATGATGACTCGAACGTTGTGGATGAATTTTGTTGTGGCCTTTATGATTCCCCTTGACGTGGTATGGGATGGAAGGAAGATTGTCGATCCTCAAGGAGAAAAGGGCCAAAAGGTATTTTTGGTATTTTGAAGAAAATAGATAGAAAATGTCGTCGGAAAACTCTTATTTTGACGGATGTCATGATTTGAAAGGTAAATGATAAATTTAATTCCTGTTTTGAAATGTGAGTTTTTTTTTTTTTTTTTTTTTTTGTTTTTGTTTTTGTTTTTGTTTTTGTTTTTGTTTTTGTTGTGAAATCTACGAAAACCTTAAGCCTTATTTCAAAATTTTCCCAATAAATAATGTTCTAATTCCAAAACAAGATAATGAGAGAGAAAATAGGAGAGGAAATAGCATTACTTGATTCAAAATAAACCGACCATTTAATTTCTTATTAAGGAAACTCTTTGAGAATTTAAAAAGAGAGAAAATAGGAGAAGAAATAAAAGATGTTGGCCGTGAGTCCCTCCTTTTTTGGCCTTTGCTTTGTATTCTGTGGGGCACACCTTTAGGTAAATTCAAGTCTTACACACTCATGTAATTCAAACTAATAAAAATGCTAAACAGGGCCCAAATGTTAAAGTTCCTATTTTTATTTTATTTTTAAATATAGTCATCAGTTTGATGGTGGGACCAAGTCATTAAAATCTCTCATATGGTGATGAAAAATCCAAAGTAATAAAAATGCCAAGTGGGGCCCAAATGTCAAAGGTTTTTCTTTTTTTTTTTTTTTTAAATATAGTCATCGGTTTGATGGTGGGCCCAAGTCATTAAAATCTCTCATTTGTTGATGCAAAATCCGAACTAGAAAAAATGCTAAGTAGGGCCCAAATGTCAAACTTCTTTTTTTAATATAGTCATCACTTTAATGGTGGGCCCAACTCATATTAAAATTTCTCTTTTGTAGGAGATGATGGGGCTTTTTTTTTGACAAAACCATATATGGTTTTATAGAAAGACCTGCCAATGGATCAACAGTATGTATGTATGGCAACACTAAGAAATTATATTAGTGGGACCTTCATTTCATTTCTCTCTCTCCCTTCTCCCCGTCTCTCCCTATCCCTTCCTTTTCCCCTGCTGGTGGCATATCATTGCGATCGCCCGGATGTCCAATCTGCCACCGGCCAGGGACAGGAAAGGAGAGGGAGAGATGGGGAGAAGGGGGAGAGGAGAGGGAGAGAGATGGGGAGGGAGTGGGTGAAGAAGGATCGGTCGGCGCCAATCCAGATCAGAGCCGGAGGTGAGGGTGAAGGTGGGGGAGAAAAGGGGAGGAGAGAGAGAGAGAGAGATGGATTAGCCAATCCAGGCGGGAGCGGTGAACAAAAAAGTAATTTCACAAGGTTTCCAAAGGTTTTACTAAAGGGACCAGCCGGTCCCTTTAGTAACCATTGAGAAGGCAAAAGTAAATAAAAAATAAAAAAAGGAACATTTACTATCCTATTAAATCATGTGCGTCTCCGCCACTAAGGCTCCTGCTAGTTCGGACATTGGTAAGATGCCTGTTTCGATTTTATAAAGTAAACTTGGGCGACGGGCTGGTCTTGGGCCAGCCACTCGAGGTCCGTTTTGGTATTGGGCCAGGCTTGGCCGTGCCTGGATAGACATGGCCTGCCCCATGAACACCCCTACCTAAACGTCGGCTAAACCGAATCCAGGGCCTGGGTCGAAGAGGAGTGGGCATAAAAACAGGAGTCCTCAAACTTACGCTCTTTCTTTTCCTACAACGGACAACCATCTCTCGCGTTCGTCTCTTCCGCGGAATTGCTGGTAAGTCTCCCGCACCGGTTCCCTCTCTCTCCCTCTGCCATCAGTGGAGCCCTCTCGCTCCCTTCCTCCCTCCCTGCCGAGCCCCATACTGCCGTCTACTACTCTGCAACACCTCTGTAAGTCCTCCACTCCCCTTCTTTTTCACCTAATTTACATACCTGCCATAGTTGGAAACCTCATCCCCTTCAATATATATATATATATATATATATATCTTCCCCCAAAAATCACAGGGCAAACACCCCCAAAATCCGTTTTCCACTTTGCAAGATTGAATTTTTTTGAATCTAGGGTTCTTCTCAAATAATCCAGACTTACTCAAACTCCTTTTGATTTTGCCACTAGCTTTCCTATTACAATAAGGTCACTTTAAAGATAGATAACTCGTTCCCCCTCTCTTATATTCTTTTTTTTTTTTTTTTTAATTCTTTCTTTCTTTGATTCCATCTGTAGTTATCTATTTTTATTACTTTCTTTCTTTGATTCCATCAGTAGTGATCTATTTTTATTACTTTATTTCTTTGATTCCATCTGTAGTGATATTTATTACTTTATTTCTTTGATTCCATCTGTAGTGATTTTTTTTTTTTACTTTGTTTCTTTGATTCCATCTGTAGTGAACTATTTTTATTACTTTCTTTCTTTGATTCCATCTGTAGTGATCTATTTTTATTACTTTCTTTCTTTGATTCCATCTGTAGTGATCTATTTGGCACAGTTCCAATTGATTTCAATGGATAAGCGGTTGGAAGATCTTGACGAAGATATTTTGGATTGTATCTCGAATCACTGTAGCCTCCGTGACTGTATCCGAATGGGAGCTGTTTGCAAATCATGGCTCTCGGTTTCTTGGGAGAGAAGACAACCCCGTCAATTGCCATGGCTGATGATGCCTTCTGCAGACTGCCTTTTCAGTTTATCTGATGACACCATCCTGGACGCCATCAAGTTCCCAGAGTTGCACAGCAAGCGCTGCTGCGGATCCTTCAACAACGCCGATGCTCGCGGGTGGTTGATGACTATAGACAACATGAGTCTCGAGATGGGACTCTTCCATCCCTGGCGTAAAATTCAATTGCAACTCCCTCACCACTCTAGTCTTCCACGCAGATATCCTCACGCAGATGATGATCCAGATCTGGCAGTCGTAAAAATACGCGCCGCCGCAATGTCTGATGATGCAAAAGTGCTCGTAGTTATTTACGATTTGAATAGTTTGGCATTTTGCAGAATAGGGGAAAAGGGGTGGACTCAGGTAAGCCCTACAATAGTTTTCCATGATGTTATATATCATAAGGGGCAGTTCTACGCGGTTACTATTGAGGGAAGTGTCGGAATTCTCCGCATCAACACCTCTCCTCCATACCTAAAGATTATAACCGAAAGGGTAATGAACGTTGAGAATCTACGAACTTATTATCCACGAACTTATTTAGTAGCAGACTCTGCAAGTGAGAGGCTCTTGGTTTTCAGGAGGCTTTCTCCTCCCCTCGAAGAAGTTTTATGTCACCCATCCAACTATGATAGTCGCATCACATTGGGTTTTAAGGTTTATGAGCTACTTCTAAAGAAAACTGGAGTGTACAAGAAGAATCTCGTGCAGGTGGAAAGCTTAATTGACAGGCTAATTTTTCTGGGCCAAAATTCCTCTATGCTTTTAATGGAAAGCCAATTTCCAGGTTCTAAAGGGAATTGCATATATTTCACAGACGATTTCATGGAAGCCTCTCATTTTAAATCACCGCTTGGATGTGTAGACTTGGGCGTCTTCAACATGGAGGATAATACTGTCCAGCCACTTTTGATGAACAGATTCCATCCTACCTTCTCCCCACCCATATGGATCATGCCCCCACTGTAATAGAAAGTTGTAATAGAAAGGGTGATGCGGCGATCTATTTTGGGTATGTTTCCAAATCAGTGACATCTTTTACCTTTTATTTATTTAAATGAGTTATTTAAGTATTTATGCCCAATTGCAAACAGTGATTAAGTCTGTTTGGATGTTGTGAGTTTACCTAGTGGTAATTACTGCTTATCATCACTATGGTTGTTCGTATGAACGCTTTTAAGTTTTTTGTGGAGGAGCTTGGGAAGTTAAAAGTGGGAATATTGAGCAAAAAAGTTCTGGATGTCCATTTTCTGTAAAATTTCGTTGATGAATTTCGGAAGCTTCAATTGTTATGAAGCTTTTCATCATTCTAGCAAAAGGAAATCAGTATTGACAAAATATCCTCAATGATGAAATTCTTAGTCATAACTTTGAGCATCTTGCAAATGAAGGGATCTTTCAACCTGTATATAGAACTCTCGAGCATGGTTTAAAAAATCGGCCGATACCGAACCGATATTTTTCCGAGAAATCGGTATTGGCAAAATATCCCCAAAATCTCGGTCAATATTGGCCAAGATGAAGATCATATCGGTAGTACCGATATCTTGGCCGATATTTTCATTGTATGGTTGACAAAAAACCCTATTTTTCTTACTTTTTCCCATCTTCTTCTCTTCTCCTCTCATCTCCTTAAAGTAGCAGCAGCCATCCATACTCCATAGCTCATCTCCATCACTATTTCTTAAAGAAAATATTTTATTTGGTAAGAAAAAATCAACTTAACTCCCTTAATTTTATTATTATGTGTTTTTTATTTTATTTTTTAGATAAAGCATAGAAATGAATGTAAAGATTATTGCGTTTGTCACATGTGTCGTCTTCTTCACTTAGAAGTTAGATCTACACAATTTCTTGCTTGATCTACTCATATATATCATATGATTTTGGGTGTTGGAATTTTTTTTTTTTTTTTTTTAATTTTGAATTTCACAACTTATTTGCTGATTAAGTTAGTATTAAATGATGATTGATTTGTTATCTTTATTTTCTTATAGTTTATACTAATAAATTGATCATGAGCATCAATAATGATTGCATTATATGAAATACTGGAGAAGACAGCGAACTTCGACACAGATAAGACTCATAGCTTAAGGTGACCGATATTTTGATTTATTGTTGTTACTAATGGAAAAAAAAATATATTATTTTCCATCATTTTCTAATATTTTGGATTTTTTGGATATTTTTGTGAATTTTTTTAGATTAAAAAGAAATTTACACCGCGATGGACCGATAACCGCGACCGATACCGATATTATATTGGTTTTTCGGCCCGGCCAATACCCCAAGCCCCATGGCCAGAACCTGGAATATTGATTAGTTTTATAACATTCTCGCCTAGAATATTGATTAGTTTTATATAATTTATGCCCGCTTTATGGCCGGAGGATGAAAAAAAAGTTCAAAGCATTGGAAGTGCGTACTCTCTCCCAATCAAACATAATATAGAACCTTTACTTGTTCAAATCCTACCATATAAATACAACCAATTCATTTTAACATCTCAGTCACAAAGCCTGACGTAATTTAAAACATGTCAACACAAAACATGGATAAACTTAATCATTTGTTTTCAACTTGTCTACGATTTAGAATGTAATAACATCCTGCAATGCAATCTGTTCTCACAAATCCATAACACTATCATTGACATTGAGTGAATAAAAGTGAGATGCATCCTGATTTACTCATTTTTAAAATAATCTCTTAGTGATTGCTAAAATAACACCAAATGATTTACAGGAATGTGGTTTTACATGCCAAGAAAGGAGATGGAGTGGTACGTCAAGAAGCCATCTCTTTGTAAGATGAAATTGGTTGTCACTAATAAAAAGAAAACGCAACTCAATTTAAATTCCATTGTCTACTCAATCACAACTTGGTTTTATCCTCTGAATTTAAGAAAAGCTGATAGTTGAAATGGTCAGTTATCTGATCATAAACTTGGTGAATCATTATAAATTCAACAAGATTCAAGAAAAAAGAGACACGGTTTGAATGAGGTTTGTTATTAAAAAAAAAAAAAATTGTTTTGAACAAGGTTCTCCAAAGATTTATGTCTTTTCTATTCCCTAATGGGGTTTGATATTTATTGTCGAATTTAGTTGAATATAGCATTGTTCTGCTAGCCTCTATCACCATTCAGTAGACTCAGTGCTACAAATCAGCTGTATGCCAGTAGACTCTACAGTTTGCAATTTGGATCCAAAGACCCTCAACGTTCAACACAGTGATACAATGACATGCCTAAAGTTCCACAATTGAGATGTTCTCTACTAGATTAGCTTTTTTAATTTTTACTAAAACGATTTGGCTACCTGTTTCAGAATTCAGGTCAAAGAAGAATGGAAGATAATGTCGTATAATCGCAGGTGTGCAGTTTCTGCTTATACTTTCCTGTCCGTTTTCTTAGTCGCCTTGTCATTAAAGAAGTAGAATGTTGCTGTCAAGTGTCAAGTTTCTTATGCTTTGCCGCTTCCCCAGGATCTCTATGTTGGAGTCAGGTATTTTCCCCGGTTTTTTTTTGTTCACATACCTATAGTATTTATTTTTGCAGAGAACTTGAGAAAGAACAAAGTTAGCTACAAGTCGGATCATGTTGGAATGTTGCATTGTTGAGTTTCATGCATCTTTTTGGGCTCTTTTTTTTCCCTGAAAAGTAGCCAAATCAAATTTTATTTGCAATAATATATGCAAATTCAGGTTTCCATGAAGGAAATGGAGAGAACAGAGAGTTGGTGACTCCATTAGCTTCTGGAATTTCGAGCTAACTCCTTAGAGTGGTCCTTGATCTCGTATGTAGGAAAAAATGCCAAGGTGCAATTGGTTTTAATGTTAAACTCACGCAAAAATTGGCGTTACTCGAATCTTTCTCTACTAAAATAGGGCCATAAAGTATTGACTAGAGAATATGTAAACCTTCTGTTGTTGCCAGAATATCTCCTCTGATTGGGCCCCCACTCATCCGCTTCTCTAAAAAAATTACTAGTAACGAGCAATGGCAGCCACAATCCTGCAGTTTGTTTTCGAGTTGGGTATTAGATCTCGTATGCCTTACATGGCCAAAGAAAATTTGTAATTGACCTTGCGTTCTTGCAGGACAGCAATTGATGGATATTAATGATAGAACATGTGGGTGAATGTTGATGTCTGAGTCAGTACCCTGTTGTTGTTGGTGGTGGTGTTGATGATGAATGAATGCAAGTGTGTATTAGAAAAGCATGCTTAGAGAATTTTAAGCCCCAAAAGAATACAGACCTAAATTATCTGAATACAACCTAACCAAAAGAAGAACAACTCAACATAAACAACCGGCCTAAAAGAAAATAACTCAACATATACAACCAGAGAAACAGAAGAGCAGCTGCAATAGGCGAAGGTCTCTGATACCATTTTTGTCACAAACCCGTCTCACCAGCATGATATTGTCCGCTTTGGGCCTTAGCCTGCACGGTTTTATTTCTGGGCTGACCCGCAAGCGTCCCAAAAGGCCTCATGCTGCAATAGGCGAACGTCCTGACATTTAAGCTCAAGCTCTGGGCAGCTTTTTGGCGATGTGGAATCTTACATCAATCCCAACTGATGAATTGACAGTAGGTGCACATTCATCTAAAGTCATAAGATTCCTTATTTTCCGAATTGCATATTGCATAGAGAGTGATGAGGATGATAGCTTTTGTATCTGATGATGCTTCCTTGTTAGAACCCAAGAAGAGAGCATTCCATAGAGCATACCCATTGAAGACGGAGAAAGCTGGATAGGCCTATTAGCACTTAAAAGGATAATAATCGTCGAAAGAACTTCTGCAGATTGACAATCCAAGAAGAGGTGCTGCATGCTTTCATATTGAACACAAGATGAAGGACATCTAGATGTCAGTTGATCACCAATGGAATGCGCCCACAGGAAAGGAAGCTGTTGGAGACCTTGAAAGCTGAGGAGAATTTCATTGGGAAGGTGAGGGGGGACCCACACTCCATCAACAATAAGAATGGCCTCAGCAGTACACCCATAATTTTTTTTTAATAACAAGACTTAATGATTTTAAGGCGAAAACATGGACGGCAGGATTCGAACCTGCGTGGGCAGAGCCCACATGATTTCCAGTCATACCCGATAAGAACCACTCCGTCCACCTGTTAGCAGTGCATCCATAATCAAACAGTTCAGAAGCTAAAGTAGTTACATGCAGTATAGGCATAGGAGAATTTTACAACAGGATGAGAAAATATCCTGCAGCATCACTTAAGTTCTTTTGATTTACTCACACTAAGTAACACTGCTGAATATAAAACAAGAATCCAATCAGAGAAGCAAAAGTATCACTGCATCGTTGCCAATTTATTATGTTAAATAGAAGTAGAAAATTCAAAACTGGCACAAAAAAATATGACAAATAACAATACAAGTCAATGTACAAAACAAAACCAAAAATCATAATTATGAACCAGCTCATTTTTAATTAAGCTTTCTTCTAACTAAACCACAAGTCTTTCCAAAACCAAAGTAACCATAGCATTCTCTCCCTCCATCAACTACATACTAGTACTATGTACACAGATTCTTTTTTGATACTTTGTAAATGTAATTGTTAATGTAGTTTCATGATTTACCCTTTAATTTCCCGTGCCAAAAAATAACACCACCTGAACTTCCTCCATTTTTCTTCTAGGGCATTATTCCATCCCTAGAAGAAATTTATTGGAAAACCCCAAAACTAACCAAGTTAATGAACTCAATCAAATCAAAAGGAACATACATAAAAGCTCTATTTAACCCAGAAATTCATGAAACTATGGTAAAATAAACTCACTAGTCGTTGTGATTTCACCAACTAGGTGAGGCCATATAAAGGAGTCTCATCTAAGACAACCACATCAATTAAAGTTCAAGACTCTGGTGCACAGCTCGAGGGCCAGGGGGACAATTCCAGCCATTTTTAGTCAGTTGTGCATATGTGTAATTAAAATAAGATGAAAAGTATATTACAAAATACGGGCCCTCATTGGCCTTGAGGCCCTTGACTGGATCCAATTGTGCAAAAATATCTCATACCAATTATCATCAAATCAAATCTCGGTGAACTTATGGTTGGCACAGATACAGAGAGGCCATATATTATACACATTGGCAAGGATAGGTATCATTTCCTTCTATCTTCGGAAAATACCTCATTTCAACACAACAAACCTAGTTACCAGCAAACAATGAAGTTTCCAAGTGCCAAAATTCACATTCCTGGGCATCTTTATGTAAAAATAGAAGATCTATATGAAAAAGGAACAGTGACAGTAGTAGCAGCAACAACAATGGGAAAGGTTCACATTACCCTGAATGTAGGTTGGTATTCATGAGGAGCTCCTCCCTTATCGCCAAACTCACCTGGAGGCCCGCGCGGCCCTCCACGATATCCATCATGGTCCCCAGCGTATCTCGGGCGATCCCCTTCAAAGCAGGGCGGGCCTTTAAGATTGATTAACACACATTAAGATGATGATGATAGTCGAGATATGGTGCAGGTGTAATCACATTGGGGTACTATTGTACTAGTGTGAACCATACACGAAAGCAAGTCTCATTCATGAAGTAGATCGAATGGTCCAAATGAATTGCAAAATAGACAATTAAGAGCTGGGGAATTTAAAGTATCTAATCTAATCTTGAAAGCAATGGAGAGATGTAATGTAATCATATACCGCGGGCGATCACCTGGCGGCCAGGGAGGTTCAGGTAGGTGCTGAGGAACTCGATTTCATCATTGGTGACTGCCCGAGATTAGAGGTGATATACCTGGGGTTCAAACCTCAGACAGCCGGATAAGAATTGACACTGCCGTTCTTATGACTTGAAGCTTTTACTCGAGGTAACATGAGTATTTAGATTTTAGAGTTGAAGACAACAATACTTTATCTGTGTGGTCAAACTCATCCAAACATATTAGGGTTGAAAATCTAACTTCACTTTAGTCTATTTTTGTTTATCCAAATAAAAAGAATTTTCTCATATTGATAATGCATCTAGTTAATTTTGTTTGTTGCTTATAGCTGTTGTGTTTTGTTCAATAAAATCATCCTCTTTAGGAAAAGAAAAAGTGCTACTAGAATATGAGCATTTCTTCTCCAAACTTGAGTTGGGCTGTGGGGGCCAGATGGGCCCCACACGTTTTTGCCCATAAACTTGAACCACTGCCTAGTAGATATGGTCAACCCTAATCCATTGATTTGCTCAAGCGTTTAACATAATCTGAGAGCTATTTCTCGGCCTTTCATAGTGAAAGAAGCCATATATATAAATATATATATATATATATATATTTATCTTGGGTACAACGATCCCGAGGCATAGAAAAATCCACAAATGAGATTTGCCCAAAAACCATCAAGGCCAGTGATATCTCTCTCTCTCTCTCTCTCTCTCTCTCTCTCTCTCTTTCCCCGATCTTGCATTTGCCAAATCCAAATCTTTCAATAAGATAGAGTGGTCAAAGGTGTATCATCTTCCAAAAATTTAATATGTTTGGGTTTTTTGGACATGATGTGACATATTGATCCCTACATTTGAAATGCAATATTTATTTCATTATAATTCCAAATTTCAGCCACCTAAAAAGTCTCAAAATGACCTTTTGAAATTCCTAAAATTCCAATCTCTATGCCTTTGGTTTGATTTTCAAATTCTCCACTAAGAGAAGGGATTTTGAATTCGACTTGAAGAGGACCACTTTTGGAGAATTTGAATTTCCTCCGTACATGAATTTTTGGATTTCTAATAAAGAAATAGACGCATAGTACCAGGGTTCTAAGTTTATGCATTCACCTTTCACTTACAATTTCAGACAGCCAGATTTGAGCCATGAGAGGCATATCTCTCAGCTAAACATAACCATATTTCTATAAATAGTCTAGTAAAAGTCTATTAGGCTTGTGACTCTAGGCCTAATCTAGCCTGCTGAGGGTTTTGAACTTAAAAGTGGGGTTCATGTCCTAATCCAGATGAGTCTCTAGCCTCACTTTGACCGCATACATTTTGCACATTCAAAATGTTAGGTAGAAAGAGAGAGAGATATTAAAACTTGAAATTTAATGCAGACAGATACGTACCCCAGTCCCCCACTGTGGCCATGGTAATAAATAATATAATAATAACCAATTGTACCAATGAGACACTTGAATACTCGAAATTCATATTCAGTGAATGAATGGAAATGAATACATGTTTCTCCCATTAGGCCACATTACTTGTCTGCATTACTCACTACCCCAGATGGAGTTGAGATGGAGAGCATGAGGCCGGCACAGAAGATTCTTCCTATTCCTTTTATTTTATTCTAGACATGAAACCAGAACTTCATAATCTCTTGAGAATCACATATATTTTGTGCATCTCCAGTATTCTCTCTCTAGTATAATTTTTTGACTGCTGAAACAAAGAGTACCATGTAAATTTAAAATAGTATTTAAAGTCTCAATTTTGATGAACTTTAGACTGGCTTAAAAACATGGAGTTTATATATGATAATTACTTAAAATGCAATATAACCCTTTTCTAATGGTTATTTTGGGCATTATTGGATATCCAGTCACCCAATTCTAAGCCCTGACCCAAATTCTTCCTGCTTAAATCCTTGAGCGCGGCCACTAAATTGTGAGAAATGAGAGGGAGAAGGAGAAAGTATCTTTTTTTTTCTTTCTTTTTTTGAGAAATCAGCTATTTTCCTGAATGAATATTCACCATTGATTTTCACCTTGAGATTACATTTCTCCACTTAGTAGATAACCACCATTTTCTCTTTATAATCAAAACCACTTATGGCACAACTGTACCTTGATTGAGGCCAGCCATTGTCTTTAAACTTGAATACAATAATGCAGTCTATTTTCCAGTAATATATACATGCCCCTTTGTTCTAAATATGTCAAAAATGTAGGTTTAGTCCAAAATACCAAAGTACATGGGGCACTCTACAAAACGTCCAAAGTACAAGTAGGTATTGTGCTTTTTTCCCTTCTAAATATGTCCAAATGTGTTGCCTTTTGAAGCATTAAAAAGCCAATACTTGCTTTGACATGCAGATGTGTTTTTTCTTAACTGGTATAAGGTTTTACATGCAGGTGTTTGATCAAGTTACAATTGAATTCCACCACGGTGGTTATTTTACAGACCCACCAAACAGTGTATACATTGGGAGTGTGGTACATGAAGTCAGAGAATTTGATATTGACAAAGCATCATTTTTTGAATTCAGGGATTATATGATAGAATTAGGGTACCCAGGGAACAATTCAATGTATTTTAAGGTGCCATGATTGGATTTTGATGATGGTCTGAGGCGGATTGAATCAGACAGGGATGTATTTATTATATTAGAACATTATAAAGGACAGTCAGGTCTTGTCTAATTATATTGAGAAGGGACATGAACCTTTGATGGTGGTGTCACCTAAGGGGAAGATCTTGATGCAAAATATTCACATCGACGGTCCCTTGAAACAGTTACCTGCAGCAGAAGCAACATCAGCTAGTAGGAAACTTCACTGTGAGGAGGACTATGCTGCTGATGTTGAGGATGAAACTTCTGGTGATGAAGTCAGTGATGATGACCCTAATGTTCATCAACATCCTCATGACCCTAATGTTCATCAGCATCCTGATGAAAGCAATGATGATGATGGCCAAAATCAGTCAAGTGTTGGTCATGATGATAGTGAGGTTGAAAGTGAAGAGAATCCTATAGATCCTGAGGAGCCACCAGAGTTACATGAGGATATTGAGAAGCCAGAAGATGAGAATATCTTCAGAGGATCTTCTGAAAATGTGGAAGAGGTGCATAAAGGAAAACAACAAGTACCAGTTGACAAGAATTGGGTTACAAATGATGAGCATGGGGATGATCTTCACTCATTGTGCAGCTCATCTGATGAGAACAACATGTCTAAATGGCCTGAGTTTAATGAACTGACTGATATGGAGAATCCTGAACTGAAGTTGGGTATGATATTTTCAAGTCCACAAGTGTTCAGATAAACACTTGTTGAATGGACTGTAAGGCAAGGCTATGACATTAAATATCTGAAAAATGAGAACAAGAGAATCACGGTTGTTTGTAAATATGATTGTGGGTTTAGGATTCATGCATCACCTATGCAGGGTGAGAAGACATTTCAGATTAAGACATTCAATCCCAAACATGCATGTGGTATGAGGTTTGAGAATCACTTAGTAACTTCCAGCTATATAGCTGCTAAATACCAGCAGAGGATGAGTGACAATCCGAAATGGTCAATTCCTGCAATGCAAAAGGAGCTGAGAAGAAAATTAAAGGTGAATTTGTCGAAGGATAAGTTGCATAGAGCCAAGAGGAAGGCATCGGATAACATCTCTGGAGATATCAGAATCCAATACACTAGATTGAGGGACTATTGTGTCACTGTCCAAAAGTACAATCCCAACACAAGTATATTTGTGGTGACACAAAAACCTCACATGGATAGAATTCCAAATTTTCAGAGATTGTACGTCTGCTATGAGGCACAAAAGGTAGGGTTCCTTAGTGGATGTAGACCCATAATTGGCCTAGACGGGTGCTTCCTCAAAGGTAGTTATGGTGGACAAGTGTTGGCTCCAGTGGGTAGAGATGGGAATGATAATATGTTCCCAATTACAATGGCTGTTATAGAGGCTGAAAATTTGGACTCATGGACTTGGTTTTTGAAATCATTAATTGATGACATTGGAAATGAGGGTGACATGGGCTGGATTTTTTTGTCTGATAGATAGAAAGGGCTTGACGCAGCATTTGAGATAGTAGTTCCTACTGCTGAAATCAGGCATTGTCTGAGACATATGTATGATAACTTCAAAAAATTGCTTAAAGGCAAATTATTGAAAGATGTTATGTGGGCTGCAGCATCATGTGGATCACCTAGAGAGTTTGATAGTCATATGCAGAGGGTGAAAGAGATGAACCAGGCTGCATATAATTGACTGATATCTGTTAATCCAAACAGGTGGGCCAGATCTCATTTTTCTACAAGGGTCAAATGTGATGCATTAACAAACAACCTCTGTGAGTCTTTCAATAATTACATACTTGAAGCTAGGAAGAAACCAATTGTTGGTTTGCTTGAGTGTGTCAAGAGGAAACTTATGACCATAACTCAAGTGAAGTTGAAAGGAATGACCAAATATGATGGGACGGTCTGTCCTGCGATTTTGGAGAAGTTAGAAAAAAACAAGAATGACAGCAGACATTGTTTTCTCAATTGGTCAGGCAGAGGTGAGTCTAAGGTGGACTGTTTTACCAAAACTTATGTTGTGAACATTGAGAGTAGAACATGTTTATGCAGAATGTGGGATCTGACTGGGATACCTTGTAAGCATGTCATAGCATGTATATACATGAATCAAGGAAGGCCTGAAGATTATATTCATGAATGCTATAGCAAAGAGATGTATTTGAAGGCATATAGTAGTATGATACACGCAGTACCTGGCATGCATGATTGGATAGAAAGTGGAATGGAACCAGTTGCTCCTCCATTGTATAGAAGACCTGCAGGTATGCCAAAGAAGTTGAGGAGGAGGGAAGCAGATGAGGTACATAGTTCCAGTAGAGTTTCCAGAAGAAATAGAATAATGACTTGTGCTATATGCTTGAAAACAGGCCATAATGCGAGGTCTTGCAAGGGACCAATGCATCCAAATTCAAGACTACTTCGTTCTGCATCACAGCCCATGGCAGCTTCCTAACCAGCATCACAGCCCATGCCACCTTCTCAGCCAGGTTCTCAGCCCATGCCACATTCTCAGCCAGCATCACAACCCATGCCAGCACATAGGGTACAGTATTTTCACCCATGTTTTATACTTTTTCTTCCAACTAGATTATATGCATGCATTTACTCACTATTGTATTGAAAATTTTGATTGATCAGGGGAGAGTTAGACAATCTTCTTCTCAGTCGTTGCCAGCTTCACAGCCACTTTCATCAGCAAGTAATACCGGTGGTGGAGGAAAATTACAAGCAGTGAGGTCTGCATCAACACCCAGAGGTAGAGGGAGGATTGGAGCAGGAAAAGGCAGCACAATTTGATGATGTTATGTTGATTCTTTTTTAAAACTTTGTCTGAATGATGTTGTAAGATTTTATGTTGGTCTGTTTTAAAAAACTTTTGTCATGATGATGTTGTAAATTTGATTATGGAGCGGTATAGATGATCGTTTGGGGAGATGATGGTGTTTTAAGAAAACTTGATGTAGTTTGTCAATGACTTTTTACCCAAAACTGTTTGGATGATGATGACTATTTGGAGCAGCATAACTGACCTATTTATTATTTGGATTGGAGTATTGAATGATGCTGTCTGTTTGGAGTAGCATAGATTACCATTTTTTATTGTTTAGATTGACTGTAATGATGATGATGATGGATTGGAGTAGCATAGATGACCCTTTTATATTGTTTGGATTGAGTGTTTGGATAAGGATGATTTTCTTATTGCAGGTTGATTAAATTCAGAGCAAGATAAATAGTGAACAAAGCATGCATGGACAAGCAAATTTCACCAACCCATTTTCATTAAAATATTTCAACTGATACATATGATCAGGATAATTCCAACCCATCTACAGGAAACCAAGGCAAGCCACAACTAGGTAGCACATGAACAAAAAAAACACAATTCCAGCCCAAGTCCACAGCAATATACGTAGATAACATTTTTCCCTTCGACAAGCTGTCTCCAGTTCCCTCTCCAACACATCAATCTTATCCAATAGCTTCTGTACTTGATCAGTTTTTGCATCAACCCATTTAAAAAATCCACACGCTGGCTGGATCTGAAAATTTTTTGAAACAAAATAACATTAATACTAGCATGGTTGACCATACATCAAAAAGAATAATCAGATAGTTGACAGCATAACCCCATATAGAGCACAGCCAAGAAACCTCCTCCCCATGTTGCGCTGTGTTCGAGAAGTTCTCAAAGCAGCCCTATGCCCGCAGTGACAATAACGAATTTCACCATCAAGTTAAGAGTATTGGCCACGAGAACAATGGGAACAGGATTTTTGAGAGTTTTGAGAGGAAGCCATGGCTGGAAAGAAAAAAATTGACTAGGAACGTGTCTGGTGCATTTCTAGTGTTTTATAGGCTGGTTCAGGGGCAAATAGGTCTTTTTAGGGGAGTTATTTGGCGCCACTATCCACCAAACATATTTTATACGACCTACGCTGTTAATACTAACAGAATCCGTCCATTTTGCATGTCAACTAAACTATAGGTATGTTTAGTCCAAAATACCAAAGTTCAGGGGGCACTCTGCAAAACGCCCAAAGTCTATGTAGGTATAGTGCTTTTTCCCCTTTTTATTTTCATAAAAAAAAAAAATTCATTTTCCGTGACACCTGATTGGACCTAGCAGGGAATCCGGATCCAATTTTTACTGACCTGGTGGTCCACAGACAGACAGCTGTGCTGGAAGTGCCGTGGAGCACTCGAACTCTTTTTCCTTATAAATAGAGGTGCTTCTTCGCCCATCAAAAGGCCCTCTTTCCTTGCTCGCGCCCTCCCTCCTCTGTGCCCTAAAAAGCCCTCTTTAACCTGCTCGCGTCCTCCCTCCTCTGAGCCCTAAAAATGCCCTCCTGTGCCCCTAAAAATGCCCTCATTCGTTGCTTGCCTCCCTCTGGATCTGAGGCGGAGACAACATCGTCCATCTCTCCCCTCCCCTTCCCTTTCTTTCTACCGGTCCTCTTCCCTCATCAACCCACAACCCAACCCAAGATGACAGATCCGATGATCGAATCTCATTATTGCATCGCGGTCTGGATCCACTAACACGAATACCTGCCACGTCAGGCCACATGATGATCCGCTATTATGCGCCCTTCGGTACCGTTCCTTCCGTATGCGCTCTTAATCATAGTACCTTAATGATAATTAGTTTACTTCTAATTAGTTTTAAGGTAGTTTTATGTTTAATTCTTTTTCATGTGATAGTAGCCCTATAAATATGTTACCGAACTCTATTTCTTTTCGTAGAAGCTTCATGTGGGCTTAGGGTTTTGGAGTCTTGCGCTGCTGGTTAGTCTCTTTTCTTTTTGCTTCTTCTCGTCGTCATGCGAATGTTTAGGGTTTGTGAATTGATATTGGTAGTTTTCCTTTACTCTGCAACTGACTGATGTTTGTACGAATGTTTAGGGTTTTTGAATTGATGTTTGTAGTTTTCATTTACTCTGCAACTGATGTTTGTATGAATGTTTAGGGTTTATGATTTGATTTTGTAGTTTTCCTTTACCCTACAACATCAATGTCCGTACGAATGTTTAGGGTTTGTGAATTCTTGATTTTATTTTCAATACGCTATGTTTATGGTATGATTTCTTTAGAAGAGTCTCTTTATAATCATGATGTTTGCATGCAGAATCTTTGTGAATTATTGAGTTTCTTCTATGGTGTTAGGGAATTCTTGAGTTTCTTTCATGTTTTTATTTTATTTTCTTTTCTTTTCAATATGCAATGTTTGTTGTATGATTTATACACTTTTGAATCTATGATGTTTATAGTCAGAACCTTTGTGAATTATTGAGTTTCTTCTATGATGCTTGTGAATTCTTGAGTTTCTATCATGTTCGTGACTGTTGTGGATCCTGTTGCTAAATCAGTGCATTAATTTTCAAATTTTCTTGATTTGATTATAAATTTATGTGAAAGATATGTGATTTACTTCTCTTGTTCTTTGTTCTTTCATGATCAACTTCTTGTTCTTTGGTTTTTCATGATCAACTTCTTGTTCTTTGTTCCTTCACCTCCACTTACTTCTCATCTAGAAACCTGCTTTTTAGTAACTCTGCCACTTTTGGATGATTGGATTTTGATAGAAATATCATATGTGATGCACGTTAAATATAATTTTATTTATTTATTTATTTTTGTATAAAATTTCTACCGCTGTCACAGAACATGTTTATCCAAAATCCCTGTTTTAACGATGCCACATACTATTATGAGGTTTCCAAGGTTTTATTTTGTTTTTTTTTGGAATCTACTTTCACAAATTTGTACAAATATGATTTCCAGCTACACACTTAAGATAAATTAAGTCATCTTGGTTCTATATAAGATAGGATGAAGGCTTAATGAGAAGAAAGAAAAAGATTTTTCCATCATTATGTAAAGTATCATATATAAAGAATATATAGAGGCCTTGTGTCACTCATGAGTATTACTGTATGAGACATGGTCCTATTCTATCATTAAGTCACATATGCCATAACATTAGTTAATTCCACCATTACATATCACCTTTCCTCACATAAATAAATACATGATAACCAATATGGCATCTCTCCCGATCTCTTACTTCCTAAAAAATCGAATATTAATCTTATCTAAGGAGAGCAATGTCTTGCGATTCGAAATCACTTACTAACTAATCTTTATAGAATATAAATTTTACTCTAAAATATCTAAGAGCACCTAAAATCTCTCCCTTTTCTCTAAATGTACTATCAAGCTTCCCTTTTCTCTCCGTAAGCGGTTTTCTCCCTCTCTTCATATGTAGAGAATATTACTATGTAAATATACTAAAAATGTCTGAAAATAAAATGGGTTTTCAACAGATGCCTACACAGCGTAACAATTTAAGCGTTGAAATTGCATTATATGATGTGTCCACAAAATAGTAAATAAAAAATGCACATACCCATATAATAGGTAAAAACATGAATGCAAATTCCCTAACACAAACAGTGACTGAATTTGTACATGCTCATGACTCTGCAAAACTTTAAATCGTGCCCAATAATTTGGGTTTCTATTTCTTTCCGTTTCTTTTTTGATGTCACAAAGCACAAGTGTTCTGATTTTCATCAGCATAAATGGCCACATGAAGATAGTGAATAGGCCCTAGTTTTAAATTCACAAATAGTGAATAAATGTGTTTATTATAGAATTTACAGAAAATGAATTCATTTCTTGACACATGTTAACCTAGAAAATGAATTCATTATTATTTTTTATGGAGATATATAATTATGAGCTTTTAGAATATTATATTAATGAAATAAACAATAGGGTTCCATTTGGACTGATGGTGTATCTAGATATCTTTTGTATTTATTAATTTATTTTACTTTTGTATGTTCGATGATATCACATTTAAATGTGTAATTATTTCATTTTATTGAGTTAGTCGTTATTTCAATTTTGTGTTTAAAGATCCAATTGGGATTTCTGTTCTACTCATTAAAAATATATTTTAATTTATATTTGGACTGATGGTGTATCTAGATATCTTTTGTATTTATTAATTTATTTTACTTTTGTATGTTAGATGATATCACATTTAAATGTGCAATTATTTCATTTTATTAAGTTAGTCATTATTTCAATTTTGTGTTTAAAGATCCAATTGGGATTTCTGTTCTACTCATTAAAAATATATTTTGTTAGTTGATTTTCACCTAGTTGTAGAAGAAATCCCCTTCTTCTAATGTAGAATCATGCTACGTAATACTGGTTGGTTAGACATTTTTTCAAAAGAGTAACATGCCTGGTTCAAGGCTTTAAGTGTCTGTAAAACTACTTTTTGTTAGTTGATTTTCACTTAGTTATAGAAGAAATCCCTTTCTTCTAATCTAGAATCATGCTATGTAATACTGGTTATTTAGACATTTTTTAAAAGAGTTACATGCTGGGTTCACGGCTTTAAGTGTTTGTATATTGTCCAAAGCATGCCTGGGAGTAAAGCATGTAACATGGTGAAAACCTAAAAACAATAATGACTCCCGAGGCAGAAGAAATCAATAGAACACACATGTTATAATCGGTGCATTCATCCTCTTCTAGAGCCACGACATATCAGATCCAGACCGGTAAGCTAGTATTAAAGCCCGTACGATGCACGGTTAGCTAAAAGAGAGAGAGAGAGAGAGAGGCGTGGTATAAAGTTAGGGACATGTTTCCATCATTTTGGTGATCTTTATTTGGATGGTAGAATAAATGCCAAAAAATCAGAGGAAGATGTAAATTTCAAAGTTAAATTAAAAACAGCCAATTAATCAGTGGGGTTGATGTAATTTCCTAGAAGGCAAGGACATTGTATCGACCTTTTTAGTATTTTCTATAGGTGAAATGGCCCGTGATTTATTTGCATGAAAGCTTCATTGGAGAAAGAGTAATGACCATTACAGCTATATCTACAGAACAAAACCCAATTACTGTGAACTCTAGTGAACAAAACAGCAGAAGATTAGACAGAACTGAACATTGGACATTAAACTCCATTTGATTGATCTCAAATTGCACTAATATGGGTAACACTCGATCAAGGGGTTGACTTGGTGCTTGGGTTTACAGGCTTGGGTTGGGTTGAACCAATACCCGAAATAACAACTCATGGCTTCTTTGACTTTAAGAAAGTTCCACTAAAAAATACATATACAGAAGAAATCAATAGAACGCACATGATTGCAGGGGCACTTAGCCCTAATATTTGTTCAAGTAGTGAGAAACATTATCGTCCTGTTCCATTGAAAAACTGATGAAATTGTCAATGATCAGAACTATGAAAATTAGTGGTCCCGGTTAGTGAATGGCATACTTTAATGTGTGTTGTTTCTAGGAATTCTCCTAATTTTACTGTGTTTATACTTGTCATTTTTCTGATCTCTGTATTTGATCAGTTGGAATGTTCTATTGTTAGTTTCGGTCTTCATTCCTTGACCTTCCTGAAGTTTTAGAAAAGAACCGTGTTTATAATTATTAGATCTAATATACGCAGATGGCGAAGGGAAATAGAGCTGGAACTGCATTCTTTCGGCCCAATCACCTTCCAATCCCTTCACCCCACCGACCTGCTTACTACCTCACAGCGGCACCGGAGAGGAGTGCTGAACTGCATCCCAAGGCACCATGTCCGAGACGTCCCGCCCAGCCTATAGTTAGTGACTTTATTATTTTATTGTTTTATTATATTATACTTTCTGTTTATTCTTTTAACTTTTCATTATTTAAATATCTTATGCAGACTTGCAAACAATGTATGGTCAGCTTGGCAGTGTGGGCTGCCCAACCCTGCTGTCATTTGGTGCTGTGCGACGATTGCTTCGTATTGGCGTCTTTGGTGCGTTGCCTGATCTGCAGGTGCCGTGTCCGCTTTTATCGTCATCTTAATGGCAGTCGTCGTTCTGCTACGGGGTGGTGGTGACTTGGTAAAAGAAATCATTGGGACAGGAAGAAGAAATGAAAGTAGCGGTAAATGACGCCTATCAATTTCTTGCTTTTTCTTGGATATGGCCATGTATTTGTTGATCAATGAACATGCAATAGCTAATTGGTTTACATTGTCAAATCCCTGCAGTTCATAATTCAACATCAAAAGGAAGAACACAACAAAGACAAAGGCACAAAGCACCGTATATTGAGTTTTGAGTTTTGTTTACTGGGTATGATGTACTTGTCACTGTACAGGACCCTGCACACTAGGTCCTTTCAATAACATTCGTTCCTTTTTTGCCCATTGACTTAACAGTGTCTAGAAATTTAGATGTTACAGTAATATGAAGGCGTATGATTCTCATAGTAGAAAGTAAATGCTGTGCTCTCAATTATGATCTTTAATTAGTAGTCATGTTTGGAGTGTTAAAATATGCTGACCCAGAAGTAGGCGTTGCTTAATTGGTTGCATCAGGTCTGCCCATGCATGGCTTTACAAACTTGCATAAGTGGATTTGCTCATATCCATGACAATTAGCCTAGATATTATTGAATCTAGTTGGATTTTAACTCTCAGATTAGAGCTTAAGTACTTGAAGTGCATATTTGCCTTGAAATGGAGCTTCATTAAGAATGAAAATCTAAGTCTGTTGCATGAATTGGATTTGATCTAGGTTCTTGTTTGCAAGTCTCTTCTTTTCATGTGTATACATTGCAAATGGTCAAATTGATTTTTGCTTTATCTTCTGGATTAGTGTGTTGAGTTAGTTATGTTCTTGGAATTCATAGAGGCTCATGTATTTGCATTCATGTGTGCTGAGTTAATCATGCATTTGCTTTTATGTTGATGTACGTTAAAATCTTAGATAAGGATGTAGAGAAGCAGTAATTTGAAAATCCTGGAGTAGAGTTAAAAAAGATTGTGTTTTGTATCTTTTTATCCTTGAACTAATTTGATTTCTCTAGAAAGGCTAGAAGAGTCTGCAAGTACACCTTACCAAAAACTCTGGAAATTCATACTTCAAACTTTACATTTCTTTTACAAAAAAAAAAACTGTTCATTTGATCATTCAATCTCAACATCTTTGATCGAGCAGATGTGGAACTTCTTATCAAACTGCATGATTTCATGGGTCATCATAGGTATCCAACTTAGAGCACAGACAATGTGGAGCCAAATTGTAAGTTCGGATCATCTTAGGCTCTGCCCACACCCTGTATGGGACAGACGTCCCCAAATCTTAATCCAAATAGGAGTCAAACTCACTGTCTAATTGATAATATGATAAATAAATGTGATTAATAATACGTAAGCCTATATTAATCATGTTAGTAGTCAAATAATCAATCTTATTTTGAGACCAGTTCCTATTGTGGCTGGGACCAATGAGAGTACCCATGATGAAGGACACCAACGATCAATCCCTAGTAAGTCAACTTAGAGGCAGGGTCACCAAACAACTGAGCAATTCCTCGTTCTCTGTACTTTATCAGCCTTAAATCTTAATTAAGTGTTGCATATATGACTCGTTTACTCATTTATTTTTCTTTATTTTTATTTTTTTTATAGATAGGATTACCTAGAGTCTTCTTCAAATTTCAATGTATTTAATTTAAGCTGGTAAGGGAAAAGTACACCGGGAAAGGGAGTAGTTTTGTTTTTTTGGGACATTCTATTGACACATTAACAAAAAAAAAAAAAAAAAAAAGATAACTATGAAATTATATTTTTGCCCACCCTCTTCCCCCACCTTCCCCTTACCTCCAACACTTGCCTGGACCGGTGGCGGATCCCTCTCTTCCCCTCCTCTTTCAATCTTACAATGGGGTCAACTATTATGGAAGTAAAATTTTACCGGATCTCATAACATAGGAAGGCAGTCATATGCCCAGATTCTCAATGAGTGGTGGGCCTTCACATTAGATTTTTACTTTCCTACTTGACACGAAAGCATGAGTGGGATGGTGATTGCCACAAGCATAAGTGGGGCCATCATAGATCTCATTTTCATTAAATATCTTTGATAGGAGGAAACTTCCTTTCTTTTTTATAAGTGTGATATGTGAAAATCCATGAGAAGGGATAATGCGTGGACAGGAGTGGTTCCTTTCTTCATTTCACGAAGTTACCCTAGATGCGGCACTCAATAGATTCGTATATTATTTTATCCGTTTGTTTGGTCAAAATGTTGAACCCATTGTTTTTAAATTCTTTGTTGGAGACTGGGATTGCTACACCTGACAAGCACAGGAGGATTCAATTCAAGTCAAACAACCGGTAGGGGTTAGGCCATCCATGTGCCAAGCACAGGAGGATTCAATTCAAGTCAAACAACCGGTAGGGGTTAGGCCATCCATGTGCCAGTGGACAATTTAAGCCCTTCATTTGGATTCAGGGTTATTGCCCAGAGTCTTTAGACTTAAACATTTGCTCATAAATTATAAAACTCTTATGGTAAAAGTCTTAGTATTTTCTATGGAACTGCTCGTGATGCAATATCTTAGGGTCATGTGATAGGATACATAAGACTGTACGATATTCTAGGGCCATGCAATATCACACGTAACATCCTGTGCGATATCCTAGGGCCATGCGACATTACACCACTATTGTAGGAACAACTCTGCGAGATATATTTAAACGCCACCGGTTTCCAGGCAAATGTCAAATTTAAGGGTAGTTGTATGGGCTATATCCCTTTGATTAATAACACCCCATCTGGGTGCCTGTTCGGGCCTTATGTTTTGGATATTTTGATTTTGTACTCTCATTTTGATGAAATTAGTTTTAGGTTTATTGCTAGTCATGTATGACAAATTTTGCAATCTAGAATGTATTTGGATGGACTGTTTATCGGAGTGGTGTTCCTTCCCTTTCCCTTTCTTTTTATGGTACGCACTTGACGGGGTTGGGTTCCATGAGCAATCCCTACATTTAAAAGTGACCGACCCTTTCTTTTTCTAGTACGCACTTAAGGGGGCTGGGATCCATGAGCAATCCCTACATTTAAAAGTGACTGACTCACTGGGACCATTTAAAAGGACTTTCATAACGGAAACTTGGATATGAACTTTCAATTTTGATGTTATTGGTCCATCAAATATGTGGAGCAAAACTTAAATTGATGGACCAATAACATCTCTCCCCAATTATTGGTCCACCTCACAAGAGTCATGATCTCCGTCTAAAGCCCCGTTCTTTTACTAGAATTCCTTATAGGAATTCAGGTTGTCTGCGAATTCAGAATTCCTGTAAGGAATTCTGTGTTTCATTACCATAATTCTTGGGCATTTGAAATCCCAAAAAAACTCAGTATTTGAAAAACCACTTTAACAAGGAGGATTTGGAAATCTCACTTGGTACAGAAATTCCGGGAGATCAGGCAAGAATTCAGGCCATGAATGAAACAACGAATTTAAAATTCCAAAATTTGGCAGCATTTCAAATACTAGCATTAGACATTCCCATACAACCACCAGACATAAATTCTATGAATTCTAGTAAAGAAACGGGGCCTAAGAGTCTCTGTCTCATAACATCTCTACCCAATTAGTCTTGCAAATGTTGGCACCCAGGGCCATGGTCTATCCCACTTAGTTTAACAGGCAGGATTTGTATAACTAGAGTTTTATGTGCTCCACATATTTCTATTTCCACATGATGGAAAGCACCAAACACACCCTTCTCACTCTAAAAAAAAGGGGTATTTGGCGACAGGTCCCTCAACATTTGATTTTATGGCCTTAGATCCACTGTCTCTTTTCATAATGTGGTAGGTCCATTTTTCCAATTTGAAGACTTAAAATGTATAAGTTACCATTTCTTTAAATATAAATCATATCCCATTATTAGTTGGATATGCCATTAATAATTGTTAACTGCCATTTCAAACGACAAATAAAATGCAAAAACAGAAATAGATTTCAAGAATTCAAAATTTTGAATAAAGCTGTCCAGAACTCAGATAAATTCATATAAATCACAAATAAATTTGACAAAAACTCAAAACGAAGATAAATTTGATAAAAAGTCAGCTAAATTTGTCCAGAACTTAGATAAATTTGTATAAAACACAAATAAATTTGACGAAAACTCAAAACTTAGGTAAATTTGATAAAAACTGAGCTACATTTGTCCAAAACGCAGTTAAATTTGTTCCAGAACTCGAATAAATATGTCCAGAACCCAGATAAATTCGTATAAAACACAACTAAATTTGACTAAAACTCAAAACTTAGGTAAATTTGATAAAAACTGAGTTAGATTTGTCTAGAACTCAGATAAATTTATTCTAGAACTCAAATAAATCTGTCCAGAATTCAGATAGATTCGGATAAAATACAAATAAATTTGACACAAACTCAAAACTCAGATAAATTTGATAAAAACTTAGTTAGATTTGTCCAGAATTTAGATAAATTTGTTCTAGAACTCAAATAAATCTGTCCAGAACTCAGATAAATTTATATAAAACACAAATACATTTGACAAAAACTTAAAACCTAGGTAAATTTGATAAAAATTGAGCTAGATTTGTCTAGAACTCAGATAAATTTATTATAGAACTCAAATAAATCTGTCTAGAACTCAGATAAATTCAAATAAAACACAACTAAATTTGACAAAAACTCAAAACTCGGGTAAATTTGATAAAAACTGAGCTAGATTTGTCCAGAACTTAGATAAATTTGTTCAAGAACTCAAATAAATTCGTTTAGAACTCAGATAAATTCATATAAAATACAAATAAATTTAACAAAAACTCAAAACTTAGATAAATTTGATAAACACTGAGCTAGATTTGTCCAGAACTCAGATAAATTTGTTTTGGAATTCAAATAAATATGTCCAAAACTCAGATAAATTCGTATAAAATACAAATAAATTTGACAAAAACTCAAAACTTAGATAAATTTGATAAAAACTCAGATAAATTTGTTCTAGTTTTTATTTAGATTTGTCTAGAACTCAGATAAATTTGTTCTAGAACTCAAATAAATCTGTCCAGAATTCAGATAAATTCGCATAAAATACAACTAAATTTGACACAAACTCAAAACTCAGATAAATTTGATAAAAACTTAGCTAGATTTGACCAGAATTCAGATAAATTTATTCTAGAACTCAAATAAATCTGTCCAGAACTCAGATAAATTTATATAAAACACAAATAAATTTGACAAAAACTTAAAACTTAGGTAAATTTGATAAAAACTGAGCTAGATTTGTCTAGAACTCAGATAAATTTGTTATAGAACTCAAATAAATCTGTCTAGAATTCAGATAAATTCGCATAAAACACAACTAAATTTGACAAAAACTCAAAACTCTGGTAAATTTGATAAAAACTGAGCTAGATTTGTCCAGAACTCAGATAAATTTGTTCAAGAATTCAAATAAATCCGTTTAGAACTCAGATAAATTCATATAAAATACAAATAAATTTGACAAAAACTCAAAACTTAGATAAATTTGATAAAAACTGAGATAGATTTGTCCAGAACTCAGATAAATTTGATTTGTAATTCAAATAAATATGTCCAAAACTCAGATAAATTCGTATAAAACACAGATAAATTTGACAAAAACTCAAAACTTAGATAAATTTGTTCTAGTTTTTAATTAGATTTGTCTAGAACTGAGATAAATTTGTTCTAGAACTCAAATAAATCTGTTCAGAATTCAGATAAATTCGTACAAAACACAGATAAATTTGACAAAAACTCAAAACTTAGATAAATTTGATAAAAACTCAGCTAGATTTGTCCAGAACTCAGATAAATTTGTTCTGGAACTCAAATAAACTCAGATGAATAGCGACAGTTTTCTTGCAAGAAAGAGTCCCCATTTATTGTTGCTATGATTGCAAGAGCTAGACTTACACGAAACGGAAAAAGGAAAGAAAAGGTAAAGACAGCAACGGGTTTTTGTGTTATGCAGAACCCGTCGCAGGAGAAGGCTAAGACTGGTCGCGTTCCCATCGCCGGGCCGTCGCCATCGTTGCTGGTGTAGTCGGAGATGGCCAACTTCAATCTGCAAAGTTCTCTGGTGAAGTCTCCATTCCTAAATAAGAAAAAGAATGGGGTTCTCCAGGACAACAGAGAATGAAAGAGAACTTGGCCTAGGAATGAGGGAGAATGGACGATTTGAACTTTTAAAATTCAAACTTTTATGCTCAAACTGTTGAAATGGGCAAATTAGTCATGAAAATATATGATGTAGCATATTAGGGACCTCTCACCACAATATCTCCAGTTGTATGTACTATAGACATTAAAGAAAAAGTTATTGGACTGACTGCCTTAGAAGACCATGATTAGGAACTTGAGGCTAATTTACCAAAAAAAAAAAAAAAAAAATCCACCTGAAACCCACAATGAGTCATGATCTCCATCACCCTTGTCGTTCTACCAACAAAAAACTGATTGAGGGACTAAACCCATGTTTTTGTTGCTTAATCTAAGCAAAATAAATGCAATACACACACATACTGATAACCCAAGGTATCTCCTGCCTAGCCTAGTTAAGAGCTTTTGGCCCTGAGCCCAAGGGACACTTGATACTGGAGTGCCGAGAAATAATTCTTATGAACACATGCAAACCTTCCTATCCACATGCACTAGGCAGAACTATGGGAGGCAGCCAACGAAATAGGTGTCGAACACAGGTCCTCTTCACTTCCTGAGGAGACAGAGTCCTATGCACCATGATAATATTACATAACAAATTCCTAATAAATCCCACACAATACAAAAAAAGCCTTGAGCATGTAAGATGGATACCTAAGATTTATTTAGTCTTTTCACAGACAACTTAACTTTTTATGAATAACATCAATCTTCTCTAAGTAGGACATCATATCATAACACACACATGCTTTCTGTCATTGACAACCAGTGTCAGAGAAGTTGTTATTGGTGTCAAGGACTTGTACATAGGACTTCCCAAGGCTTTGGGTGGTGGAGGACTGTATGGTATCTCTGTCATCTTCATCGACCCTCAAACCGTGGCTGTACAAATCAAAATCAATATTTTAGATTGCAAATAAGCTATAAAATATAGTGGAAATGGATGAGTAAAGCAGCTTACTTCCCCAAACCATGGCTTCTGATGCTAGCAAGAGCATGAGCACCAAGAAGAAGATCATTAAGGAAGAGAAACTGATGCTCTCATTGCAAGGTTTTGGATTTGACTCACATATGCAGGTGCAGCAAAGGAAAAATAGCCTCCTCTTATAGAAGTATCCCATCTCTTTGATTTGGTCAAAACTTTGGTATTAAGAGAACAGATAAAAATTTAAGTTGTTTATTAAGGGTCCTTCCATCTGTCAATAACAAAAACATCTGAATCCCACAAACATCCAACATGTCCTCTTTTAAGGAAATCCTAAATTCATGACAAGCATGCATTCGTCGTAGTACAACATTTTTTGGCCCTTGATTAGGATGAGCTAAGATTTGATTTTACCTTGATTTTGAAAGCAATTGGAAGAAGCTGTGTTGAAAAATTGTGTTGCCCAACTGCAATGGGGGCCCATGCAAGATTGAGCCTATCGGTGTGCCATAGATGAACTCCAATAAGTCTTTATCTGGTTGAGTCAAACAAGGATCAAACTCTTAGTTGTAGAGTTTGGATCAGATTTATACTCCCCGTTTGGTAGAATCTCCATGCTTGTAAGGAGATATGAGATTCTATGAAAGGTAGAGTCCATAGTAGTCGTGACTCCTAGGAATTTCTCTATATAAGGGAGATGGCAATCCTTTATTGATAATCTAGTAGATCTGAGAGCATTCGGAGTGAGTTTGCATGATCTACCTCACACCAGAACCCACAAAGGTTCTCATCAACAATTTCCTTCACTCTTAAGCTAAAATAACTCCCTAATAATACTTTTCAAATAATTATGTGGCAGTAGATACTGGATCAAATCCATCTCAAAGGATTGATTACTTCACCATTACCTACTATCCAAAGAAAAGCAGTTCATCAACTTCTAGTCATCATCTCTGCAGATCAGATGTTCAAAAGATGCCAAAACAAATACCATATATTATGTATCATTCTCTATAAATTAACGTTTGAATGAGTATTCCACCTGAATTGAGTTGGAGAAGAAAATTTTGTTGATCAGCCTCTTAACAAGTTTGAAACTGTCAAAACATAGACTTAGTGTGATGACTAACCATGTCTACAACTTACATTAGTTATTTGGGGTAAATCAGGTAGCCAGGTACTGAACTTAGATGGCCTTGACCAAGACAGAAACCCAATTATATCAATGAATCAAAACATGGACCTAGGAAGGCAAGTCCTGACAATCATTACTAGCAGGGTCATGGTAATTAAGGGTGGAAAAGTCAGATTAACAGTATCACAAATAACTAGAAATTGTGGTTTCTGCACCACCACAATTATGCAGTGGAGCAGATAATGCCATGGTAATACCATGACATTTGACTAGCCTAAAATATTGATAGGGCGGTTAACAGAGCTGACCAACACAAGAAACAAAAAACTAAGAAAAGAAAAGAGGTTGCACTATTGGTTCGACCCAACCCATCGCCATGCGGTCAAATAAAATGAAGTCGGTCAAAATCAAATTCACAAATCAGTCCCTTTCATATGGAACTGAATAATTTTAGGATTTAATCAAGCAAAATTGGAGCTTACTCAATAAATATTCTGCAACTTTCTGAAGAAACATTGTAACCCCCATGAAGGCTTGTGTTCATTAGTTATGAGGGCTAATTGCAATGGTGGAAGTTTCATTGAAAATTCCTCCATGTACCCAAAATCTTGAGTTCCTAGTCTGCAACTGTATAATAAGTGAAAAATCATTAAATTTTAGAGATGAAAACTTATTTTTATGATAGTTTATAAAAAATTTTGTGAAATACTATGCACTTTCCAGAAGAAATATCCTGACCATCCTGGAGGTTTGTGTTCATTAATAATGACATGTGATTGCAATGGGCAGAAATTTCATTGGACATTATCCAATTACAAAAGGACAAGGGCTGGTTGACAGCCAAAATCCAAACCCAGCCAGAATCACCTCATGTCTTAACTCTATAAAACATTAGACTTCCATTTTCTCTTGCAAGGCACATGCATTGTTATGTCCAGTGACTGTTCTCTTTGAAAGGGGAAAAAGACTTACCTTGTTCCTAAAATTTAAGTTCTCACAAGTTACATTTTACATTTTTTGGGTAAGCAAGAAAAAACATCATTAAGGCCAAAAAGCAAATCACAGAGGAGGGCCGGTCAACCAGTCCAGGAAAACATCAGTCCAAACAATAGAGACATCATACCAATGACCAAGCTTAGCAGCCAAATGGACTGCTTCTTTAAACACCCTGGGAACATAGTCGAAACTGACACAATGCTAAGCACACTCCAAAATATCCAAAACATAAGAGCTGGTGAACCTATCATCCGCTCCTTTAATGAAATTGATCACATCAACAGCATCATACATCATCTTAATCGAGGTGAGACCCTGCTCTCTAGCCTTCGTCAGTGAGAATAGAACCACGCCCACTTCAGCAAATCATGTTACATCAGCAAAAGCAAATCATTCCTCTAAGATTAAGAGAATAGGCTTTTGGAATTGTCAGTACATTACCATCAGCAAATCATAAATTTCAAACGAAACCGAATAAAACATGAGAGAGGAAGCATATATCTTGAAACATTCAAACTCATCTTAAAGTAGCCAATGCAAATCATTCCTTGCAGTCTTAAAAAAAAAAAAAAAAAAAACAGTCTAGTTAATTGAATAGTTGTTGGACAGAATGTTTTGGAGTTGAACTAAAAAAATTTGTGGGGGGCATTTTTTTTTTTTTTTTGGTCCATTACTTTGTAATTCTTAGTTGGAATATATGGGTTTAATCTTAGAAGGTCTTCCAATTCTTCACAAGAATGAAAATCCTCCTTTGATCTTTGAGTGGTTTCATGATCCTAGGCTTCCAGTTTCCACATTGTTATGTGTGTGTAAGATACAAGACATCCTGAAGGTAGGCTCCATCATCTAGATGCTTTGGCTAGAAAAATAAAGATTGTCCATCAGAAGGGCCATAACATGCAAAATTGATGGTTGGAACAAACATAGCCTATGGCCCAAATTCAGTTCAAAGGCAGCCCTCACCTACTGAATACACTAGCATAATTCTAATATTGGATACTGCATGCCTCACCAAATGAATCAATCATTTAGATCTGGTGCAGATGTGACACAAGCTCCACAAAATGATCAGCAAGAGACACTGGTTTCCTTTTTTTCTTAAAAAAAAATGCATGTAACATTAGCAATAAGTGCGTATAAATAAATGCAAACAGTATCTGAAAGCTAATAAAGCCTTGGAGAACATGTATCAAAGACAAGTGCCCAGTCATATACAGTCTATATACAAATAGGTCAAGCCCCTAGAAAGTATATATGTAGCCAAGCAAACTCCGAAAGGAATAATATATTTCAAAAGAATAACATTCATACCTTCCCCTGGGCTTGATTTCTATCAAAGCATGTGGAGAAGCCCTTTTGAGGGGAAAGAACTCCTTCACTGTAATCTCTTTCACCAAAGCCCAATCAAATCTCAAGCAATTGATAGTGATACTCATTTTAATAAGATCACGTGCATTTAACAAAAAGAACTTCATCAGGTCAAACACATTCTTGTCGCATAGACCAATGTTTTCAATCTGTATCTTCGCAAGATGAATTATCAAACACTTTGGAGGTCTCTGTTTCTCCCAGTAGTCAGTTTCAAAAGGACTTCCCGGTCCAATGGATCCATCCTAATAGTAAACACACAGAATAAGAGCATGATATAGTTCAGAGTCGCAGTTGATACTATATAAAACAAGCGCTTATGTTTGATGAGTCAAACCTCTAGAGCAAGTTGTTGTAAATTTGGGCAACACCTGAGCAAGAACAGCAGAAAAGAGACCATCTTGACATCACTAAGAGCCAGTCTTATGGATAGCTCCTTCAGATTAGCCAACTGATGGCCAGTAGATAAACTATCTGGCAGCTGCTCTATTGATGTGTACGATAGAAAAGTGAGTGAAAAAAAAAAAAAAAAAAGTTAAGAACACTTTAGCTTTAAAGGAACTTGATTTAGTGTTGTATAAAACTGACCTTGAAAATTTCTTTATAGCAAGTAATAGAAAAACGCTCAATATGACTCAAATTCATTAAAAGCTTAACAAGATGATCATGCTCTTCCTCTTTCTCTCTTGAGGAATCATCCAAGTCATCCAACGGATCTACTGAATCAGAGAGAGTAACATGTTTCAGACGAGGGGCATCAATCAAAGAAAAGCATATCCATTCACTCATTTCTATATCCAGCAACAAGAGATTCGGGGCACAAATCTGGAAATCGAGCAAATTTGGGCAGTCCCTCAAATTCAGGTTCTCAAGGTTGGGAGTGACTTGGGACAACCAGAAACCAAAATCTCAAGCTGCCTATTGCTAATTCTAACTCGAATGAGTTTCAGGTTTCGAAGGTTAGTAAGTACTTTAAACTGAGATGGAAAGAGGACAGGACAACCCCATATTCCCACCTCCTTGAGGGACTGAAAGTAGTATAAATCAGGTGACTAAGTGTTATCCAATCTACCCACATTCCTGAGGATGAGATGCTGGATGTGGAGTTTGTAGAGGAATAATAAGAAGTTGTTGAGATCAAACAGGCACTGCTTGAAGCCGAAAATGGGAAGCTGCAGCCGTGGACGGGCTTGACGAAAGTTAAAGATTTGGTAGAAGATGGATATAAATTTCTTGGTTCTTGGTCGGTGTGGTCATAAATTGATCCCTCCATTTTGGTACCATGGGAATCTACTACAGCCGAATGCACTACAAAGAAGTCAGTGAAGTCGAGAGTAGAGATAGAGATCCAGAGATATCTCCATCTCTTAGATAGAATTGAGGTTTTTGCTGCTTCTACTAAAGGTAGTAGAGAGAGGATTTTTATGAGGATGTGATCTGAAAGGAGGCTGATATGATCATTTCCTTCTTCTCCTTCTGGCACCCAAGCAGATTTTGCCGCCGGTCCTAATCTTTTCATCCTACAGAAAGATAAAGGGAATGTATATAGGAGCTAAATGAGCGACCTCTTTTAACTGTTCAGAAGAGGAACATTTTTCTTACATAAATCTCATGGAAGCATCACTGAAACCGATGCCAAACTTGGAATCGCCCATGGTATTGAGCACTGGAGATAGGGTTTTCTGAAAAAAAGAGTTTAGGGTTTCAGCTTTTGGTTTCTTCTTCTCTTTCTCAGCTTGAAACCACACTAGGGGTGATTCATCGCATTCCACAATTGAATAGCAGAGTGGACTCAGCGATGATTTCTTCAAATCCAAGTTTGGCAAGCATATCAAAATCCGCGGGAAAAAAATGAGGATTTAAATTAGCAGTCATGCTTAACCTTGCACATTTTCTACATAAAAGTGCTTCCTAGTGCAAACAATGCCAGATAGAAATTCAGATGCAGACATGGAAAGGTACTTATAACTTATACACTGTAATACACATCACCCCCCACCACTGCACACAAAATGTGATAGAATCTAGAGAAATAAATAGATAACATAGTTTAATCAATCTTGGTGTTCATACATAGAAGACATTTTAGAATTTCTCTCCATTGCTATACAAGTAACACACACTGACACGAGTTGAAGTAACATCATGATCACATTGACTGGAAATTGCCTCTTTATGCAATGTCAAATAACCAAATAATCTCTACACACATCAACATAAGAAACAAACAGGTGACCATCTCATTCTCCATGAACCCACATCCACTACCCAAACCTCACAAACAGAAACACAACACAAATAGAAACAGGTAAAATTAGATAGAAAATAAACCCATTTATAATGGACCAGAAATAAACCCCATTAGAAACCCACCCTGTCAAACACAACAGAAACCCAATCCACCCACTACAGTACAGCACACAGCTTCCACCCTAAACCGCTTGCAATGATGAGAAGAAATATAAAACTCCAACCTTCTAAGAATCTCCAGAGAGGGAGCGATCGGAGAATGACGCATGACGGGATTCCACCGTAGGGTCCTTGTATAAGTGGACTGCAATAGTTTTTTCTTTACTAATTTTTGACCCGCCAAAGGGGCTGATCCAGACATATCGCCCCGTCTTCCTCCAAACACACGGGAAGGCAGCTTGCACAAGCAAAAAATAAACATGCATTAGTGGAAAGAAAGCCCACATAAATTAAAAGAGGTGGCATATGTTGGATTGGAACCCTGGGCTCTTATAAGTGAGGTGAGGTAAGTGGCCGTTCTCAAACTGGGTTAATAGTCGAACTATGAATTGTGAGTTCAAATGAGAATCGGTTAAACTTTAAATCAGGTAATTAAGTATACTTGTATTATGCTTTCTAGCGATTAAGGCTTTTGAGATGTATTATCTGGTTGGACTTGACATGGTATTCAAGCCAATACTAAGTCGTGAGTTCAAAGTTCAAACCCCATCACGTGGCATGCACACATTCTTGGATAGGCACGTGTAGGTTGTGAATTTGAATGATGTCCTATTGGAGAGAATTGGTAAGTAGATTTATCTTCCACTTCTCAGTAACTCTGAACCTTTTTGGATGTATTGGTTATTCAGACTTGACAGTAATATAGTATGAATCAAAACGTCCGCATGTAGAAGTTGTACGAGAAGATTTTCCTGTAATTAAGGAGGCTTTGAGATGTCCAGATCATCAGGGGTCTTCAATTGTCTTGTTTCGGTATTATATAAAACTGGTCTCTTTTCCAATTTTCCAATTATGAATGTTTTCTTTGTTTAAAATCGACTCGAAAGAAGAGAAGCTGTCCATATATATAGGGCAAAGCTACCGGACAACAGTGCTGCGTCTTAGTATGATGTGGCACCTGGCATATGCAAGTGGGTGGGGCCCACTTTTAAGAAATCAAATTCATTCATTGGTTCTAACACCTATTTTGGGATATACATATAAAATATTATTCAAATCAACAATATGCACACCGTTGGATTAACTAAATCCTGAACACATGATTCAACTTTATTTACTTTCTCTCTCTTTCCTTATGGAAGTAGAAGTTGGGCACCTATTTAAAATCAACAGGTCAATCTACTGGTAGGCCTCATGAAATACACTTTGAAGTTATGCATGCAAAGAACATAATGTGTGTAAAAGATGATGGACGGATTTGATTTCTTAAAAGTGAATCCTACCCACTTCCATATGCCAAGCGCTGCATCAGACTCAAATGCAGGGCTGCTGTATGGTAGCTTTGTCCGTCTATATAATGCATCCATCTTTTCTTCACTTGGTTAGCCTTGAATGTTATTTAAGTGTTGCATAGAAGACACGTTTTACTTTTATTTTTTTTCTTCTTGATTTTCTTTTCTTGATGGGATTAGGTGGAGTCTTCTTCAAAGTTCAATGTATTTGATTTAAGATGAAAAAGTCCTCCAGGGAATGACAGTATTTGCCTTTGGCAGGTATTGCTCAGAAGTGTTTTAAAGCATAGCTTGCTGACTTGGGACTTTGAACTCAGAAGGTGGAGTGGAATCCAGTCACTTGATTCAACATTAGAATCCGGTCAAAGTTTTGTTTGATTTGAAATAACAAAAATCTAAATCATAGTGAGCTAGTATAGATATTATTATTAATATTTTGGATCACAATGATTGAACTAATTAAATATTTATTATTCTGAAATATTGCTAGCTAATTATACATATGGATCTAATCATGATTTTTTTTTTTTAAGTTCATATCATGATTTGTTAAGCTGGACCAATAATTTGATTACTACTTGTTGATAAATATGATTCTATATGTGTAAATGACTCATCCTTTCAATGTATGGTCAGCTTGGCAGTGTGGGCTGCCCAACCCTGCTGTCATTTGGTGCTGTGCGACAATTGCTTCTGTTTGGCGTTTTTTGTGCGTTGCCTGATCTGCAGGTGCCGTGTCCGCACTTATCGCCATCTTAATGGCAGTCGTCGTTCTGCTACGGGGTGGTGGTGACTTGGGAAAAGAAGTCATTGGGACGAGAAGAAGAAATGAAAGTAGTAGTAAATGACGCCTATCAATTTTCTTGCTTGTTCTTAGATATGGTCATGTATTTGTTGATCAAACAAAATTATATGGAGAAGGGTGGAAATGAGTGAGGGTGTTGAACGATTTAGGCTCCAACTCACAAATGAAAATAAAATGATTCAGCTCACAGTATACTCGATGAAGACATCGGATTCATGGGATACATGCACTTGACATCGGATTGCATAGTCCTTTGTCGGATGTCAGCAATGATGACTTGAACGTTGTGGCTGAATTTTGTTGTGGCCTTTATGATCCCCCTTGACGTGGTATGGGATGGAAGGAAGATTGTCGATCCTCAAGAAGAAAAGGGCCAAAAGGGTATTTTTGGTATTTTGAAGAAAATAGATAGAAAATGTCGCCGGAAAACTCTTATTTTTACGAATGTCATGATTTGAAAGGTAAATGGAAAACTTAATCCTTATTTTGAAATGTAAGTTTTTTTTTTTTTTTTTTAATCTTGTTTTGAAATCTAGGAAAAACTTAAGCCTTATTTTGAAAATTTCCCAATAAATAATGTTCTAATTCCAAAACAAGATAATGAGAGAGAAAATAGAAGAGGAAATAGCATTACTTGATTCAAAATAAACCGACCATTTAATTTCTTATTAAGGATACTCTTTGAGAATTTAAAAGGAGAGAAAATAGGAGAAGAAATAGAAGAGGTTGGCCGTGAGTCCCTCCTTTTTTGGCCTTTGTTTTGTATTCTGTGGGGCACACCTTTAGGTAAATTCAAGTCTTACACACTCATGTACTTCAAACTAATAAAAATGCTAAACAGGGCCCAAATGTTAAAGTTCCTTTTTTTATTTTTTTTAATATAGTCATCAGTTTGATGGTGGGACCAAGTCATTAAAATCTCTCATATGGTGATGAAAAATCCAAAGTAATAAAAATGCTAAGTGGGGCCCAAATGTCAAAGGTTTTTTATTTTTTTGAAAATATAGTCATCGGTTTGATGGTGGGCCCAGGTCATTAAAATCTCTCATTTGTTGATGCAAAATCCGAACTAGAAAAAATGCTAAGTAGGGCCCAAATGTCAAACTTCTTTTTTTAATGTAGTCATCACTTTAATGGTGGGCCCAACTCATATTAAATTTTCTCTTTTGTAGGAGATGAGGGGGCTTTTTTTTTTACAAAACCATATATGGTTTTATAGAAAGACCTGCCAATGGATCAACAGTATGTATCTATGGCAACACTAAGAAATTATATTAGTGGGACCTTCATTTCATTTGTCTCAAAGGTGATTAATGTCAAAAAAAAAAAAAAAAAAAATCGTTGTTGGAGGGTTCCCAATTTTTTGGGTTGGACTAATCCCTCTGGGCTCAGAGGGAAGTCAGGTAAACTCCCATGTGCCTCAGTGTGGTAGTGCAGTTTCAAACCCACAATCTCTAGGTGCAAACCGTGATCCTAGATCAACTAAGCTACCCCTTGAGGTTATTAGTGTCAAATTAAGGATGCTTCAATTGAAGAAGTTCGTTACGAAAAGTGAGAAAAAAGAGGAGAGCATGAAAGAAAGCAGTTTAATTAAAAAGGTGACATGGAAGAAAATAAAGAGAGAGAAGAACTATAAGTTATTTAAAAAGTTGTTTACTTTTATTTATGATAAGTCCAACTAACCAAGAGGAGAAATACTCTCATTCGTCAATCACCCGGGGCGCCATGTAGCCCTATCCTATATCTATATAGCTCTTCTAAGTTAAAGCTTAGGATAAGGTAAGCTCAAGTGTACGGTGCCCCCCCCCCCCCCCCCCCGATGGGGTGAGGGGATTTCAAGGACTCCATGTGACGCTTTTTTTGCAAATAATTAGCCCCAAACGTGATTTCTATCATCTCCATTTGGGCCCCAAAAATTTAATGGTCACAAAATCTCAAAAATAATATCAAATGACTCACTTATTTTTTTGGGGACATGCTCCTGGCACACAACATCTCACTCTTCCTATACACACATTTAAAAAAAAAAAAAAATAACCCATGTGAAATTACTTTTTTTACCCACCCTTTCCCTTTCTCTCTCCCCACTCCCCCTTTCACCTCCGGCGTCGGCCATCCCTCTCCTCTCTCTCTCTCTCTCCCCATTGTTTTGTCTCTCTCCTCCTCCCTTTCTCTCCCTCCCACCTTCCCCTTTGGCTCCGGCCGATCCCTCTCCTCCCCTTCTCTCCCTCTCCCTCCCCCACTTATTTCTCTCTCCCTTCTCCCCGTCTCTCCCTATCCCTTCCTTTTCCCTTGTTGGTGGCATATCATTGCGATCGCCCGGATGTCCGACCTGCCACCGGCCAGGGACAGGAAAGGAGAGGGAGAGATGGGGAGAAGGGGGAGAGGAGAGGGAGAGAGATGGGGAGGGAGAGCGTGAAGACGGATTGGTCGGCGCCAGTCCAGGTCAGAGCCGGAGGTGAGGGTGAAGGTGGGGGGAGAAAAAGGGAGGAGGAGGAGGAGAGAGAGAGAGAGAGAGAGAGAGAGAGAGAGAGAAGTTGGGATGGAAAAGGAGAGAGAAAGGGAGAAGAGGGATCAGCCAATCCAGGCGCGAATAAAAAAATAATTTCACAGGGCTTCCATAGTTTTTACTAAAGGGACCAACCGGTCCCTTTAGTAACCATTGAGAAGGCAAAAGTAAAAAAAACAGTAAAAAAAGGAACACTTACTATCCTATTAAATCATGCGTGTCTTCGCCACTAAGGCTACTATTAATTCGGACATTGGTAAGATGCCCTGTTTCGATTTTATAAAGTAAACTTGGGCCAGACGGGCTGGTCTTGGGCCAGCCACTCGAGGTCCGTTTTGGTCTTGGGCCAGGCTTGAGCATATATTTTAAAAGTCGGGCCGTGCCTGGATAGACATGGCCTGCCCCATGAACACCCCTAACTAAACGTCGACTAAACCGAATCCAGAGCCTGGGTCGAAGTGGAGGAGTGGGCATAAAAACAGAAGTCCTCAAACCTACTCTCTTTCTTTTCTTCCAACTGATAACGCATCTCTCGCGTTCGTCTCTTCCGCGGAATTGCAGGTAAGTCTCCCGCACTGGTTCCCTCTCTCTCCCTCTGCCATCAGTGGAGCCCTCTCGCTCCCTTCCTCCCTCCCTGCCGAGCCCCATACTGCCGTCTACTACTCTGCAACACCACTGTAAGTCCTCCACTCCCCTTCTTTTTCACCTAATTTACATACCTGCCATAGTTGGAAACCTCATCCCCTTCAATATATATATATATATATATATATATATCTTCCCCCAAAAATCACAGGGCAAACACCCCCAAAATCCGTTTTCCACTTTGCAAGATTGAATTTTTTTGAATCTAGGGTTCTTCTCAAATAATCCAGACTTACTCAAAACTCCTTTTGATTTTGCCACTAGCTTTCCTATTACAATAAGGTCACATAAAGATAGATTTAAAGACTACCTATTACAAATCCGAGTAGCTTAAGATTTTCGTCTGTCACTCAAAACTCGTTCCCCCTCTCTGTTATACTTTTTTTTTTTTTTTATTACTTTCTTTCTTTGATTCCATCTGTAGTGATCTATTTTTATTACTTTCTTTCTTTGATTCCATCTATAGTGATCTATTTTTATTACTTTCTTTCTTTGATTCCATCTGTAGTGATCTATTTGGCACCATCTGTACTGTAGTGATCTATTTGGCACAGTTCCAATTGATTTCAATGGGTAAGCGGTTGGAAGATCTTGACGAAGATATTTTGGATTGTATCTCGAATCACTGTAGCCTCCGTGACTGTATCCGAATGGGAGCTGTTTGCAAATCATGGCTCTCGGTTTCTTGGGAGAGAAGACAACCCCGTCAATTGCCATGGCTGATGATGCCTTCTGCAGACTGCTTTTTCAGTTTATCTGTAGACACCATCCTGGACGCCATCAAGTTCCCAGAGTTGCACAACAAGCGCTGCTGTGGATCCTTCAACAACGCCGATGCTCGCGGGTGGTTGATGACTATAGACAACATGAGTCTCGAGATGGGACTCTTCCATCCCTGGCGTAAAATTCAATTGCAACTCCCTCACCACTCTAGTCTTCCACGCAGATATCCTCACGCAGATGATGATCCAGATCTGGCAGTCGTAAAAATACGCGCCGCCGCAATGTCTGATGATGCAAAAGTGCTCGTAGTTATTTACGATTTGAATAGTTTGGCATTTTGCAGAATAGGGGAAAAGGGGTGGACTCAGGTAAGCCCTACAATAGTTTTCCATGATGCTATATATCATAAGGGGCAGTTCTACGCGGTTACTATTGAGGGAAGTGTCGGAATTCTCCGCATCAACACCTCTCCTCCATACCTAAAATTTATAACCGAAAGGGTAATGAACGTTGAGAATCTACGAACTTATTATCCACGAACTTATTTAGTAGCAGACTCTGCAAGTGAGAGACTCTTGGTTTTCAGGAGGCTTTCTCCTCCCCTCGAAGAAGTTTTACGTCACCCATCCAACTACAATAGTCGCATCACATTGGGTTTTAAGGTTTATGAGCTACTTCTAAAGAAAACTGGAGTGTACAAGAAGAATCTCGTGCAGGTGGAAAGCTTAATTGACAGGCTAATTTTTCTGGGCCAAAATTCCTCTATGCTTTTAATGGAAAGCCAATTTCCAGGTTCTAAAGGGAATTGCATATATTTCACAGACGATTTCATGGAAGTCTCTCATTTTAAATCACCGCTTGGATGTGTAGACTTGGGCGTCTTCAACATGGAGGATAATACTGTCCAGCCACTTTTGATGAACAGATTCCATCCTACCTTCTCCCCACCCATATGGATCATGCCCCCACTGTAATAGAAAGTTGTAATAGAAAGGGTGACGCGGTGATCTATTTTGGGTATGTTTCCAAATCAGTGACATCTTTTACCTTTTATTTATTTAAATGAGTTATTTAAGTATTTATGCCCAATTGCAAACAGTGATTAAGTCTGTTTGGATGTTGTGAGTTTACCTAGTGGTAATTACTGCTTATCATCACTATGGTTGTTCGTATGAACGCTTTTAAGTTTTATGTGGAGGAGCTTGGGAAGTTAAAAGTGGGAATATTGAGCAAAAAAGTTCTGGATGTCCATTTTCTGTAAAATTTCGTTGATGAATTTCGGAAGCTTCAATTGTTATGAAGCTTTTCATCATTCTAGCAAAAGGAAATCAGTATTGACAAAATATCCCCAATGATGAAATTCTTAGTCATAACTTTGAGCATCTTGCAAATGAAGGGATCTTTCAACCTGTATATAGAACTCTCGAGCATGGTTTAAAAAATCGGCCGATACCGAACCGATATTTTTCTGAGAAATCGGTATTGGCAAAATATCCCCAAAATCTCGGTCAATATTGGCCAAGATGAAGATCATATCGGTATTACCGATATCTTGGCCGATATTTTCATTGTATGGTTGACAAAAAACCCTATTTTTCTTACTTTTTCCCATCTTCTTCTTTTCTCCTCTCATCTCCTTAAAGTAGCAGCAGCCATCCATACTCCATAGCTCATCTCCATCACTATTTCTTAAAGAAAATATTTTATTTGGTAAGGAAAAATCAACTTAACTCCCTTAATTTTATTATTATGTGTTTTTTATTTTATTTTTTAGATAAAGCATAGAAATGAATGTAAAGATTATTGGGTTTGTCACGTGTCGTCTTCTTCACTTAGAAGTTAGATCTACACAATTTCTTGCTTGATCTACTCATATATATCATATGATTTTGGGTGTTGGAAATTTTTTTTTTTTTTAATTTTGAATTTTACAACTTATTTGCTGATTAAGTTAGTATTAAATGATGATTGATTTGTTATCTTTATTTTCTTATATTTTATACTAATAAATTGATCATGAGCATCAATAATGATTGCATTATATGAAATACTGGAGAAGACAGCGAACTTCGACACAGATAAGACTCATAGCTTAAGGTGACCGATATTTTGATTTATTGTTGTTACTGATGGAAAAAAATTTATTATTTTCCATCATTTTCTAATATTTTGGATTTTTTGGATATTTTTGTGAATTTTTTTAGATTAAAAAAAAATTCACACCGAGATGGACCGACAACCGCGACTGATACCGATATTATATTGGTTTTTCGGCCTGGCCGATACCCCAAGCCCCATGGCCAGAACCTGGAATATTGATTAGTTTTATAACATTCTCGCCTAGAATATTGATTAGTTTTATATAATTTATGCCCGCTTTATGGCTGGAGGATGAAAAAAAAGTTCAAAGCATTGGAAGTGCCTACTCTCTCCCGATCAAACATAATATAGAACCTTTACTTGTTCAAATCCTACCATATAAATACAACCAATTCATTTTAACATCTCAGTCACAAAGCCTGACGTAATTTAAAACATGTCAACACAAAACATGGATAAACTTAATCATTTGTTTTCAATTTGTCTACGATTTAGAATGTAATAACATCCTGCAATGCAATCTGTTCTCACAAATCCATAACACTATCATTGACATTGAGTGAATAAAAGTGAGATGCATCCTGATTTACTCATTTTTAAAATAATCTCTTAGTGATTGCTAAAATAACACCAAATGATTTACAGGAATGTGGTTTTACATGCCAAGAAAGGAGATGGAGTGGTACGTCAAGAAGCCATCTCTTTGTAAGATGAAATTGGTTGTCACTAATAAAAAGAAAACGCAACGCAATTTAAATTCCATTGTCTACTCAATCACAACTTGGTTTTATCCTCTGAATTTAAGAAAAGCTGATAGTTGAAATGGTCAGTTATCTGATCATAAACTTGGTGAATCATTATAAATTCAACAAGATTCAAGAGAAAAAGAGACACGGTTTGAATGAGGTTTGTTATTAAAAAAAAAAAAAAAATTGTTTTGAACAAGGTTCTCCAAAGATTTATGTCTTTTCTATTCCCTAATGGGGTTTGATATTTATTGTCGAATTTAGTTGAATATAGCATTGTTCTGCTAGCCTCTATCACCATTCAGTAGACTCAGTGCTACAAATCAGCTGTATGCCAGTAGACTCTACAGTTTGCAATTTGGATCCAAAGACCCTCAACGTTCAACACAGTGATACAATGACATGCCTAAAGTTCCACAATTGAGATGTTCTCTACTAGATTAGCTTCTTTAATTTTTACTAAAACCATTTGGCTACCTGTTTCAGAATTCAGGTCAAAGAAGAATGGAAGATAATGTCGTATAATCGCAGGTGTGCAGTTTCTGCTTATACTTTCCTGTTCGTTTTCTTAGTCGCCTTGTCATTAAAGAAGTAGAATGTTGCTGTCAAGTGTCAAGTTTCTTATGCTTTGCCGCTTCCCCAGGATCTCTATGTAGGACTCAGGTATTTTCCCCGGTTTTTTTTTGTTCACATACCTATAGTAATTATTTTTGCAGAGAACTTGAGAAAGAACAAAGTTAGCTACAAGTCGGATCATGTTGGAATGTTGCATTGTTGAGTTTCATGCATCTTTTTGGGCTCTTTTTTTTCCCTGAAAAGTAGCCAAATCAAATTTTATTTGCAATAATATATGCAAATTCAGGTTTCCATGAAGGAAATGGAGAGAACAGAGAGTTGGTGACTCCATTAGCTTCTGGAATTTCGAGCTAACTCCTTAGAGTGGTCCTTGATCTCGTATGTAGGAAAAAATGCCAAGGTGCAATTGGTTTTAATGTTAAACTCACGCAAAAATTGGCGTTACTCGAATCTTTCTCTACTAAAATAGGGCCATAAAGTATTGACTAGAGAATATGTAAACCTTCTGTTGTTGCCAGAATATCTCCTCTGCTTGGGCCCCCCCTCATCCGCTTCTCTAAAAAAATTACTAGTAATGAGCAATGGCAGCCACAATCCTACAGTTCGTTTTCGAGTTGGGTATTAGATCTCGTATGCCTTACATGGCCAAAGAAAATTTGTAATTGACCTTGCGTTCTTGCAGGACAGCAATTAATGGATATTAATGATAGAACATGTGGATGAATGTTGATGTCTGAGTCAGTACCCTGTTGTTGGTGGTGGTGGTGTTGATGATGAATGAATGCAAGTGTGTATTAGAAAAGCATGCTTAGAGAATTTTAAGCCCCAAAAGAATACAGACCTAAATTATCTGAATACAACCTAACCAAAAGAAGAACAACTCAACATAAACAACCGGCCTAAAAGAAAATGACTCTAACATATACAACCAGAGAAACAGAAGAGCAGCTGCAATAGGCGAAGGTCTCTGATACCATTTTTGTCACAAACCCGTCTCACCAGCATGATATTGTCCGCTTTGGGCCTTAGCCTGCACGGTTTTATTTCTGGGCTGGCCCGCAGGCGTCCCAAAAGGCCTCATGCTGCAATAGGCAATCGTCCTGACAATTAAGCTCAAGCTCTGGGCAGCTTTTTGGCGATGTGGAATCTTACATCAATCCCAACTGATGAATTAACAGTAGGTGCACATTCATCTAAGGTCATAAGAGTCCTTGTTTTCCGAATTGCATATTGCATAGAGAGTGATGAGGATGATAGCTTTTGTATCTGATGATGCTTCCTTGTTAGAACCCAGTAAGAGAGCATTCCATAGAGCATACCCATTGAAGACGGAGAAAGCTGGATAGGCCTATTAGCACTTAAAAGGATAATAATCCTCGAAAGAACTTCTGCAGATTGACAATCCAAGAAGAGGTGCTGCATGCTTTCATATTGAACACAAGATGAAGGACATCTAGATGTCAGTTGATCACCAATGGAATGCGCCCACAGGAAAGGAAGCTGTTGGAGACCTTGAAAGCTGAGGAGAATTTCATTGGGAAGGTGAGGGGGGACCCACACTCCATCAACAATAAGAATGGCCTCAGCAGTACACCCATAATTTTTTTTTAATAACAAGACTTAATGATTTTAAGGCGAAAACATGGACGGCAGGATTCGAACCTGCGTGGGCAGAGCCCACATGATTTCCAGTCATACCCGATAAGAACCACTCCGTCCACCTGTTAGCAGTGCATCCATAATCAAACAGTTCAGAAGCTAAAGTAGTTACATGCAGTATAGGCATAGGAGAATTTTACAACAGGATAAGAAAATATCCTGCAGCATCACTTAAGTTCTTTTGATTTACTCACACTAAGTAACACTGCTGAATATAAAACAAGAATCCAATCAGAGAAGCAAAAGTATCACTGCATCGTTGCCAATTTATTATGTTAAATAGAAGTAGAAAATTCAAAACTGGCACAAAAAAATATGACAAATAACAATACAAGTCAATGTACAAAACAAAACCAAAAATCATAATTATGAACCAGCTCATTTTTAATTAAGCTTTCTTCTAACTAAACCACAAGTCTTTCCAAAACCAAAGTAACCATAGCATTCTCTCCCTCCATCAACTACATACTAGTACTATGTACACAGATTCTTTTTTGATACTTTGTAAATGTAATTGTTAATGTAGTTTCATGATTTACCCTTTAATTTCCCGTGCCAAAAAATAACACCACCTGAACTTCCTCCATTTTTCTTCTAGGGCATTATTCCATCCCTAGAAGAAATTTATTGGAAAACCCCAAAACTAACCAAGTTAATGAACTCAATCAAATCAAAAGGAACATACATAAAAGCTCTATTTAACCCAGAAATTCATGAAACTATGGTAAAATAAACTCACTAGTCGTTGTGATTTCACCAACTAGGTGAGGCCATATAAAGGAGTCTCATCTAAGACAACCACATCAATTAAAGTTCAAGACTCTGGTGCACAGCTCGAGGGCCAGGGGGACAATTCCAGCCATTTTTAGTCAGTTGTGCATATGTGTAATTAAAATAAGATGAAAAGTATATTACAAAATACGGGCCCTCATTGGCCTTGAGGCCCTTGACTGGATCCAATTGTGCAAAAATATCTCATACCAATTATCATCAAATCAAATCTCGGTGAACTTATGGTTGGCACAGATACAGAGAGGCCATATATTATACACATTGGCAAGGATAGGTATCATTTCCTTCTATCTTCGGAAAATACCTCATTTCAACACAACAAACCTAGTTACCAGCAAACAATGAAGTTTCCAAGTGCCAAAATTCACATTCCTGGGCATCTTTATGTAAAAATAGAAGATCTATATGAAAAAGGAACAGTGACAGTAGTAGCAGCAACAACAATGGGAAAGGTTCACATTACCCTGAATGTAGGTTGGTATTCATGAGGAGCTCCTCCCTTATCGCCAAACTCACCTGGAGGCCCGCGCGGCCCTCCACGATATCCATCATGGTCCCCAGCGTATCTCGGGCGATCCCCTTCAAAGCAGGGCGGGCCTTTAAGATTGATTAACACACATTAAGATGATGATGATAGTCGAGATATGGTGCAGGTGTAATCACATTGGGGTACTATTGTACTAGTGTGAACCATACACGAAAGCAAGTCTCATTCATGAAGTAGATCGAATGGTCCAAATGAATTGCAAAATAGACAATTAAGAGCTGGGGAATTTAAAGTATCTAATCTAATCTTGAAAGCAATGGAGAGATGTAATGTAATCATATACCGCGGGCGATCACCTGGCGGCCAGGGAGGTTCAGGTAGGTGCTGAGGAACTCGATTTCATCATTGGTGACTGCCCGAGATTAGAGGTGATATACCTGGGGTTCAAACCTCAGACAGCCGGATAAGAATTGACACTGCCGTTCTTATGACTTGAAGCTTTTACTCGAGGTAACATGAGTATTTAGATTTTAGAGTTGAAGACAACAATACTTTATCTGTGTGGTCAAACTCATCCAAACATATTAGGGTTGAAAATCTAACTTCACTTTACTCTATTTTTGTTTATCCAAATAAAAAGAATTTTCTCGTATTGATAATGCATCTAGTTAATTTTGTTTGTTGCTTATAGCTGTTGTGTTTTGTTCAATAAAATCATCCTCTTTAGGAAAAGAAAAAGTGCTACTAGAATATGAGCATTTCTTCTCCAAACTTGAGTTGGGCTGTGGGGGCCAGATGGGCCCCACACGTTTTTGCCCATAAACTTGAACCACTGCCTAGTAGATATGGTCAACCCTAATCCATTGATTTGCTCAAGCGTTTAACATAATCTGAGAGCTATTTCTCGGCCTTTCATAGTGAAAGAAGCCATATATATAAATATATATATATATATATATATTTATCTTGGGTACAACGATCCCAAGGCATAGAAAAATCCACAAATGAGATTTGCCCAAAAACCATCAAGGCCAGTGATATCTCTCTCTCTCTCTCTCTCTTTCCCCGATCTTGCATTTGCCAAATCCAAATCTTTCAATAAGATAGAGTGGTCAAAGGTGTATCATCTTCCAAGAATTTAATATGTTTGGGTTTTTTGGACATGATGTGACATATTGATCCCTACATTTGAAATGCAATATTTATTTCATTATAATTCCAAATTTTAGCCACCTAAAAAGTCTCAAAATGACCTTTTGAAATTCCTAAAATTCCAATCTCTATGCCTTTGGTTTGATTTTCAAATTCTCCACTAAGAGAAGGGATTTTGAATTCGACTTGAAGAGGACGACTTTTGGAGAATTTGAATTTCCTCCGTACATGAATTTTTGGATTTCTAATAAAGAAATAGACGCATAGTACCAGGGTTCTAAGTTTATGCATTCACCTTTCACTTACAATTTCAGACAGCCAGATTTGAGCCATGAGAGGCATATCTCTCAGCTAAACATAACCATATTTCTATAAATAGTCTAGTAAAAGTCTATTAGGCTTGTGACTCTAGGCCTAATCTAGCCTGCTGAGGGTTTTGAACTTAAAAGTGGGGTTCATGTCCAAGTTCATCTAATCCAGATGAGTCTCTAGCCTCACTTTGACCGCATACATTTTGCACATTCAAAATGTTAGGTAGAAAGAGAGAGAGAGATATTAAAACTTGAAATTTAATGCAGACAGATACGTACCCCAGTCCCCCACTGTGGCCATGGTAATAACTATTTTCCTGAATGAATATTCACCAGTGATTTTCACCTTGAGATTGCATTTCTCCACTTAGTGGATAACCACCATTTTTTCTTTATAATCAAAACCACTTATGGCACGACTGTACCCTGATTGAGGTCAGCCATTGGCTTTAAACTTGAATACAATAATGCAGTCAATCTATGATTCAAACTGGTTTTTTTTTTTTTTGTTTTGTTTTTTTTTTCCTAACCGTATTACTTTGATTATCTAGGTACCTCCATTGTGAGGCCCACTATCAAACTAACAACCAGTTAAAGCATGTACTGATTACTATTAGTTCTTCATTTTAATTCTGAAGGTTGGTCTGAATCAAAGCTCTGTTCAAGTAGCATTTGTGTATATTATGTGGCCCTCTGGCTCGAGCGAGGAGGCCACGGAAATCGAGAATGAAAAGCTTTTGTGGACCACTTGCTCTTTTAATACCAATGTTTCGCTGCCAGCTTGATTTGAAAGACTGCCTTATAACGCAGGACCCATCACCAGTCAGTGACAGTGACCCCATGTCCCTTGCGCAGCTTCTTCTTCTTCTGTTTTTTTTTTAATGAAATCCTTTTCGCACAGCTTATTGTGCCCTGCTTGTGTGAAAAATAATCAACACATAAAATGCTTTGCGTTTTTCTTCCAAAACATATCAGATTCTATGTAGGACAAGAAGATACTAATCATAAACTGTCCTTTTTGGATAAAAAGAACTTTCGGACACTTTTGTTTCCCCCGTCCTCAGTGCCATGACCTGCCAGCCTGCCCCACTCACCACACACACACACACGCATATATCACACAGCACACCCCTCCTAGAGTAAAGTACAAGCTGCCTTCAGTGATCCGCAGGACCACAGGTGCAATTCACTTTCAATGGATTGGTGGTATCAATTAGGAGGTGTGTGGTAACCCATTGTGGACAGTCTATTTTGCTGGAAAAAAACAATGGGTTCCTTTTTTTCGCAAAAGGCTCGGCCTTAGCTTTAATGCAATCCCTACTGAACTGAGTCATTAGAGAGAGAAGATACTAGTCTCAAATACCGCAACTGACTACGTCTTAGAGCCCCACCTTGGATTGATCATGGTCATTATCTTCTCTAAATAGGTAAGCCCAACCATTCAATCAGCTCGTAAACAGAGTCACCTAAAAAACTTGCAGAGTGATATCCCAAAATGGTATTCTATAGCTCTTTGAACTTTTTCAAATTTGAAGGTCTGACCTAACATGGGTAAATAGTGAACTGAACTACCGAGTTTTTTCAGCTGTTGATTGCAATTCTGAGAATTCTTGTTTGGAGTTTAATGAATTCATCAACAAATATTGTTCCCCACTTAGTTTCATAAATGCGTAAGTATAATTTAGCATTTTGAAAACTAGAATTCTAAAAATTCAACCGACCAAACGTAAGATCTCACCGAGCTTATCCTATGATTCCTCACCATCCAAGCTGGGAATTAAGAATTCTTGGGGGATAAGCAGTCATTACTGTTAGAACTCAAATATACCTCCAAACAAATGGGGCCCTTTAGGATGTAGATCGGCAACAGCTAGAACAATACATGACGCAAATTTATTAATGTGGTTCTGTGCCTTGACCAAGAAGTGAGATGGGATAGAGTGCCATTTGTTGAGGTATAAAGGAATGAGACCAATTCAAGGCTGCATCCAGAAGAAGCTTAACATAAGAGCATTAGTAATAGCGATGTACACCTTGAACCAAAAAGTTTCTGCAAGACTCTGACTGCTAAACTAGGTCCTGCTAAACACTACAATTCAATGGTCCATCAACAAAAATCCATGTACTTGTGTGCGAGGATATGGACCTAGTATAAAATACTAGTATACATGCTCAAAACATTCCGTAACAGTGAGGTTGCAAGTTCAACTCATCTAAATAAGGTGTTTAACAGATGTAATACAATAACTGAATTTATAAATTAGAAATATCTTCCTCTATAATACAATACATATCAAACGAAATAAATTCCAAGCAGAAATTCAATAAAAAGAAGGGTGGAAACAATGAAGAGGCCAGGTAAAAGTATAAAACATTTCTTAGAATTTGAATCTGGCCAATAATGGATGAGCTTAAAAAATTCAAAAAATTAAAAGGTGCAAACTTGAATTGTCAGTCACCTAGTTAACTTGTGTTATCTCCATCTTGTCTGACGGGCACCTCTGTCACTGTTTTCCCCTTCACTTGTATCATAGTTCTCCACCAACTGCTTGTCAGCCAATTTTGCCACTTGGTTCTCGTGTAAATGATCACGCCGGGAATGAGAGGCTTCTCGCCCTATCCTGCGATCCTGAATTGGAGTGAAGAGAATTTGATTTTGAACCAAGAAAATTCAAACAGAAAACAAGAAGACACTTCTCATACTACTATGATTTAGAGTTTTTAAAGGATTGAATTGGGTTCTCAAGTAAAGATTTGCTTACTTCGCGGAATAGCAAGTCATCCATTTCAAGCATATGGATCACATGACCCATTTTAGGCCGCTTTTGTGCATCTGGGTCAACGCATCTGAGCGCCACCAGAAGAGCCCGTTTCAGCACCTTGGGAGAAGGTTTCTCAGCTATCGTAGGATCCAAAACTGCCTCAGAATTGCGGTTGGAAACCATTGTTTTCAACCACTCCACCAAGTTGACCTGCAAATTATCCATTTGCTACTATGTTCAGTTTCATAGACAGTTGCGATCAGGGGTTTAATTAAAAAAAGGGAGAAGAAAAAAGGAGAAAGTATCAATAGAATTAAAGAGCAACCTCTCCAGGGGGTCGGCTGTAATCAACAGGACTTCTCCCAGTTATTATCTCCATGATCAGTATGCCAAAGCTATAAACATCACTTCTCTCAGTCAACATACCAGTGCTGGCATATTCAGGTGCCACATAGCTACAACAAAAACAAATCACCAAAATAGTCGCAAATTATCGATATAAGAATAACAAATTCGATTAAATTTATAATAAAAAAACACAACTCAAAATATTACCTTTTTTTTAATTGGTAACTCGTAATTAATTTTATTGAAAAAAGCAGAACAACAAAAAGTGAATTTAAACATTGCAAAAGGAAGCAAACTAACCCAAATGTCCCCATCACACGAGTAGTTACATAACTCCGTTCAGAACATAAGAGCTTTGCGAGCCCAAAATCAGAGACCTTTGAATTCCACTGTCGATCAAGTAGTATGTTGCTAGCTTTTACATCCCGATGAACAACCTTTGGTTCTAGTCCCTCATGCAGATAGGCCAACCTGAACACAAGATTCTATGAGTCGTTTCTCATATTTTTGTACTCCCTTCAAAGATAAGGGCATTCTATGGGATGAATACTCATTTCATAAACTGAAGAAAAAGATCTCAAAAGCAACTTCCTATATTTAGAGAACTGTGGCCAAGACATAGGTCAACAAAACACATACCCTTTGGCTGTTCCTAGGATGATGTTCATCCTAATATCCCATGATAGAGGGCTGAACTGCCCTACATCACCGTGAAGCCATTGATCTAGATTACCGTTGTCCACATACTCATAAACAAGCATCCTAATCAACAAAACAATAAATGCATACATTAAAATTATATATTGAAGACATAAATCCAAACACATAATAACCAAATAATATCTAATCAGATGAGAAGATAACTGAATAAGTTGCCCCCTGTTGTCAATAGGGCAAAAAAAAAAAAAAAATTCCAGTAAACAATGAATGCAAATTATTGGCTACCTGTAGGCTCCCTCGACACAGTACCCAAGCAACCTGACCAAATTCTTGTGTCTAACACGGCCAATTACTTCAACCTCTACTTTAAACTCCCTTTCAGCTTGACCCCTGATAATCATAATTCCATATGATCATTAAAACATATTTTCAAACAAGGAAAAAAAAAAGATAAAACAGGCAGAAAAAATTCCCAAAAAAAAAAAAAGGTTGGGAAAGCTATTGCTTTTGATAGATGATTGATTAACCAGCAGTCGGAGGACACCTCAAGCAAACAAGCATAAAAGAGAAACAATTAGAGAAGCTTGAATGAGAAAAAAAAAAAAAAAACCAAAAGAAAAAGACACAGATCCACTTGGAAAAGAGAAGAGGTTGCAGAAAGTAATTAGTCTGGAATCTGCTAATTTACTCAATCAATCCCATAATGCAACTAAAGCTTCAAGAAATAATTGAGTGGGGTACCTGCTCAATCAAGATAAGAATAAAAAAGCAAATGGCAAAAGCATCTTTACCAGCACAATATCATATCATTAAAGAAAGGCATTGAAAGGGAATAGACTTAAATAAAATCTAAATTCATGACTATTGCAAGTGGAAAGTAAAAGGTAACCAACTATAAGTTCAAACCATTAGTACCTAATCAATTTGAGCAAATCCACCCCTAGAAATCCCAAAGAAGAAAATAACAGCAAAATTAAACTATAAATCAGCTTCTTTAGCTAGAAACCATCTAAGTTTGGTATCAACAATCACAAACAGGGAAAAATGAGAAAAACCCAAATATAATGTGCTCTTCTCCCTCTTCAAAGCATCAATTTCCTTCCTATGGTTCAAGAAATTCAACTGCTAGAGGTCTAAAAAAGATGAACAATAGAAAAAACCAACCCTTCTCTACTTATCATCAAAGCAACTTGAAATTCATTTCTTGTGCTATAAGTCGTCAAGTGAACACCTTTTCACTTTCTCTCTCCAATTCAGGAGACAAAACCAGTTGCCCAAACACAAAACGCATCTTACGCCAAGAAATCAGTGAAACAAAATCGCCAGCTAATCCAACAAAACAATAAGGAGAAATAAAAGGAAAGGAAACAAAAAAAAGCAGACCATGAATTTCCTTTCAAAGCAATGAAATTGGGTGCCGAATCTAATACCTATTATTCAGCAGATTCTTCACCGCGACCTGCGTATTATCCGGCAACACGCCACGGTAGACGATCCCATACCCGCCTTCTCCGATCACATTCTCGTCGGCCAGCCCGTTTGTCGCATCCTCCAGCTCTCTCAGCGTATACCAATGCCCCCACCCCAGATGCGACACCTCCGGCGGCCCAGCCGCCATCGACGCAGAGTCCGTCGCCGTCGTCGACCGGCTCTCCCCACTCGCCTGCGACGACGGACGGTCCGAGAACACGATCCGGTGCTCGGCCTTCCCTATATCAATCTGGATCTCCGGGATCGCCGGCTGCGGCATCCGCTGCTCCGGCGCCGCCACGTGGACGATCTCCTGGATCTCCTTCGACACAACCGGCGTCGGATCTGCGGAGGCGAGCTTCTGATGGTGGTGGCGGGGAGATCTCTGCCGGCGGGAGGTTAGGAAGAGGGAGAGGAGGAAGAGAATGAGGACGATGAATGCTCCGACGCAGATTCCGATGACGACCCAGAGGCGGAGGCCGAAGATCGACGTCGGCTTCGAGAGCTCGCTGTTGAGAAATGCAGTGTCGAAGAACGACATGTTTGGGTGAGATTGAGATCGAGAGAGGAAAAAGATTGAATCTTTAGTGTTTTTATAGGATCGAAAACCTATGCATGGTTTTTGGCCGGGAAAAATGGCGGATTCCAGCGACGTGGAAGTAGAGTTTCAGAGAAGTAAAGAAAGAGTGAGAGGGAGGATATGTTGGTTGGTAATGGCGAATATTGGCAATGTATATAGAAGTGTGATTGACGGTTTTGTCCTTTGGGAATGCAGGAAATGACATTTGTGTCCCGAGTGCTGAAAAGGGAATAATCACGGAAAATTTTCCACAGGCAGCGTGTCACGTCACCGAGGGGCAAATATAAAAAGATTCGTGGGGCAGTGACAGCCACGTGCTGCTCACGTGACTGGAAGGGTGCATGATGGTGTCAAGAGACTCAAGTGTGTATTGGGTGGGGTGACCTTTGAATGGTGTTAGTCAACCTTTTTCCGTTGGAGGGATGAGTTGATGGACCGTCCATTGGGGTGGGACCCGGTTGATTTTGTGGGCCATGCAGCCAAATTGCTAGATTGAGGAGTGTTGACTCTTTTCTTTTCTTTTTTTTTTTTTCTTCCACTGCGTTTTGAACACGCAATTGCAATGTTGGAAGAAGATTTTTTTATCATTGGGAGTGGAAGTCTTGATGGGGTTGTGGACCGAATTTAAAGCACTATTGCCATTGTTTTTATCTCAGTGCCTTTTTCTATTTTTGGTTTTTCTCATGTATTTTTCTTGGGTCTTGTTTGAACAATGAAGAATCATATTAAAAAAAAAAAAAAAACTTTCACAGTAATTTTGGGTGGACTGGAGCTATTGAAAATGAAAAGGAAATGACATAGTCTAAGACCCACCCGAAAATCATCATCACCATCCATTTCTTCAAACCTGATTTTATGGCTGTGTGAAGGATGAGCTGTTTGAGCTCATATGTGTGAACAGATTATTTGGTTTTCCAAGTTTCTCTCAAATAAGATTTTGTTCCATAAGCGGACGCATGCATTATTGTAAATGCAATTGTATTGGCAAAAATCCTATGCATAAATGCCTGAGGGCTCTTTTGTCCAGCTATAAACACGCTCTTTTGGCAATAGTACATATATTTCTTTATCATACTCTCATCATAAAATGGAATAGTATATTCACGATTTTAATCATTTCGATAGTTCTACCAAATAATAATAATAATAATAATAATTTCTTTAACAAAATTTTTTTTTTTTAGGTAGACCCGCTCAATACATATATACCGTTTAAATAAGCTTTTAATTTTTAAAAGAAGGACTACTTTCAAAAACTAATAGAGGTAATTGGTCTTTTGATAAAAGAACATTAGTTAGATGTTTGACAAAGATCGAAAGGGGTTCTTAAACATATCAAGAGTGTCTCTACAATTACGCGTTGCCTTCCAAATGGCCAAAGAGTACAAGTATGTACATACAAAGGAACCGTTCCTTCTACGTATGCTTAATACTATTCATCCTGTTTCTACCATCTGAAGCTACACAGCTGTGTCCTAAGCCGATGCCTTTAGTCCTTTTACCAATTCACCTGGTCTCATGAGAGCCATCTTGTGTGCCATGGCTGAACAAGATGTATGCCAAAGCCATTTGAACAGGGTCTGGACCTGATGACGATGTAGAGCATAAATAAATCATGTAAGCCCAGCTTGAACCATCAGTCATTGAGCTGAGTTACATGGGTGCATGTCTTGCTGAGTACCCAGTCAGACTCATCCAACTCGTTTAAGGATTTATGAAATGGATAATCGAGTATAGTACTGATGATCATCTTAAAAACCAAATCAAAGTGGCACGTATCATTTGATTCATCCATTAATTAAAGAACCATATTTCTTTAGAGATGAATCCCTTCCAACCCAGATCAAAATGATACACATCATTGGATTCACCAACGTATTAAAGAGCCATCCTACTTTAGAGATAAATCCAATCTCTTACACATTGGCAGATTCAACCGTATATCAATTATGTCCTGACTGGTGAAATTTGGGATTAATTGCTACAAGTAATTAGATTTACCAAACAATAGTCCTGTTCCTTTGGTTTAAAATAATGATTATGAGCTGTTTACTAATTAGCATTTCGAGTTTTGACCATTTATTTATTTTGCTTCAGTACAGACTTGAGCTCACACACCCTTCGCCACTGCATATGGGTGCCGAGCAACTGATGTCCATACCTACTTAAGCTAAAACTCAAAAAATAATTTTTGAGTAGGTTTAAAAATCGTTTTATCTTTATATCCACTAGTGTAATATGTAGGTCAGTGTCTATATACAACTATGCATTATGATATAAGCTGGTTGGATCATGAAAGATCGATGAATTTGTTATATTCTTTAGACAAAGACGGATTCTCTCTCTCTTTCTCTCTTTTGTGAGAATGCGATGGAATTTGATGGCTTGAGCGTCTCGTGAACGTGGGGACACTGTTACATGTCATTTTCTTACTTTAATTATTAGCGGAATGATCGCAAGTTCCACACTTTTTCTAGTTGTAGTGTTTTGGACATATATGTAAGCAACTAAATATTATACAGTTCATGACAGGACTAGTATTTGTTGTCTTTTGTCTTTTTAAGAACAAAGTATTTCACATATGGGCCACTATCTAGTGCAACAATAATTTATTATATTATAGTGAAATTCTCGTATCAAGACATGAGAGTGCTCACCTTAGTTAATTAATCTCCGTTGTCAGTGGCAGAGGCCAAAATTTAATTAATAAGAGTAAAATATAAAGTTAGTTTCGATTAATGATTTTGAGAATTGAGATAATTAATGACTTTTTAGTAGGGACATCAACAGCTCAAGTGAAACTCATTTCTGCGTTGACTCACTCCTATCCTACCAGGCGGTTATGGGTTTGAATTGGTTTCTTTGTTTTTTAAGGTTTGTATTAGGTTTGATATGGCTATTGCTATATATATATATATATGTTTTGAAAAGATAAAATATTTCAACTAAAACTTCTTTTATATATAACATTTTGTTATTATGTAAATAAAGTGAATCGATTATTATTTCTCACTTTAAAAATCTTCATAAATAGGCTTGTATTTGTTCGCTAGGGTTTGATTGACTGAAAACATTTTTGGGAACAACTCCTTTTGTTTGGAATTTTGGGCAGAAATGCTTACCTTTTCAGAAGTCATAATTTCCTTTTTAATTGAGTTTAGGCTATTGAAATTTGCCTAGCAGGCAAAGTTAGAAGTCACCTTAATTTAGCTAGTTGAAGTCTCTAAATTCTAAAATTCAAAATACTCTTTTGCAATTAGCCTTTTGAAATTATACTTACGAGGCATAGCAGTTGGAAGTCTCCAAATTTTTCGGACATCAACTGCTGTGGCGAAATAGGCGGGCCTATTTTGCACTATTCCTGACGTCTATTCGGTTTGCCTCCTCAAACTTGTGTACTACCTTTTACTAGCTAATTAATAAAAATCCCTTTTCACAAAAAAAAAAAAAAAGAAAAGAAAAGAAAAAGAAAAAGCAGGCAAGCCCCTATTTGTTTGTATGGAGGAATATTATTAAATAAAATTTAATTTCAAATCAAGATATGAAGAAAGTTCAGGCAGCTGAAGGGAGAATCACGTAATGATCATAAATTGGTACTTGTTAGTTAGATAAATACCACAAAAAAAGGCACTCTTCAAAAGCACAGAATTACAAAAGAAGATACTCTTAACACAATAATAAAAAAATGACCTGCTGACTCGATAGTCGATAGGCATGAATTGAAAATTCACTCCAATTAAGAGTGCAACCCATTCCCATTGTTAGATTCTCGAGCCTCTAAGTTAATAGTATAGAGCCAACGAATCCAAACTTTGTAGTCACTGGTAAGTAGCATCTCATTCGTGGGCGTTTTGGTCATTTCAGTAGCCATCAACGGTAAAGATGGATGTATTAATGAAAGAGAGTGAGTGGAGATAGATGGGAGCGTCTGATGAGGAACGTGAATGCTTCTGCACGTACTTGATTTGGAAATCCTTATTAAATCCGAGGTCGGTACGGACGCCAACAGTGCATGTCTCGTGCAGGCCATTCACTTATTAATATCGCGCGTTTTTTAACTTCACCGATACGCCCGGTCACTGCCACACTGCCACTTATTACAAGTTCGTTGAAGGTGAGCACGGCCAATTTTGAAAATGAGCTGGCATGTTTCACTTCTTTCAAAACAAAATTTTCTCCTTTCTTACGGGATGAGGTATACAAATGGGATGAGGAAGCCTCGTAAATGAAAGTTTAGATGGATTGAATTTTTGGAATCGATCTATGGACCGATCTCAAAGTTGATCCATCTATCACAGCTCGCCTCACAAATACATGATCCCTCAACAGTCTCGTGTGAGGGGTGCATATAAATGAGAGGAGGAAGCCGACAATATATTGGGGTTGATCCCTCAACAGTCAGGTGAGCACTCACTTCTTGGAAAACTCTAAAATGATTTTGCTAAAGTCAAATGCAAGTTCGCAATCTCTGTTCAGGCTAATGTGCGATTGTATCTCGAATCATCTAATATGCATCCATTGTATGTATATACTCCGCTCCACCTACTTGGTAATTTATTATATATCCCACCTATCACCATGTCAATTTTCTCACATGTAAAGTTTTCTCGGGCAAGATTGTTTGAATGTGGACATCCTAATCCAATCATCAAATAGGTGAGAGGTCCATTAAAAAAAAAAAAAAAAAACCATGTTCCCTCTAATTAAAGGCATCCATGGGGGACTTTGATTGGATAAAACTCCACCATCTCAAATATACTGCTCTTATGAACTACTGTAAGTCTAAAATTTAACACCCATCCAACTGTCATTCACAATTTGATTATTTATTGTCCTTAAAAAATGATGCCTTGTGTAAAGTTCTATCTTAGCTAAAATTGTGTACATAATGTAGTTTCTTGTGAACTCACTTGTAAAGCTATCACCTAGGGGATTTGTCAATCATAAGGAAAGTAGGAATGAGAAGATCTCAATGATACCTAGGGATGTGCAAAATACTAACTCCATTATTACGTGCTGCTCCCAACGAAATCGAAACGGTGTGAATGGATGTATATATTTATAAAACTAATTAGATAAGGTCAACTGCCTTAATGGTAAGGTCAAGTGAGCTGAGTTAAACATGTACACACGGGGCCACCTTCAAAGATATATATAATGTCTTTACCCATTTCTAACTTGGGGGGCAGAGATTGACTTCCATAGAAACAACATATATCATTTGATTGAGAAGATATGGTTAGACGGAAGAAAAATAATCCTTTTCAACAAATCATAATTTTCATGCAATATGAGTCGCTTTTTCAATGATCCAGACATCCGTTTGATCGATGCACAATTGGTTCATACTTTATCGAGTAAAACTTTCTTCAGTTGGGTGAAATTTATTGTTGGACTGGACATTGCAATTTGATTGCTTTCTCCAAATACTTCCAATCAAATGATTGGTAATTCCACAAGAAAGCATAATTTTGGTCGTTCATTCAGCCAAAGACGGCTGTTTGAATGGATATCTGGATGTGCACAAAATGGGCCCCACTGTTGTAAGAAGGATTTGGATTCTTCAAAAGATGATCATGTATTGAAACCATTCGATCACTTTTATTTAACTTAATCCTGTGGTAATGTTCCATCTAAATTTGCATCATAAAGATCAAACAAGAGGCAGGTACGTGCTCTTTTTTAATAGTGCCAAGTTTTTTAAATTTAGTACCTTTTTTTTTGTTTTAATTTTAGTACCTGTTTTGAAAGTCTATAATGTTAAAATAGAACTTGTTTAAATACATTTTTTGAAATAGAGCTTTTCAAATTAGATTTTTGAATAGTGCCAAGTTTTTTAAATTTAGTACCTGTTTGGAAAGTCTATAATGTTAAATTAGATTCTTTTACATATGGATTGCTTGGTGTATTATATTGATGAAGTATAGCAAAAGTTTCATGAGCAAATTAATAAAAAAAAATTAAATGAATAATTGAAAAAAGAAAAAAAGAGTCTGATTGCTTTTAACACTTATGTCTGTTTAACAAAGTTGTCTTTTTCATTTGTTTTTTAAATGGAGTTGAAAAAAAAAATAAAAAATCAGACCTTCATGTAAAATCTCAAAACATTTTAGGCACTCAAATATATGTTTGGGTCAGTTTTTTTGTCCAAATTAGTAAACTTGCCAAACCATGCCTTAGAATTGTGCTGGATACATGATTGGATCTAGCTATATCATTTCTCAATTTCTTTGGTCGGGGTTCAGATATGGGTTTGAGCTAACCTGTTTTCAACCTTGAGTAAATGGCCCCTCTCTCGCCAAGTAGGAGTTTGGATCCTTTGGGCTTTGACTTATAGAAATTTAGTCTTGAAGTAGTAGAAATTTACATTGGACTACCTATTGAATATCTAAGCTATTCAAAACATAAACATTCTCCCAATGCATAGAGTATCTTCAAATTTCATTCCAGCAACATTTGGTCTCATCGAAAAATCTACAGCTTAATCAGAAAATATTAAAACTGTGTTAATCAATTTTTTTTGATCAAATGATCAATGTTGGAGTGGACCAACTCTAGTCGAGATAAAGTTTGGAGATGTCGTGTACTTTTTAAACATTGGGAGGAATTTTATTTTGAGCTCGAAACTAATTTTCTGTTGGCGAACCCAACCTTACATTTGCACTCCGATTTCTCAACTCAAGCCCAAGGATCCTGTGAGAATAGGTCCAAACAAAAGTCTCAAGAGAAATAGTCCTTTCGACAAGCGCTCTTTCCCCATCCTTCCCCTCGAAATCAGGCACCTTCCTTCCATGGCCCGCGGATCACTGAAGAGGAGGAAGAATCAAAACCGGTCAATCACCCTGCTCTCTTCTCCTTCGATGTCAAAAACACCTCCTACATCTTCTCGATTCAGCTGCAGAAGAACCTCCATGTCTTTCCTTCTGCTCTCTTCTTTCACAATCCTTCTAATCTACTCCACGTCCAAGACGACTTTCCTCGTCTCTTCCACAGAAATCTACTCCTTCGAAGTAATCAACGTGTTCCCCCACGATCCAAATGCCTTCACGCAGGTACCTCTTTTTCTGAAGTTCGCCATTCTTTGTTTTGTGGCGTTTTTCTTTTTCTTTAGATTTATATTGATTTTGATGTTGAAGTGGTCTTTTGGGTCTGTTTGGATGTACCCCAATTTGATAATGGATGGATTGTTTTAGTAAAAATGAATTATCTGGGTTTGGGAGTTCAGGTCAAGTGGCGTGGAAATTAGATGGTACATGATCGGGATACTATGTGGACATACGGTTTCTGTTCCATTTTGACTTGTTTGATGATCTTGACTTTACTGTAGATGATTGGCCCCAGTAAAAGAATGGAGTGATTTGCGCAAACTCCTTTTTGACAATCTCTCCATGAAATGGAGGGTTCTGTCAGTTGTGTTCCAACCATCAAAGATGTAAGCAGCCCGTCAAAGGCTCCCATGACAAACATCTGATTGGAGAAAATTCCTCCTCCTGAAACATACTTCTTTCATGAACTTCTGGAAGCCCAAAGTTTAACACCGTAACCATCCAACCGTTAATTCACCATTGGATTAATCTTTTAAAATGATGCCTTGCATATAGTTTTATTTTAATGAAATCTCTCTCTCTATATATATAATTTTGTGAAAACTCACTTGTAATGCTCACCAGGGGCTATGTCAATCATGAGGGAGGCAGGAATGGAAAGATCCCAATGACACCCAAGGACGTGTAAAATATCAATCCCATTAGATTGTATCGCTCCTAGTGAACCCATATTTGTAAAACTAATTAGATAAGGTCAACTTACCTTCGTGGTAAGGTCTAGTGAGCTCAATCAAACATATACATATGGGGCCACCTTTCAAAGATTTAAACCATTCATATAATGTCTTTCCCCATTAGTGCTCTGGGGCCCTTGGATAGATTTCTATAGGAGATATATTTATCATAGGTTGAGAAAATGCAGTTAAACTGATAATAAATAATAATTCTCAACAAATCATAATTTTCATACAATATGAGTCACTTTTCAAGGATCTAAACTTTCCATTTGATGTGCAGTTAATTCGTATTCCATAAAAAAAATGCTTTGATTGTATGTTATTTATTGTTGGATTGGACATTGCAATTTGATTGCTTTCTATAAATGCTTCTGATCAATGATTAATATCTTCCTTAATAAAGCATAAATTGCTGTTGATTGGGGCCAAGGATGGCTATTTTGAATGGGTTATTGGATGTGCACAAATGGCCCCCATTTGTACGAAGGATTTGAAAATATGATCATATATTGTTGGATTTTTTTATTTTTTTTTGGAATTGGATGATTCCCAACCGTTTAGGCTAAATTGATTGCTCCGGGCCTAGATGGAAGCTGGGTAAACACCATTGTGGCCCCAAGGTGACAGCACTAGTGGACTCGACCTTCGATTCCTAAAGAAAGGAAAATTGAAGTCGATATCGTAGGTTCAATCAGTTATATCTTTCCAATCCAGTGGCAATGTTCCACCTAAATATATATAGTAAAGATAAACAAAGGCAGATGCTCTTTTCGAGCTGTGTTAGATCTTCAAAAAGTGAGTCCAGAATGCATTTGTATAACTTGCCGAGTCTTTTAAATCAGACCTATACTATTTATCAACAGCAAAAATAAAATAAAATCAGACCTATATTTAGGGCATGTTTGGAAAGTCTAATATGGTTGAAATAAAAATAATTCTAATACATCTTTTGAAATAGAGTGGTTCAAATTAGATCATTTTATATATAGATTGTTTGGTAGGATATATTGGCCAAGTGTAACAAACGTTGCATTGGCAAACTAATAAAAAATAAAAATCCAAAACAAGTCTAATTGCTTTTAACATTAATGTTTGTTAACGAACTGGGTCCAACAATATCATTTCTCAATTGGTATGGTTGGGTCGGATATGGGTGGAGTGCGAGCTAATCTGTTTTTAGCCCTGACAATAAATATGGCCCCTCCTGCGTCTTGTTACTAGGAGTTTGGTTCTTCTAATAGGGCTTTGACTAAACGGAAATTGTATTTTGAAGTAGTGAAACCATACACTGGGGCCAACTTATTGATAGAGCTTCTCAAAATAAACACTCTCAGCGTATAAGGTATTCTCATATTTTAGAATTGGTCCCATTGTAAAATTAATTATTTTATAATAAAAAAATACAAAATTATATTAATCCCAATTTTCAACAAACAATCAATCTTGGGACAAAACCAACTATTGTCGAGATAAAATCTGAGCATACTCCATGCATTATGAGCATCCAAAGAGAATATATATATATATATATATATATATATATTTTGAAATTTTGGTTGTACGACTGTTTTAAGATTAGATATTTGTCTGTCAACAATTAAAGTTTAAAAATTCTCACAATGCTATTTATATAAAAATGGTAGGCTAAAGAATCATAAATAAAAATAAAGATTATTTGATTATTATTTCTAAAAATAGGCCCAAGACATTGTATGCATTCAATTCCTAAAGCAAACAAAAAAAAAAAAAAAAAAAAAAATTAAGTCAAACTTTAGATCCGGCGGTGTAGGCCCAACAAAAGTCAGAGAAATACACCTTCCTAGTTCCGACGCGCGTTTTTTTTTTTATCTATCACATCCCTCTTCAAATCGCCAAATCTTCCTTCCATGGCCCGCGGATCACTGAAGCAGAGAAAGAATCAAAGGCGATCGATCATCCCTCCCTCTTCTCCTTCCATGGCAAAAACGCCTCCTCCAGCTTCTCGATTCAACTGTAGAAGAATCTCCATCTCTTTCCTTGTACTCTCTTCCTTCGTATTCCTTCTAATCTACACGACGACCAAGACGACCCTTTTCTCCGTCTCTTCATCAGAAATTTACTCCATCGAAGTAGTCAACGAGTATCCGCACGACCCAAATGCCTTCACGCAGGTACCTCTTTCCGAATTTCGGCATTCAGAATCATTGATTTTGATTTTGCAGTGGCTTTTCTGGGTCTGTTTGGATGTACCCCAATTCGATAATGGATGTGTTGTTTCGGTAAAATGAATTACTGGATTTGGGAATTCAAGTGGCGTGGAAATTGGATGGTAATCGAGTGGGATACTTTTATCCTGAAATCTCCGCTTCAGAACATTGCCAGGGCTTATGATCTTAATGATTTTGGTTGGGGAAGTAGGAAAAGGGCATCCTGCATTGCTTGATTTCCGATTTTATTTATTTATTTTGCAGTGCCCCAAATTTACAAGAAACAGAGAGTGATGTGCTCTGCTACAGGATTCTAACAGTTATGCCATTTTGTTTTCTGTTTCATGATCTTGACTTAAGTGTAGATTCAATTACATCAGCTTGAGTTGCTTGGCTCAACCAAAGTTTAAATGGCTTGCACAAACTCAGTTTGACAGAGTCTTCATCAAATGCAGGGTCCTGTCTGGTTTTGGCCAAGTGTTTAAGTAAAAAAAAATCTACCAGCTGGATATTGAACTCAGTTCGGGTTTATGGGGTTTTTGAATAATGACGTGATCCTCAGATCCTCTACTAAATGGAAGGGTAGAATTGTGCGAGTTTGATCTCACAAGTGAACGCTAACCCACATTTTTGGACCTCATATTGATTGTGTTGTTCTTTCACTGAAACAATATTTGGAGGGCCATTTCTATTTGTCTCTATGCATTTTCACTTCCTCAATATTTACTCTGTACTTGTGCTGCATTGGTTTTGTCCACTGGAGCATAAGCAGCTCAAAATGATTTGAGCCAACTAGGTGGATGAAATGATAATTTTGCTACTATTGCATAGGTTTTTCTCTTCCATGCCGTGGCCACTTTGAGTTAACAATTTTTAACAAAAGAGAACGCAACTATTCAAGTGTGATAAAAATCTTTCAGCACAGTGGGTGCTACTAAAGTTGTTGTGCTGGTTAAATATGTATGCAAGCTTATAGAAAGTTTCTATAAAAATGATACTATTGCTACCTTATTGTGGCTCCAACTATATCTTCCTAGGCACTCATACTTCCTGGTATTTTACAGGCAATGCTTTCTCATTCCTGAAACCTATGTTAGACTTGCTTCCACTTGTGTCTTGTGTGAAGACTATGCTAACATGTCTGCAGGTACCATTAATATCAACTGCCTGTAGCAGCTTGCCACTTATATTGGTGAATTTGGCTGTTACAGATACAAAGGCCTATTTGTTTTTAACATCACCTGTCTTGACTGATCTCATTTGATTTTCTTTGAGTTAATGATCGGGGTTTGGTTATCTATCTATAATTTTCTGGCCATTGGTTGAATGACGATGCTCTTTTGCATTTAGGGGCTTCTTTATGGAGGAAATGATACATTCTTTGAGTCAACAGGACTTTATGGGGAGGTGAGATGGGATTTTTTTCCTTTTTAAAATATTATATTTGTTATTTTCCGGTGAATATATCCAATTCAGTTTTGCTTTAAAAACAGTCTCAATTTTGCTTGCAAGAAGTTTGTGACTGCATTTGTTCATTTAAAAATTATATTAAATTTTTTTGAAAGGTATAAAAATAATATTAATAGACCGGGAAGATTACACATCCCTGAAGCCAGAAAACGTAATTAGAAAAGTTTAGGATCTCCTTGATAGACACCTTTCTAAGTATCAGAATCTGATATATCTGCAAACTCTTTATTAGGAGAAGCCCATGAAATGACCATAGCTAGAACTTTTACAACTACCTCGGATGCTGATGCTGCAAAGATTCTAAAAACTCTACAATGCCACAAAATGGAACCCTTTTCTGAAGGAAACCCAAACATCCAACTTCTTAGTGGAGATCTAGTTGAATAGGGCATAACCCATTGAGCACCAAACAGTTTAAGAATATGACTCCACACTGCAGTCGCAAAAGGGCGTGATAGAAGCAAGTGCTGGATGCTTTCTGCTGCACACAGGCATAAATGATATGCAACTCCTTATTTTGATGACAAAAGTTTAGCTAGTAAAAAATTTGTCCAAGACCGCCATCCAACAAAAAGTCAAGAACCTTTGGAGGAGCCTTAATACAAAAAGCATGCTCAAGAATCTCCATACCTCAGCAATGAATCATAGAAAGACTCAAAAGAATCTTTCATTTTTGCTCAAAGCCATGATTGATGATCAGCACCAGATTCAGAGATGGAAACTTTTTGAGGGGAAGGTAACAACTCCACCAAACTATCAGCTTCCTATTGAAGATAGGAGATCAAACAACAATTCTACCCAAATATCCCACAGAATCAGAAACCCAGCCGTTGGATTGACAATGGAGAAATGAGAAGGAAAGCTTCTGCAAGAGTACAGTCTCTCTGCCACCTCTACTCCTTAAATCAGCTCTGCAAGCCCAATTAAATGCCAAAACAAATATTAAGGTAATAATTATCCTTGAGGCAGTCAACCCCTTTCCAAAACCCAGAAGACCAAACAGGAGCCTCATTCACCCACCAACCGTCATTTCCCACTTCATATTTGCTCGAAGGCACCATCCAACTACTATTCTCATTTCTGATATGATAACTAGTGATGTTCGTTTAGCCACTGATGAAGTGGGTAAAGTAAAGGTAAGCCCATATGTGACATATTCTACCTGTACCATGCTTGCATTAGAAAGTAGTGCGCTAAAGTCTAGATGTGAAATATTTTTCCACAAACTTTACCACAATCTACTTTTTCTTTACCTCATAAATGCATGGTTAAGTTTGGTAAAGTAAAGTAAACTCAAAAGCCACTTTTTTACTGCTCTCTCTCCCACTTTGCTTCTACATACTTTACCTTTACCTTACTTTACCTCACCTTTACCATGATCGGCATCCACCTTTGCCTTACTTTACCACACATATAAACTAACATGCCTTAGGAGAGCTGTATTTACTCTTTTAACAACACATATACCATGGGCACCCATATAAATTGAATGTTCAAAACCTTACAAAAATAAAGGTTATCCAGGGGCCAAATGCGACCTAAAGCAATCAAGTGATATATTTTATTAGAAAACAAGTGCAGGAGTTTGCAGTAAATTGATGATGAGGGAAGCAGTGGATTTCCAAGACGAAAGCAACACTCCCCAAACATCAAACATCTCCTAGATAAAGGAAATCAGTGAATTCTGCTTTCCCCTGTCAATGATAAACCTATTCTTGAAGAGAATTTTCATCAGGCTTCATTTTGTTGAGTCCACATGATTGCATTTTGCAAATCCCTTTCGCAATCAATGTTGTAAAGTAAGGCTTTTAATCAGGAATCATAGAATGCTGCTGTGGATAGCATGCTCACTCCCACAACCCCACCCAGGGATCAATCCCTGGGTGGACTGGTTCACTTCCAATCTCCTGGCCACTAGGCCAACTGGCAAAAAAAAAAAAAAAAAAAAGTAAGGCTTTTAATCTGACAGTTCTGAACTAATGCGATTTCATTATCAAATGGCCCAGTATCATTTGTTTGAGATGAAAAGGAGGACTTTTCTACACTGGACCCCTTTAGAGCTCCTGGGGTGAGGGTACTTTGGTGACATCTTGGGAAGTCCCTGTGTTGCACCGTTTCTAGTAACCTTTAAAAAAAAAATTTAAAGGAAGGGTCATACTCAGTTCCTCTTTAAGAACTTCACTCCTTTACAAGGACAACATAAAATGAGAAAGCAGTTGAAGGATAAAAAAAGAAAAAAAAAAAAAAAAGAATATGTCGGCAGTGAAAGTTGCCTTTGGGGAACAAGTAGATGAGAGAATAATCACTATTGGGTTTGACAACGTCACAACGGTGCTTTCTTAATTGTCTGGTATTTGTGATCGTCGGTAAGAATACATTTATATATCTCTGCATTATCCAGTCACTTCTGTTTGGTTAAGGTGTTGTAAGCTCTCAACATTGACAAATGGCCAGAAAGAAAGAGCTAAGTAATAAGCGACCAGGCTTATAGTCTGTGGTATTAGCTACAGATGTTTGAAATGATGTGCTTGGAACCCCATTTCTATACCTTAGAGAGTGATTTTTGGTAAAATGCTACTGGCACCTTTTCCATGAGAGTAGCTTCCTTAATCTTTGGAATATCAAAGAAACATCTATTAGGTGTGATATGCAAAACCTGGAGGAACTTCTTGGGACAAATGACCTTCCTATACATGCTTTTCATTATCTATATTAACTCTTGCTGCTGCTGTCTTCACTGATCGGGAAAACAGAATCTTCTAATGAAACCAAAATAGGCTCTAGATGTCACTGTTCACTTGTGAAATGTACTGTGGATAACATGCATTTTGTATTTTGATATTATTAACCATTAACATATTGAGATATCCATGTTTGACATAGGATGCATGTTATGTTGCTACATTTTGTATTCTATGGCATGCCATATGATTTCTTGTCCCTGCATCATCTGACCTTTTGTATTCCTTAAATTATTCCAGTCATCAGTCCGCCAGGTTTTCCTTCAGACTGGAGAGGTATGTCTACTTTCTTCCTGATCTCTATTGACATGTTTGTTTTCTATATTGTTTTGATATTGATATATATTTTTTTAAAAAATCCCTGAAAGTATTTAACCACTATCGTATATTACCTATATGGCTATTGGATTTCTCCTTATTGTTGTGAAATTAATATTCTCTTTGTGATGCATGCATCAACTATCTTCCAGAAAGGAGAAAAAGAAAATAAAAGCATTAACTGAAAACCGATTAAAACATGAAACGAAAAGTAGCTAGCAAAGAAGGAAGCTAAACACATCAAAAGATGGCTCATACCTTAAGATGCATGATGGGGATGTATGTGTATAGGAATTTTACACAGGTAGGAGGTTTCTGATTTAGCAAATCCCAAAAATATAGGCATGGATTTGGTCTAACATCAATACTAATTTAAATAAATATCTATTAAAAAAATATTATGCAAATATAACGCCAATATAAAATAGCGTACAACTTTACTATAAACATTAAAGTAATTGACATTTTAATATTTATTTATATTTTTTATTCAAAAAATATTTATCTATATTTCAGAAGATGAGACACACTAAACCAATAAAAAAGACAATATATTAATACTTTGTAACAATGGAAGACTCAAACTGTGTCATGAACAATCCCACACAAGAATCTTTGTCTGCACATTTGGACAAACCATGCATTGGTATTTCATAAAACCCATATGCTCTTGATAAGCTGGAAATGTTTCTGTTTATAAGTACTTTAGCAGTAACTTATATTTGTCTCCTCATTTTTCATTTTTTGGCTTCAAGAAATGATCTCTGAATTATTCAACCCAAGAAAATATATTATGAATGACCATTATAGTTTTAGTAAATTTTGTGACTGTTATGACCTGAATAGGTCAATTCAAGTGAGCTTTATTCATGTTGGGAGGGTAGCAAATGGTTTTGCTGACTCTTTAGTTAATCAAGGGGTTGATAGGTCTTCTAATTTCTTAGCTTCCACTATGTAAATTATTTTGTGGTATACTGCTTTTATACCATCATGACCTTTGGCCGGGGCTTCTTTGTAATACTCTTTCCATTCTTAATATATTGTCTTCGTTGCCTATCAAAAAAAAATAAAAAATTGTGACTGTTATGACCTGAATAGGTAACAATTGGTCTAGTCAAAGATTATATTTCCGTGTATCATGTGATTGCCTTTGTTGTCAGGTTCTGGCTCTACATCAAATGGATGGTTCTTACTTTGGAGAAGGTCTTACAATGTTGGGTGGAAGGTCGGTGACATCTTAGTAAATTTTTTGACCTGCTACTCATATGCTTTAGATTCTAACAGCCAATCTGATGTTATTCTTTTTCTTCCTTTTAAAAGGTTGTTCCAAGTCACTTGGAAGGAGAAAACTGGTTTCATATATGACCGATACAATCTTAGCAAAGTTTGTTCTTCATCTTCAGTTCCTTTTTGCATCCTTTTATTTTCTTATATTATTAACCTGAACCGTTATTATTCCCATCAAAAGAAAAAAAAAAAAAAAAAACCGAACAACTGCACTCGAAAGGAACTAAAGAATCCATTTTTTATAATGGGGATGATGGGGCAATAGTGGTGGTCATATTTGCCAGGTGGTTGCCTTATTGGTTTCTGCTATTGTAAATTGTAATTGTTCCTCTGCTTTTACTGTCCATATCAAATGAGAGCTTGGTATTCTGCCTGATTTGGATTTTAACCATCCGTATCATTTGATTTCTGAGTTACATAATAGATCCATTGACATAATCTTGTCAGTCATATACTTGTTGAGTTAGTTCAATAGCAAATTTTCAGTATGTTATAAAAAAAAAGAGCAAATTTTCAGTAAACATGCAATCATAACATTATTAGAAAAGGAAGCATGAACAGTTGTTTTCTTCATGATCTGCTTTTTGGGTAAAGAATAGAGTTGTAGCTTTGTTGCAGAGAAGCATGAGCAGTTTGCAACTGTTTTTTTTTTTTTTTCGAAAAGTAACGGTAAATTTTATTGAAAAACCATAGAAATACAAAAACACGAGTATAAGAGACTTATACCCAAGAGACAAAAACACGAGCGGTTTGCAACTGTTAAATAGTTACTGTTGCACAATCTATGAATTTACCACACCTCATGGTGGTAAGTACTAAAATCTTAAGAGATCTACTGTCAAAACATTTATTAAAACATGTAGTAATGCTTGGAACCCCTATCTCCTCATATGATTTCCATAATGATTAGAACTTTCTCAAGTACAATACAAATATACAATCATGTAAGAAACTGTCAGCTCACATTTTAAATTACCAGTTAATCACTTAATTGAGAATCCCCTCTATTCCTTGCTTGTTTAGCAAGAGTAGAGTAAAAGGAGAGTAAGGAATTGATTGTTGTGACGAAATTTTACTTGAGGGTGTTTGGATGGAAGAAGTAAAAGGAGAATAAATCTTTGTGACAAAGTTTTACTTAATGGGTTTTTGGATGGAAAAGAAGGAGGGTAAAGTAAACTCTCGATATGACATAAAGTTGGGGTTTTACCCCACTTTATGCCAATTTGTTTTACTCTCCCCAACTTGGATAAATTGGGGAGGAGTAAAACTTTGTCTTTTACTCCTCTCATGTAAACAAACAGGCCTGAAAAAAGCATAAGCACAACAAATATCCAAAACCTTGTAAGCATGTCCAGCTTCAAAGTTTCATATCATATAGTTGGATGTAGTGAGACATGGTGAAACAAGGCCTTGTTGGTTTCACAAATATCCAAAACCTCATCCACCAGGTCGGCAAGTAATTCGTGCCCCATAGCTTTCAACTCATCTGATACATATACAATTCAATATGTAAGAGTTAGAAGGCTAGGTCATATGTCCACTAATCCAGTACACCTGAACTATAATTCCTACCATATTTCAAGTGCGACACCAAAGTGCCAGCAAGGAAGAAGAAAGCCAGTCATCTCAGCAAAGAAACCGATGAAAAAATGTGTTACATTTGCAGCAAATTAAATAAATCTGCTTCTAGAACTAATTGTTTTTATGGTATTACATTGGACCATGTTGACATAGTTGGGACAAGGCTTTGATGATGATGATGATAGTTCGACCATGTTGATCACTCCAAAGCTAACCTATCCATATTTCACATTTAAAAGCTTTACATGTCTTTCTAAAAGACAAATCCTTTACAAGATTTATGGGTCACCGACAAATGGAAAATAGGAGACAGTTCTAGGAAGATTACTTCATCATTTCATATTTCTCTAAGCCAACGATAACGATCAACTTTGTTAACACTGGAGTACTCGGTACATCATCTTATGTAGGAATACACTGAGCTTTTAATGTTCCTTGGAGCCTTATAATAATGATAAAACTTATTATTGATATGCGTTATAAAAAAAATAAATGATTGATATGTACTTTTCCAGCAATGTCCTGTTATGACAAGGAGCCTGGCACAGTGGAAGGTGCTCACTATTGCAACCTTAAGGTTGTGGGTTCAAGTCATGTTCCCAATAAAAAAGAAAATGAAAAAGAAAAAGAAAAATCAATGTTCTGCTTATACAATTTTTGGTTTACTTAAACTATCTGTATGTTTGGACAGTCATTAGTATATTCTGCCTTTTGACTTCCAATTCTGCAGTCACGTCAACTTATACCAATGGTTTTGGGTATATGCTTATACCTGTAAAGTAGAATATGACACCTTAACATGCTGTTTTATACATCTGTTTAAATAGAAATCCTTGGGTTAATGATCGGACCCTAAGTATAGGGTACAATTGTAGTAATAATCTGGTGAGTCCAGGTCGATCCACAGGGAGCAATGCTTTTTAAGAAACTTTTTTAACTTTAACCTGTCCTAATTTAAAAACTAAATCTAACCTAATAAAGAAACTAATCAAATTACAAGAAAATTCCTAAAAATTGAAAATTAAAAATTACAACTTTTCAAATAAAAAAATAAACCTAAACTAAGTAAAGAAACCTAGTTTATTCAACCCTATTCTAGCTATAACCTGCAAAAGTAACAAACTCATTAAAACAACCAATTTAATATAAGATAAATCAAAAAAATTTTCTAAATTAGGTCCTAATTACCAAAATCACTTCTTATGCAAATATGAATGATATATAATTCCCTAAATACTAACAATGCAATTTTAGGCAAGTTTCTAAAAATCTGATGCATGCTGTAAAAAAAATTTCAAGTATGGATCTTGCACAAGCCCAATTTCGCTGGACTGTACGACTAGTCTAAGATGATATGAGCCTAAATCTAATGGCTGAAATCAATACTCTGATGATTCATGAACACAACAAAAAAAGAAGAATGAAAAAAGGATTTAAAACGAAAAATATATGATCTCCTAAAGATGTTTACTTGAACTGTTTTGCTGCTGAAAATTTGATTGCAGGCTGTCCAACTACCCCTGTTTGGGCCTCTGGTTGACACGGTTTCCGAGGTTATTTTTGGCTGAAATTCTGGCGTTTCAAAGTCCAATTATTATACTTTAAATCTGCTATTTTTCGGACCAAAACATTTACGTTCACCGGGCTTTTAAATCGTGCACTTTTGTAACATAGTCGTTTTAATTCTGCTAAAACCGTGCAGAATTTTTCAGTATTCTTCTACCAAGTCCGAATTTAGTCTTTCTAATTAGTTGATAATCTTGTGATTTCAGCAACAAAAACATGTTCTAATGCAATTTCTAAATATGAAGTATGCACAAAATCACTTTCCAACCATAGATTATGCAAGTAATAAAAATAGGAAGTTTCTACTAAACATTGAAAGATGCAAGTTTTTTTTTTTTTTTTTTTTAATCTAGAATTTGTAAATAAAAAAAAAATAATCAGAATATTGACTTAAAATAAAAATAAAAGGGGTGGAAAAATAAAAAGCGGAAAAGATGTACCAAAGATCTAGAAACTAGACAATCTTGCAAGTATTAACAATGCGATGATGATGCAGTCCTCTCTTCTCAGAGTAGGAAAAATTTATGCAAGTAATTACTTGATGTCTCTCAACTTTTAATCCGTTTTTTTAATTTTCAAATCCCTAGATTTAATCATGTGAAATATTGTCTCCAATCAAAACACATAAAAGAACTAGAAATAGAAAATTAAATCACTTACATAAAGAACATGCAGAATCAATCCAAGTAATGTCTTTATTCCTTGATCTTTGAGTACAAAAAATTAAGATTCTTCTCTCTTCATCATTCTCTCAACATGATCTCTCAATCTATGTCTAAAGAATTAGAAGGGGGAAGAAGAAGAAAGGACTTAGAGAGAGGTGGATGGGAGTGGAAAGAGAGAGAAAACTTCCAAGTTTTTTACACTATCTTCATGGACGTCCAGCCCTTCCCATGACTCCCTTCTATGATTTTTGCAAATCTTTTTTTAGTAAAGAATCTCTCATCTTTAGGGCTCTTGTTTCCTTATGTGTAAAGATTCTTGCTTAGGCTCCAAGCTAGCTTCTCTCTTTAGAAAGATTTTTTAACTTGAGAGATCTCCTTGCCTTATTAGGTTTCTTGATGCACACACCTTCCTTGTACAATTTCAAGAATATCTCTAAAATTTGCATGATGTTGTAGAGGGAAGAAACTTTCCAAATATTGAGATTTCTTGCAATTCCCGTCTAAAACTGTAGCAGACAACTTCCCAATTCATATCTCCCTTAATATAGCTCTGATTTACGCAATCTTTGGCTCCACGGATATCTACTCGAAAAGAGCTTTCCAACGGTGGCTAGATTGCGCCGATCCGACACTCGGTTTTAGAGTTTGGTCATTTTAAGTTGTTGTCCCTGAAAAAATCCGGGAATAATTGTGCATAAATGGAAGCTTCTATGTTGGCATGCAATGGGGTGTGTGGGGCCCATGTTAGACGTCCAAGGCATGCTTGGACTCTTTCCTTGCTTGCTTATTTGACTTTCCTTTGGCCTCTCTTCTCAAGTTTTATCAATGTAGGTCCCATGTTGATTTCTCCTACAAATTGAAAGAAATAAATTTATCATTAATTACATGTAAGAAAATAAACATGAATCATGCATGGGACCCTACATGCCTGATGATGCACCTAATGACAAACTTTCCATAAATAGCACATGGTGCCAAAAATAGTAAATATATTGGGGTGATAAATGAGATACGAAAAAATTAATTTCACAAAAATTGTGCACTTCAATGAATTTTGACCTATTTTGACCATGTTTCCAAAAATAACCTCAAATACATATAATCATGAAATTAAGTGCAATTTTATGCAATTAAACCTAATTAGGTCCACAAATGCTCATGAAATGATGACCTAATGACCTAATTTTGTGGACTTATCAGTTAACAGATGCGAAATAAGCAAAAAATATCTCTAAGCCTACTATTAGGATAGTTTCTCTCATTTTTACTCCTGTTACCTTTTTCTTGGGCATTATTTGGGACTTGGGAGTAATAATCTATTTTATAGATTACATAAATACTTGTCAAGCATATATTTCATTCTAGTATATTTGGTGCAGTGGACAATGTTTACTCATCAGATGCGTGATGGATGGGGACTGGCTACAGATGGAAAAGTAATATTTGGGAGTGATGGAACTTCAACCCTATATCGGCTAGGCCCCAAATCTTTGAAAGGTCCAACATTACATTTCAAATTGTGTTGTCACTTGATCAGTCTTACTCCCTATTTACTTGTTTAGAAATGACCATATAGAAGCAAACTGTTGCAAGAGACTATAACACACGCACATGCATGCACGCGCGGGAGAATTTGCTATTCCAAGAAGGCTTTGAAAAGGTTTATGTAATTCTGAGAGAGTGAGAGGGAGGGAGGGTATTTGCTATTGCAAGAAGGCTTTTGTAATGTTTTTGTGATTTTACTGCAGTAACCATTTATTGCTTTTAATCCCAGCCTTAGTTAAAAAAAAGAAAAGAAAAGAAAATGCTCCTCTATATCATGTCTGAAATCTGAATTACATACTCCTATGCTAATTGATATAAATAGCTAGAAAGTCCATCCAACTACAATTTTGAGATGTTTTGAACTTTTTTGGGCCCGAAAATAAGTGATTCAAAAAATAAGTTTCCAAATAGAAATAAAAATGTTGGCCTTATGAACTACTAAAACTTCTACTAAAAAGGACCCTAATGTTGTGGGTCCCGTCTATTTAGAAGGCAGTGAGACTTTACTACTAGCCATTTTTAGCCATCAGATCAATTTCTGGATCGGCTAAGATGGTGAATGACCAAGATCTGGATTGAGTATTTGCATCACATAATAAGCTTCAATTTTAAGGGGAAATGTTGTATTTGAGTGTACCCAATTTTGTCCTAGGTAAAATAACTACTAATGTTGTGGCTATACATGCATGTTATGCATATATTATATTTATAATCATCAAATTGCTTCAAATTCAGAAAATGCTCTCTTAAACTCTCTGATTGATTCACATGTTATTTGCTATTTTTGAGTAACCATATATTTTGCAGTCATGGGAAAAGTAACTGTCACATACAAAGGTCGTGAAGTTTTTTATATCAACGAACTGGAGTACATAAATGGTGAAGTTTGGGCAAATGTTTGGCAGGTAAACCCTACATTTTCTGTTGAAATATTGACAAAAGAATCTGTTGTTTTGGGATCCATTTAAATTGTATATTCTGCATACATACAATTGTAGTTTGAGGGCATTTCTGCTACCTTTATTTTAAAGGTGGTTCAATATAAGAAACAGGTCATGTAAAAACATGGCCTCAATCTTGACATTTATGTCAAACAATATTTTTTTTCATAATAACAAGATATTTTTAAACTACTGTTAAGATTTAAACATTCCAAAACTTTTAGGAGTTTGTGATAAAAATGGAAAAAATGTTATTAGATTGGTAAAAATAATGAACCTTTGTAGCAGTGTATTTTTATGTGATAAAAATGGAAAAAAAAATGGTATAAGATTGGTAAAAATAATGAACCTTAGTAGCAGTGTATTTTCTCTCTCCAATTTGTCTAATTCTTTTTAGTTGCTAGTTTCCCTTTTCTTTATTTTTGGGTTACAGATATGAATTAGGACACTTACTATATTTAATATAGAAATTCAAGAGATGCATGATTATTTTTAAAAAAAAAATTAATGACTACGAGTCCATCACTAACTGCTTTAGAATAACCAAGAGCAAGTAATAAATTTTAATTCATGTAGTTAACCACTAAATATGAAGTATTATTTTCATTTGGAATACTTAAATGACATTATATTTGCCACCTACTTCCTTTCTTTCTCAATCATCTTTCTCACTCTTCACTTTTTTATATATTTTCTATTCTTGTATTTTTAAAAATTAAAGAATTTTTTTGACAACATTTTCATGAATATCCCAAAAAAACCTGAACTTAAAAAATACCATGATGTTTTAACTAGATGATAAAAATCATGAGAACAAGATTTATGCCACTGGCAATAAGAATAGCATCATTGTTTGAAGGTGGTTGGATAATAGCAACAGGAATGGTATCAATGTTCCAAAGTGATTTAATATAATCTATTGGTAGTTGTTTATGTTGGGAAAGTCCCACGTTCCACATCGCCCAAATAATGGATTTGATAGGGCTTCATATACCTGTTCGGGCCTTCCACTTATAAGCTTGAGCTTTTGAGTTGGTAAATGGTATCTTACATGGTATCAGAGCGGGTTCTAATCCCATCATTCTTGTGTAGCCCACGTGGCAGGCCCAACCATAAATATGTTGGGTTTGCACGTGAAGGGGAGTGTTGGGATTTGGGAAAGTCCCACATCCCACATCGCTCAAATAATGGATTTGATAGGGCTTCATATACCTGTTTAGGCTTCCACTTATAAGCTTAAGCTTTTGAGTTGGTAAATGGTATCTTACTGTTTAAGCATTATTTAATCATTTGAATAGCCTATCAAACCATGTATCTTCTACAATATATTGAAATCCCAAAACATCTCTGTAATTCTTTATTTTGATTAGAGGACATTATTAAATAGAGTTTCTGTTATGTATTTTCAATTGAACCAAAGACTTCATCCTAATTCTATATGATTCAGATCTTGATAATAGCTTTGATGTCCACCACCACTTCTATCAACCCATCATGTTCATGGTCCTTAATGGAGATTGGAACAACTTCATTGGGTCTAGCAGTATTGAGATTTTTGCGTGCGTGTGGGTCGGTGGGATCCCCTTGGGTTTTCAAGATTACAAAAAGAGCTAAAGAGGGACTCCTTCTGTGTAATCAAGATTATTTGTGTTGACAGAAGAGTTTAACCTAATCATTCTCTCTATTAGGCCAGAGGATTCCTCAAGTATTCATGTCAAAAGGGTGCCAACAAGCTCAAGTATTAGAACTGATATGGTTATGCAGCCCACGGCTTGTCCGGACCCAACTGTAATGGACCCAAGACCCGGACACTACTAAAGCCAAAGTATATTATTTTATATATTATATATTTCACTATACTAGATATAAAATGATGTTAATGTGATATATTATCAACATATTTATGTATATTTCATAAATAATATTATAGGAAAATATTCAACTGCTCATTGCGCTTTGCACTCCCTCGCATCCAAACCATCCCCAGAGGCGGAATCCACCTCTGAATTTCATGACTCACAGTCTGGATGTGCGGGAGCTTAGAATGCAGGAGTGCAGGTGAATATTAACCTAATATTACATAAATAATATACTTTATACATTGAATACACTATACAGTCAGATATTCAGGTCTGGATTTGACTGGACCTGCGCCAGATCTGATTACCAATAGGACTGAAAATGTGATCCATGACCTGATCAGCAATTGGGTCCAAAAATGGTTAATACCTGTGTTTTCAGGTGGAGTACTTAAGATCACCAGGTAATTGGAGGTTCATTGACAATTCTGCTATATGCAAAACTGACTAACTAGGGGTGTGCCCCCTAATGCAGAAATGCCTCATACTTGAGCCGTAAGGCTTTACTAGGGTGCCACGGCCTTAGGCGAGCCTCAAGGTGTAAGCCTAAATGCTTAATGTAGGTGATGCAGATCCAGCCTATAGATTTTTGGTAATGGGTTTGCAACACTTAACAAGTGGCGGCTATATCATTCCCATCAAATTGTAACAGTGTTGGATTTTGAAAGCATGGAGACTCAACATGTTTCCCAATACTAAATTCTTGTTGGATCTTTGATTTGTACATGATCTATATTTTTCACCAGTATTTTAAGATAGGGGTTTCATATTGATGATGTTTCTTTTGAACTAGATATACTATACCGTAGGGGCTTCATATTTGATATCTTGGAACACCTTCTTATTTTTATTCACTTTCATGGTACAGACTGACTGCATAGCTAGAATTTCTCCCAAGGATGGTGAAGTGCTTGGCTGGATTGTTCTCGAGAAATTAAGGTTTGCTTCTTTCCTTGGTTCTACATGTTTCTATTTTGCAATTGCTTGTGCCACGTATATTTTCTGTATGCAATCGTTTGAAAATTAATTACCATTTGAAAAAAGTATTTCTAAAATTAATTGATATTTATTTTCCTGTCATTTTTCAGGAAAAGTTTGGTAGCATCTGGAAATCAAGTAAGTTGGGTTATCCTCTGTTGTAATATGGGAATTGTTTATGGCCCTTGCAACTAGGATGTCATTATACTTATGATGATGCAGAATCTGTATTCACCCTCTTTATTTTATCATGCTAACCTGCATTTATGTTTTCTCCCCTATATCTTCTGTTCTGTGTCATGTCATCAGGCTCCTTTGCCCGTGGATTTAAGGGTATTGCACACAGATATTTAATATTTTAGCAATTCTATGGTAAACATAACTTGAAAACAATTGTGCATCAATCATTCAATGTGTGCTCTTATAGTATTATTTCATTTCTACAAAGAAAATCTCACACCGGTAAACCCATATTCATATTTAACTTGGATTCTACACCCATACCTGACATGCATACCATGGTGGCATAGGTGCACAGGATCCCATTCCCCATCTCGGGAAATGGACACAGATCCATCCTACCAACTGTAGTTTCTGAATTTGATGCAAAGCAAAAATGCCTAATTTCACTTGGTCAATGCACACATAAAAACAAACAATTTTGATCGACTTTACTGGAGCTCAGTTGTTAATCATGGTTGATTAAATATTTCTATACATCTTTATATTAAATATTGTGTTCTTCAATCTATAATAACATTGTAATCTTCATCACATTGCAAATAAACTCATTTAATGTTCGTGCATTTGTGTCAATTGATTTGTCCTTTTTTTTTTTTGGGGGGGGGGGGTTCAGTCCCTAAATGGACCATGGAACCTAGACTCAAACCCATGCACTTTCACCCTCCTAAAGGGGGCTGTTGATGTCCCAAACCAGTTGAACAACAGTCTGAGACAAATTCTGTGTCGATTTATGTTTCTATCATGTTAAATAAATTCTGTCAATTCATGTTTTTGTCATTCTTTGTGAGATTTACTGGCATTGATGATCCAAACATCTCCCAGAATATCGATGTTCTGAACGGAATTGCTTGGGATAGGAGGAAGAACCGCCTATTTGGTAAGTTCAAAAATTTTATAAGCCGTCACTAGTCAGTGACTCATGAAACTTGCTTGATATTGCCTCTCTTCCATTCTATGGATGACAAATAAGTTTGCAGCATGCATATAGATCGACCTTTCTTATGCTCTTGCACATGGCCAGGCTAAAATCTTTCAACAACTACCATTGATTAGTCATATGCTTTCTGCAGTGACAGGGAAAAAATGGCCAAAGCTTTATGAGATCAAGGTGCACCCAGTGAAGGGCTCATCTGGGGGAACAATAGAGGAACTTTGCCTGCCAAGAGCTGTACCTGGAGTGCCAAGTTAGATGATGAACCTTTCTCATTCAATTGGGGAGCAGTTAGTACCAGATGGTCCAACACACTCTCGAGGGGTTTGATAAATGATGCTCCACTAATAAGAGTGATTGCTGTTCCTGAAAAAAAAAAGAAAAAAGAAAAAAAAAAAAAGAAAAAAGAAAAGGAAAAGAGTTGATTGCCACAATTGTTTTGTTTTATCATAATTGTATTATTTGATTTTCCATATAGAATGTGAGGTTTTAAGATGATGTGTATGGATCTCATGTAAGTTATGAGTTAGTTTAAAAATACAAGAAACAGAAAAGAATAGTTATACTGAATCTGTGTAATAGTTGAGGCCCTATGGGACTTGAATCATAAAAAGTTCACCACCAAAGCACTGAACATGGTTTTAAAATATAGACCACATTGTTACATTACAGTTTTATGCCAAATTCTGCTAAAACCTATGATACGGGGATTCTCCAAAATATGTGGCATATGAATATCCCTACTTCTGACGTTGTGTGTAAAACTCTTGTGAATGTAATTGCTGCACTCATGGCGTTTTCTTCCTATATCCACGCCGTATCATCATGGGCTGAATCACATTTTGAAGGAGTATATTGGTGTACCTAACCAGCTGGGCTATAACCTACAAGATTGTTCCTACCAAAAAAAATTGTTATGATAGTAGACAGTAATCCATGGATACTTAACTCACCCTTTCTTTGGTGGGTGATGGTTCTCATCAAATTTTAATTGGATCTACCACCTTGACAAGGGCAAACCGGATCTCACAACTGTAACGGATGCTGAGGGTATTAAACCTTCATTTAGAAGTCAAACCCACGATAGCGAGCACCTCTGGTGGAAGCAACAAAAAATACTGATCCTTTTTGTTAAGGTGCCATTCATCGCAATTATTGTACTGAGAAAATGTTGAGTTATTTTCAAATTTGGATTTTTAGGGAAAATGAATGAAATGTTTAAATAATAAAAATATTAAGATGAATATATTAATGTTAATTTTCTGCCATTTTATTCCCGTTTCATTCACAAGAGTATTTTGTGGTATTTTGAAAATAATGATGTTTTTGGAAGTTTATATATATATATATATATATATATATATATATATATATATATATATTCTTTGATAACTCAGGGTATTTCCCGCCTTGCCTTTGGCCCTAAGCCCGAGGGACGCTCGATTCTGGAGCGCCGAAAACTAATCTCTAGGGACACATGTAAACCCTCTTATCCACCTGTACTGGGTAAAACCATCGGAGGTAGCCAACGAAGATGTTTTTGAAAGTCATTATTCGTTTATATCGAGATACACCAAAAATCGCAGATATTTGTGATATTGGTAGGGATTCATGTTTTGGTGGCAACAAAGCCCAGTTGGAAAGAAAATAATCCGCAATTATTTAAGAAATTGAATGTGTGGAATATGAACACAAGGTTGAAAAGGCAACAAAAATTTGTAAGAAAGCCCAGCTCACGTCTCGCAAAAATTGAAAAAGATTCCACGTGAAACATGAACAAAAAGTGGTTCATGTCTAGCAAGTAGCAACAGCATTTCAGTTAACGGGTAAAGAAAACCCCCAATCATACTTCCACTAGTGAGGACGAGTAGGGAGGAGGGACCTTCTTAACCCTGATCTTAACAAGGCGGCTACACTATTGGTATACATCCCTTTTGTTATGATGCGTGGGATGCATTATACTGTGTTTTTTGGGTCCCAAACGAATCCATGTATGGAAAACTTGGACATTCAATGGCAACCAAATGGAGTTAGTCCTTCAATAATCCAGTTTTCTCTGGTACTATCACGCAACCGATGCTGCAACTAAAGCCCATAATGGCTGATTGGACTGCACGTTTTATGGGATATGTCCTCTCCAGCCCCTTTTTACAAATGTTTGCTGCATTTTTACCCCAACAACCTTCTTTTTGTTCCATTGATGAACATTCAAACTAGGAAGGTGTCCACACTCCAACCATCCAATAAGGACGAGCGAACCATAAGCCCTGTTGTATTGCATGAGCACATTGGGCTGCTTTATCTACCTACACTGCTGCTGCTCGAACATAGTTCTGTCACTGTCGACCAAAAAAGTTTGTATAAATATGTGTTTTATCGAAAGATATATAGAGATGAGGGTCACAATCCCAACAACAAAACCCTTCCCTTTAGCTGCAAGAGTGCCCGGGAAAGTTGATCACTTCCTCATCAGAAGAACAACAGTATGTGCTGCAATGCTTCGGTTTTCTCCAAGGCTATCAACCTTCTCATGAGTTTTTGCTTTGAGGTTAACAACGGATGGGTCTGCTCCAAGAAGCTCACATAGGTTTGCCCTGATGGATTCCTTGTACGGGCTCAATTTCGGTCTTTGCAGAATCAGAGTAGCATCCAAGTTTCCAAGCTCATAGCCTGCTTCATGCATGAGCCTAACCTGATAATATATACCACAGCAAAGGTTCAGTCCACAAATCTAAACACCAGAACCAAATTGGTATCATTTACAACCACAGTTACTGAGTATAGAAGCTATAGTGAATACTAATGCATTAGAAAGTAGAAATGGTTGATGAAGCCATGAGTGAAGCTCCATTTTAATGTGAAAGCAAGCAAAACCATCCAGTTCTTCATCAAAGCAACTAGTAAAACGTTATGATGTGGAAATTTCCATTTACCATGTCTATGTTTTGCCTTTTGGTTTATTAGATACCATATGACAGTCTGATATGGAAATGTTCTATGCAAATTATTTCAACCACAAAGATATGGAAAGTGATATTTAAACAAAAGCTTCTATTGTGAGGCAAGCAAGTGGGGTTGCCAAATCATAAATCAAGTGTTCAATATTAAAGAAGTTCATGCTGAACTGATGATTTCAGAAAATCCAAGCATGATACATGGCTACACTGTTTCTCATCTGCTCCAAATATGTCAGACACCAATACTAAAATGGAACAGAAAGGTTGGACAAAAAGTATTCTAACTAATGCAATGTTCAATTCCCATGTTGCTCTACATGCACAGAAGTGATAAACTCAAAATAATGTTAGTAAGAGTTACCAGCAAAAAACTTGTTTTTCAGTAGGCAAGTACACTTTTTTAACCTTGAATGAGCTATGTCTGTAATGCCCAACCTTGGAGCAAAATGATCTGCAGGCTAGAAACTTTTTTATATTTCTTGCGCAGGCACCAAAGGACAGAGGCCCATTCCAATCTCATAAACCAAGTGCAGCTAACTTTCTTTGTGTGTTAATGAGGGTCCACACGCTAGAAGACCTAAGTTACCTGTGAGTGAAAGTTATTGGTTCTTTGCCTCAATCAATTATGAGTCAACAAAGTTAGAGGAAATTAGATTTACAGGTAAACAAATTACTTGGACAACCCAGTTTCAAAGATCCAAACAGAGCCCGAGTTTTGAGTTAGGGTGACATGCTATCTTTTATACTTAATATGTTTTACATTTAGATGAGTCAGGAGGTGGAAAATGCAGATAAAAACCATCTCACATACACAGTATCCGTACTCAGTTCACCTGTAACTCTGTTAACCTTTAATTAGCTATGGCAAAGAACAACACAGGCAATGAATTACAGGCAATTCAGGTTATCCAAAAACCCATAAACCCTCATTTAAGTGTAAATTAGGAAGACCCAAACAAGCCAATTGGGAAAACAATCCAATCTGTCCTAATTTTCAAATCACTTGCGAAATGATGAACATCTAAACGACCCCAACTTACCCCTCACCCGTTCCACAAAAATCCCTAAACTCCTGCGCCCATAATTGATCTTATGATATACAACAAAAACCATAATAACATCACGAAGAAGGGAATTGGAATTAGCAAAATGATCAACTCAAGATAAAAAATCGCAAAGCACGCACCGCTTCTTTCATGAAGACAGACGAAGCAGCCCCCTTCCATTTGGGGTCGGTGTCCGGAAAAATCTGCCCGATATCTGGAAGCCCTAACGCCCCCAAGATCGCATCCACCACACAGTGAAGTAAGACATCACCTGCAACAAATCACACCCATGATAAATCCCAACTCCACCCAGAAACCCATATCCCAAAAGGAAGATTAGAAGAAACTCCAATTACCATCTGAATGAGCTTCGCAGCCCCTGTCATGAGGAATACTAATGCCTCCGATGATGAGAGGGTAGCCTGGCTCGAGCCTGTGAAGGTCGAAGCCGTGTCCGATCCGAAAAGGCAGAGAAGGAGCTGATCTTTCGAGGGCGACATCTTTCTGGAGATCAAAAGCGGTGGTTGCAGCTCTTGGAGGGTTTGGAGAGATGGAGGCTCGGATTGAGATGGAAGGAGGAGAAGAAGAAGAAGAAGGGTTAATGGGGCGAGGGAGGAGACGATGAGAGGGAGATTGCGAGGAGAAGAAGATGGGGGACGAAGGAAAGGAGAGGGAATTAGAGCGGGTTTGGGTGGGGATTAGAGACATGAAAGCCATCGCCATTGAAAGCAGAGGTTTGAGAGAGATTGGGGAGATGGGGAAGAAACACACCACAAGTAATATTCGTCTGCTGGGAAATATGGGATCAGACTTTCAAGTGTCTGTTGGTATATGAAGACCAATTGCATGCACTTGAATCCAAGGTGGAGCCCACTATGAAAATGTGAAGCTCCAAAAATAAAGTTCCTCCAAATTTTGCCATACCACACGATTGACGATTTTATTAAAAATATGATTAAGATCATCACATTATACTCTTTTTTTCTTTTTTTTTTATGTGTATCATCCCAGACACCCTCGGCCCAACATGCCTAATCTCCCAGGTGGTGTCCGTTAAATCCACCATAACGTATATTGGGTAAATCTGGCCTAAGCAAACACACTCCTTACGCAACATGCATATTCATTGTCATGTGTTTTTTGCTTTTTTATATTAAATGTTCAATCCACCAATGGGACCCACTATGCTGAAGGTAAGATTTAGTGAAATCATGGGAGAGAGTTTATTTTAAAATGTTCGGATTTAAGAAAGTGGGCCCAGCAGGAGTGGAGTGGTCGTAAGTTTGAAATTCCTGCCGTCGAACATGAAGAAATTTTTGTGTCTCACCAAACCAATGGATGGATGGCTGGCTTGCGAAAAACATTGACGGACTGACCTGACCGCAGGACGTTTTTGAATTCTGAATTTCTGATGCTCCCGCATTGTACCGTCTTATTCCTTTTTCTAATATTATTTTCGTGTACATACCGCGAATAACACGCGGACAGAAGCAGGAATTTATGTCTTAAACAGTGTTCTATATTTATCTCTCTTCTTGTTAAAAAAAAATATTCACTTTACATGAGAAGGATGTATATGGCAATGAGACCCACACAAATTCAAGGCAGAAGCGATAGAGATCATCCCTGTGAGGAAGAAATTAAAAGCCTCACTGTCACAACTGGGCCTGTGTGTGTTACTCATCTGATCACCAGACGGATCCATTTCCACGCAGAATCAGAAAATAGGAGATGGGGTTCACTATGCAAAACCTTTTGGGTTTTTCAAAATTTTTGGAGTTGGCAATGGTTAAGGGGTTATTAACATGGAGTTGTTAAGAGCAGGTTTTCTTATTCTCAACCTTTTCTCATCTTATAAGTGGAAGCAATACTGAAACTAACGTAATTAAAAATGTGACAACAAATTTAAAATTTATTTAAAACACTTCACAAATTATACAGATTCATAATCATAAAATAAAAGAAATTACATAAAATATTATAAAACATTACAAAAAAAAGTTTAGAAATAGCTCTTCTTCGTTTTTTTTTTTTTTTATAATGTTCTGTGATATCTTTAGTTTAATATCTTGCAAGATTAACAACACGTTTACGTAGGTCCCTTACTACAACGCGAGATTCACGATCAACATACCCATTCTCATGCATGTGAATATGATTCATGAGGAGAGCATCTTGTCAATGTCACTTTTGCAACAGTACTGATGTTCGATAAATTAAGGTAACGTGAGAGAATTTGGTATCCCTCGCGAGACACGCATTGATCTTGGGAGGAAACTCGGTCCTCGGCTGGCCCCAACAAACAGGCATATTTAATGATCTGGACTCGAGCAGCCCATAGTCCCAACTCAACTGGGCACGCAGACGCAGTCAGCCAAAATGAGGCACCAGACGGAGCTTATTCTCATCATATGCTTACTTCGGAACAAATTTTTAAACATATAGAGGGGGCATTTGGATGTACAGAGATGTGGGAAACAACAGGTGGAGAATAACAGCAGAATTAGCTCTACTTCCTATTTCAATCAATTCAGTTGTCGTCGACTCAATTTTGGGATTGAGAGACTCCTGCATTGAGATGTCGTACTTAAGCCATAGATTATAGCTCCCAAACAGGAGTGTTTGGATTTGGATGATTCCCTCTCGAGAATAACGGCTTACAGAAAGCCCTACTCCCAGAGTCTCATCACTCCCATCCGCCTAAAATGAAGAAAGGCCCTCCCTCATTAAGGGGCATAACCTTGAAAAAGAGGGCATTGTGGACTACATCAAACAATAATGGATGGAATAAAGATGGTCAATGGCTAACATTTGTTTCAATCAATCAACATTTGGGTCTCTCTCTCTCTCTCTCAACTAAAGTTTGAATAAGATATAAAACGTGTAGGAAGTAGGAAGCTGCAGAATATTTGTGGATGCAAAATATACATTGTCAATGAGTGCATATGTGAGAGTTCATGAGTACGAATCGTCCCATGTAGCAAAAGAATATATACATCAGCAACATCCACCAATCCATTATTCCATTAGAAATGATACATGAAGCCCTCTCTACTACTAATTGCCAATTTTTCAGCTTCTTCATGGTCTTCCCTTCATACATGACTCAATGATGCATTTGGATCTTTAGCTAAGGATCTAATTTCATTAAAGGCAGAAAAAACACGGGATTCTCTTGATTTTCTTTTGCACAGGAACTGGGCATTTCTTGAATCACCTTCTAGTATAACTGGACCATGGACGGATGTGAGTATGATTTTAAAGCCCTTACCCTAAAACCAAAACATCTGCTATACTTGAGCTATCAATATCCGACGGACTGCAAAAGACATTTCAATGTCTTCATTCCCATTTTTTTTTTTTTTTTATAATGCCACCAACACCTGACGGATTAGGGTTTTACCTTGGAGGTATAATCTTTATTCAGTTTGTAGCCTTCACCAGGTGGGGGTACATGCTCCCCTTTCCCTACATCGTTAGTAGTATATCGATTTATACATGTGTTCCAAACTGTTGATCAGCTGGTTAAGGACATGTGAAGCGAGTGTGATTGTGTGAGTTCAAATACATTGTAAAAGCAAAAAAATTATACATGCACACAGCATGCTGCAAGTAGTACCCTTTTCCCAAAAGGGTGAAAAGATTGCAAGGCCGGTTTATCCATGAAGAGAACAAAGACAAGGGAATACATGTACATTGTTATTTTCTGCTAAGAGGTACCTATCATGGCTTGCATGAGAGGTAAAAATATAAGCCCCTTGTGGGAACACTAGGATGCATTCCAATCTTGGGAGGATAAGTGATGGAAAGTTTTATCGTGGATATGATTTTGGGCATAAATCATCATAATCAGACCATCACAACCATTGGTTTAGGGGCCTTAAAGTTTATTGGTTTCTTAAGTTACATTTTTCATAAAATTTAATTCAACACCGAGTATAATTAGATTAGTGACAAATTATGGTGAAAGCCAATTCATGGGGGTTTAGTGTGTGTGAGAGGATTGAATTTGTCATGAAGTGTTCCATCTGGTGGGAAAAAATTTACCTCTTGATGTAATTCATGGAAGGCAACCCTTAGCAGAAATGACTCTACACACACACATATGTAAGTATTAATAAATAGGTATAAATTAGCAAGTAAAGGGACAATATAATAGAAGGGGATCCACAGATTGTTTACTGGATCATTTTGGCAACACAGAGTTTCAGTTCTCCAGGTTATGAGTTTTGGAATTTCTGTTAATATTTGCAATCTACAAAGGGATTTTAAACTATGTGGAGCAACGGATTTGACTCTCTCTCTCTCTCTCTCTCATATTCACACACACATGCACGTGGAATAACTGGTAGTCCATGCATAAAAGCATCCATCAGACTACATGGGTGGAACATTTTTGTACTGATAATGGAGTCATGGTGCTGGTTAGACAGCCTATGAATCATTGCCATATGGGTGGACATTAATTCTCTATGCTGACTTAGAAGATATAAACCAAAAACCATCCCCAAAGTAGTTCCTATACTCATCAAAGTTGAATGTGCTGGTTAATATACTCATCACACTTAAAATCATGAGAATTATAGAAAGTTACGCATAGGGAGCTGGTTCAACAACACTTCAACATTAGACATGTCATAGAATTAAAAGCATTTTAAATGCATACTTCACCAACACTGAATGCTGCTCTGGACGTTGGACTCTTCAATACTTGAATTAACTGAACCTATGCTGCTTTTTTTGCAGCTAATTGACTTAAAATCACAAGAGACTAGTAGAAAGTGGATCTTCATAAAACGAGTACAGGTAACAAAATTTATGTGTAAATCAGGGTTCATGCATTTTGAATTTTGATAAGTGATGCTACCTGTAAGCGATAGTAGATATGAATAGAAGTTTAGGTGGTTTTTTTTTTTTTTTTTTTTTTCATTATAATATATTAAGCTGGAAGGTTTTGGATCTAATTTTAACATGCTTTTTTAATTTTGACCTGAAGTTATTTTTGGTTTAACTGCTAACGTACTCTCCCTCCACTTTCCACTAATATACTTTCTCCACTTATGGACTTCCATCTTTCATATTTCTAACATACATAGAATCCTACTTCTTCATGTATACCCATGATTAGCTTGGGTTTTTGTGCTAGTAAACAATTATAGGTGAAAAGAGTTATACATAATTAGATCTACTGGGAAAATTGTGCAGGGCAATTGAGTTCAAAGGACTTAAACGAGGTACTTATGGTGTGTTTGAATGTACCCAACATTGCATTTCACTGATGACGACAAAAGTGATTGTATATCTGTTCCAAGGCATGAAGCCAAACATATCTAAACATTAATGACCACCAGGGGCCTAGAAGCCTGTCTAATTCATATTGAATGCCTATGGTGTTGGATATTTTCTAAAACCCAATTATTTAAAAAAAATAAATTCCAAGAGACATTTGAATGTGTCTTTTCAGAATCAAGTGTTTTGTGACCTCTGGATGAGATGTGTCTTTTGGGCCATTTGAGTGGATGTGACCCAATCCTAAGGGATGCTTTCAACATTATAAATTAAGGTGATTTGAAGTTTTCCATGGAATTTTTCAAGAAGATCCAAATGAGTATATTGCAGTATTTTCAGAAGCATATTGTCTAAGAGTATTTTATTCTCTTTTATTTTTACTTTGATTTTAAGGGCAATTCTATATTTCTAATTATAGTGTGCAGGCTTCGAATCAGAGTTGGGCATTGTATCCTGGGGACAGAATTTCATTAAAACCACCTGCATGTGGGAAATTGTTTTCTTTAAGAAAGCATCTTAATTGGTGTGCCTTGCCCATTTTTCTTTTGCTTTCTTATTCAATTTCTCACATTCACTTACGTTCACATTATTCACTAATTATTTATACTAATTGTTTATTTGATTTTCTGATTGTACATTCTTCGTGAGTATTTTTCACCCAACAGTTTAAAGACAGCAATTCTTCCATATCATGAAGAAAGCTGCAATTATGAGTAAGTGTGATTGTTTCATTTTCAAAAAAAGAAGTGAGAAATTGTAGGTAAGTGAAAATCAGGTTTTTACTACAAATAGAAGGTACGTCTGTATGGTTCATTTGCTTACGATTGTTTATATGAAGAAATATATGTTATTTGTTTGTCATTTGTATCATTACTTAGTATTGTTAGTTTTGTTACATGTATGTTCTACATGCATGTTCAGACCAGCACTTGATGTCTTTGTTCCTTCAGTCTTCTGCTATTTGGCAATTTGTTGTTTGAGGATGTTTTTATATTTTGGTATAAGTTTTACAGTCACATGACTTTATACTGAAATTGTTCCCCAAAGGTTTCACTCCTACTGCACTTATTTTGGGGTGAAATTGCAGACATATGACTGCATAAATTGATCCAAATTGTTTGTGCATTGTTCACTTAAAATCATCATGCACTTCATTACCTATATGCAAGTTGCAGTTATATATATAGTGTGTATGTGTTTCACTCACCGATTGCATTTCCTTCTCTTCATTCTTTACTTTGGTTGATTACTTGCTACACTTGTTGCAGAGAAACTTGTATATGGTTATGTGATCGAAATAATGTTGTAGTTCTTTTTCATCCATCATGAGCACTTTTTCGCCTTCCTTCCATGGCAAATTAGAAGACCAAAATTTATAGTGCAACTGGACCTTAGTGATTTGACTTTTCCTTCAGTTACCTTTCAAAATCCATTCCCTATCTGTCTGTGTATTATATTTATCCTTATCTTTCAACATAAATGAAGAATGAGAGACAAAAGCAAGTGGAAGAGATACAGAAACGGGAGGAACTTTGAAAAATGGGTAGTTGAGTGAGAGAGAGAGACTCTCTACATCGAAGAGATGTGTCTCTTCTGTAACCACTCTTTGTTTTTAAGTAAAATAATTTTTAACTACCCTTTGATTAATACCTATTATTTCAAATATGGTTAATTTCTTTTGAGAAAGGATATTCCAACCCCTCTAGTCTGCATCGGTACAAACAAATCTGGGCCATGCTTTGACTGAGAAAGCATATTTGTTAATGAAAGGAATCTTCCTTTGTTTGGAATAAATGTGCAATTTGTTATCAAAGGTATGTGTTTTAATTATTTACTGACAACAGACTACAGTGTTATCAAAGATGCATGATATTAGACACTAGATGTTCTTTGAACTCATTCGTAAGTTGCAGAATTGCTCTGGAACTCCATTTTATGATTTTATTCACACAAGCCATTAGATGTTTCACCTCCAAGTATGCAACTGTTTGTTGAATAGTCTATTGATAAAACATATATAATTAAACATGGCGGTTATGTGTGCTTACAACCTGTCAACCTCCAAGGAACCATTTTAGTGCATCATCTATTCCATTTAGGAGTGGCGGAGGCTTCAAAACGGTAAGGTGAAGAACACGACTGTGGATTCGAGCAACACACAATTGTCTCTGCTATTTGGTTCACTACATTGGAGAGATGCATCTATTCATAAAATACTATAACACTCTTCCCTGAACAATTTAGTGAGATTTTTCAGATTATATTATCTGTGAGACTCAGATTTTTTTACTTCCCAGATTTTCACATTTGCATGTCGGATTGATATTTGGGAAAATGAAATAATGATTTCTTGTGTTAGTATTTCTTTTAAATGATCAGAGTAGGTGTCTATGATTGGATGATACTTTTGCATTGTGGACTAACATCATCATCCATTGGATCAGAGTACAGATCGTCGATATAAATAAAAGAAAGACTGTGACAACCAATCGATGTACTTCTTTCATCAACAAATGTCAATGATGGACACAGGTAAAATTAAGGTAAATGAAATACAAGATTGTGGTGAATACCTCCTAATTTCTCAATGTGATTTTATATCACAAAGATTGAATCTAAACCTCGAGGGAGATGGGTTTACCGACATAGAGGGATGGTCCTGACCGTAGACTACTCTTAACTTCTAAGTTAAGTTCAAAGGAAATTTGGTTAGATGTACTGTCCACCGGAAGGTATATTGAGATATTCCTCGCAGTGCACATTTATTTGGAAATAGTGGGGAAAATTGATTTGTTCCAAATTTGCCCATCTTTGAGATTCGTGAACTGTTTAGCTTTCGCCTATGTTAGATTGGACTTTTAGTCCTTAACAGACTCATGGCTTAGTGCGAAGTGAGCGAAAGCACTCCTGATGGGTTTGCCTTTGCGAATGTGGAGGTCATTGGCCGCCTCCCATGGGTCTTGTCGGTAAGACTCTAGAGCATTCGCTGAGACCAGGACTAGTGCATGGCCTATGAAATAGCGCATCGTGGAGAATATGGATGCCCGACCATATTGTATAATGTGAATATGTATCGTGAACTTCACTTAGGTCACTCACTTTCACACTAAGGTTTTATGATACATATTCTACCTTCAAGTTCAAAGGACATCTACCTGTGAGAGATGAATTATACAGTTTTTAGTTATTTTATGTTATTATTAATTATTCTTTAAAAAGAGTTTTTAGAAAATAGTGGGGGATTGTTGGATATTTTCTAAAACTCAATTATTTAAAAAAATAAATTCCAAAAGACATTTGAATGTGTCTATTCAAAATCAAGTGTTTTGTGACCTTTGGATGAGATGTGTCTTTGGGCCATTTGAGTGGATGTGACTCAATCCTAAGGGATGCATTCAACATTATAAAAAGGTTATTTGAAGTTTTCCATGGAATTTTTCAAGAAGATTCAAATGAGTATAATGCAGTATTTGCAGAAGCATATTGTCGAAGAATATTTTATTATCTTTTATTTTTACTTTGATTTTAAGGGCAATTCCATATTTCTAATTCTAGTGTGCAGGCTTCGAATCAGAGTTGGGCATTATATCCCGGGGACAGAATTTCATCAAAACCACCTGCATGTGGGAAATTGTTGTCTTTAAGAAAGCATCTTATTTGGTGTGCCTTGCCCATTTTTCTTTTGCTTTCTTAT